>JAXQQM020059282.1:0-42932 GCA_034641835.2 Pinus albicaulis | reverse complement strand
TTGGTGGGTTTCAACCACAATTTAACTTGTTCGATGACCTACTTGAGGATTATCTCACGAAAAGGGTGGAAAACGGAATCCATACCCTATGTTCACACACACGGACGATGGTGAAGCAACATGCCAATCAAACGAAATTTGGGTGTAATATTCCTAATTATCCCAAGCTAAGAGGAATATTCAGTTTTGTTTCATTTTCTGTTGATTGAATAAATGAATCAAGGAGGACATGTAAAACTCCTGAAAACAATGAATAAATCCATACCTATGTGAACAAAGACAAATCTGGGCCATATAAAATAAACTCTTGCAGGTATGAATGGGTTTTAAACTATGAGACTAGGTCAACCTTGACCAAATCCACAGCACAGTCTAGATTCAATGTACCTCATGGATACACAGCGCAGTTCTAGATGGAGGCTCAAAATGTGAAAGGAGCTAATTCATTGAAGTGGTTTAGGGTTTGACAAGGATTTTATCTTATAAAAGGAAGAGGAGAGAAGCATGAGAGGGTTTTTTATGATTATCATTTTCTGAAGATATTGTCTGTTTAGACATTTCTTATTCTCTTGCTATTTAGCAGAGGATAGTGCTGCTTAGCACTGGGTGTTCCTAAGCGGGAATCCCACCTCCTTCCTAGAGAAGCTCTTGGAGGAGCCTTGTTTTTCTTGTCCACTATCTGGCATTTTTCCAAGCTTCATCTTACACCTATAGTGCTGGTCCTATTTAGGATTGGGTTGTCCTTGTGAGATGTAGCAAGTGGAGGATAGATCTCTTCAGATCTATGCAACTCTAGCACCCCTTTTCACTGGGAAAGTCATCTATCCCTTTGAAAAGAGTGTTATAGACCTTGGGAGCTTCAGATCTAGATCTTGGCATTAGGCCAAAATATACTTAGAGTCTACAGCATAGTCCCTTTTACAGTATTGCGTTATTTGCAGTAGCAGAGTTGCAGGGTGTTTTGGCATCAACTTGGAGGAGAGATATCTAGTGATTGGATCCTTCCTTTCATTGTGGTGATACATGGATTGGCCATCCAATCCATTTTTGTTTCAGATCTGATCCATTTTACATTATATTCTTCAGAATTTTTTGAATATTACTGCAGATCTGCAATTCTAGATCTTAGATCTACTCTTGTACTTTCATGATTTTTTGAGATCCACAAGGGGAATGTATTGATGAGCCTTTCTTGTACACAGATCTGAATTAGATCTATATTTTTATGTACATATATACTCTAGATATTATTTGTAACATACTGCTTCTTTAGCCAATGAAAATAATTTTGTCAAGCTTATTCAGACATTTCTCATGGTTGTAGCACCTCATTTCTGAGGGTTTCTTCTTGTAAATCCTTCTCCTTTCTGTTATACATTGTATGATCTCTAATATAAATCTTATTTACTATTGTATCAGATATATTTGAGCTACCATATTGATCTCCTACAAGTATTTGGCTGAACTGCATTATTTTCCAGCAGTTTCTTTTTGCATTGTTGCAGTCCCCTTCTTTGGGCATTTTCTAGCTACACTAGGTGTGGGGAGACCTGTTTAACCCATATAGGAGGATTTTTATTTTAATCCATATCGGATTTAGGTCTTATATACTCATATCTAAGGGATCCAAGTGCTGGTTTCCAATCTTGTAGCATCCATTCCTGAAAAATGCGTTTTTCAGGCATGCCTTACTAGCAGTCCCGATTTTTGGATATTACAATGGTATCGGAGAGCATATTTATTAGCTCGGCTTTGTGAGTCTCAAGATAGAGATAAAGATGATGAAAATAATGAGCCTACTCTCATCAATTTACTCTCATCAATTTTAGATCCGGAAAGGACCTCTTCAAGCGAGGTTAAGGAGATAGAAGAAGGAGAAGAGGAAGAAACATGCACTTACTACTCTCCACAAGCAGAAGACAAGAAGCTTGGAGGACACTTGGATCATTAGAACTGATTGAATACCTTGTTGAGTACAAGTCTCCAACCTAGAGACGCGAGGAGACTGTTCTTCCCCACGGTTCATTCAGCGGGAAAGGGAGGAGGAGACACGCGCGAGGAGAGATAAAGGGCAATAGATTTATTCATCTGTGGAAATGGGTTCTCTGCAGCAAAGCTTGGGCAAGAAGATTCAATGCATTTTTCCTACTACATCCAATGCTAGAGAAGACGTTAAGAGTGAAGCCTTTGCACCTCTAGAGTGAAGTGTTGGAAATATGATGCAGAGTGTTGTCCTTGATGGAAACCCACTAAATGAAGATGAAGAGATGCGACTGTTGACATGTGTTGTCCTTGATGGCAATCCACCTGATGAAGTTATTATTGACTTGAAGGACTTGGTAAATGATGTTTGCTAGCAATATGATGATGAGTGTTGTCCTTGAATGGCAACCCACTTGATGAAGATGATGGCAACTTACTTGATGAAGTTGTGCTTGATAGAATATGTCTTGATGAACTAAATATGATGTATCTACAGTGAGTACAGAAGGCAATGAAGAAAGGATTTCAGCATGTGCTAAATCTATGGTGAAAAGAGTATGTCTCAAGGCATACGCAGATATGTCTAGGGGAAGTCACGTATGCACGCGGAAAAGAACGTTACAAGTCGCGTATGGGCAAAAGCGCTCATAAAGTGAAAAACCAGGGGTAACCACCATGGTATTGACCCATTGTATTGGGTAATGATTCGTCTAAATGACCTCGTCTAGGAATACCATCGGAAGTAATGTGGTTTTGGGCTCATGGTATTGTTTTGGCTCATGGTATTGAAAAAGGGGCTCATGGTATTGAAAAAAGGGAAAACCTATATAAGGAGAAGAAATTCATTATGCAAATCATGAGTGTGGGAGCAAGATGTCTGAGCTTGAATGAATACTTCTCTGTGAAGTATATCTATATGGAAAGGGTAAAGGTTTGATGATAGATCTGAATCTATGATGCACCTATGAAGAAATGATGAAGCGGGATATCTAGATCTGAAATGTATCTGTTTTTGCTAGATCTGTTTATGGAGTGATTAGATCTGTGATGAGGCGAACATCTGTCTGAGGTAAAGGGTAAAATCTGAAGTGATGTATCTGTTGTGAATAATTTCAATGACATAAAAGTCTGAAGAACCATACGCTAGTTCGCCGAAGGGGAAGTGCGTATATACGCGGCTTCGCTGAAGAAAAAGCGCGTATGTGCAATGAAATTGGATCTGTAATATGTACAGAAGTATACGCTGGTTTATGTGAACGGAAGCGCGTATATACACGACATCAGTGAAAGGAAAGCGCGTATACAAACTAGGGTTTGCTGAAGTCTGTGGTAAGAAATGTCTGATCTGTTCTGCTGGTTTACTGATATCTGTCGGTGAGTTATATGTATCTATTTCATGGTTGACTGTGGTTAAAAGTATGGAAAGGGTCCAGTCTGAAAATATGATGAACCGTGGCCTACAAGTTGTGTTCTAAAGGAAGCTTTGGATCCAGTGTGAAAATTGATGAAACGTGGTCCATAGAGGTGCTGAGGGTTGTAGCCTTCAGTCAGGGGGTCGTTGCTCCCTTCCAGGTGAGGCTGGTAAACGAGATTGGGGGGTCGTAGCTCCCTTCTAGGAGAGGCTGGTAAACGAGTCAGGGGGTTGGAGCTCCCTTCCAGGAGAGGCTGGTAAACGAGCGCAGGTGGGTGCCTGCATGCTGGTAGGATTCTGCACCAGCACATATGTTGTAATATGTTTTCTCTATAATAAAATATTGAAGGATGAGCAACTAGAGTGGTGGTTTTCTCCCGACTTGGGTTTCCACCTAAAAATCCTGGTGTTCATGTGTGATGCTTTGTGTGATGGTTTATTCTGTTGTTACTACACATGCTTACTGATAACTTAACATCAGATGAATGAATATTGCAAAGAACTAAGTTAATAAATATCTGCATATCTAGATCTCTGCTAAAACGCGAGTTGTATGAAGGATATCCGCGTGTATACGCGAGTTTACTAAAGGAAAGTAGCGTATGGGTTTTAGAGAGTAAAAAAAAAAAAAAAGTTTTGAATATGCAGTAAATACTGATTCACCCTCCCCCCTCAGTATTTTTCCCAACAATTGGTATCGGAGCAGGTCCTTCTGCAGAAGCTTGACCGCTTAAAGGAGATCCGTCGCAATGGGAAAGAAGCAAAAGAGGAAGGCTACTCGAAGAAAGGAGATATTTTAGAGAACATGGATACCAGAAATCAAAGAAGATGAATCAGATAGTGATTGGGGTCATAATTGTCTCATTGGTACAATGAATGGTGATGATAGTGAAGAATATGCTATCGACCTAGAAGATCAACAAAGAATATTTAATGAGAAGGAATCTGCCTCCAAAGCTTTGATGTTTGATGATATATACAATCGAATGAAAGGACTTGAAGCAGATCTGGAAAAATCAAATAAGAAGAATGAAAGATTTGAAGCTGAAATCATCTCTCTTAGGGAAGATCCGAAAATATCAAAGAAGAAGATGGCAGAACTCGAAGCAGAAAACATTTCTCTAAAATCAGATCTGGAAAAATAAAAAAGGAAGAATGAAGGTCTTGAAGCTAGAATCATCTCTCTACAAGAAAAACTTGATGCATCAAGTAAGAAGAATGAGGAACCTCTACAATTATTTGAAGAGGAAGGACTTGAAATAGAAATCATTTCCCTCAAAGAAGACTTGGATAAATCAAATAAGAAGAATGCAGGACTTGAAGCAGAAAACACATCCCTGAAAGTAAATATCGAAGCATCGAAGAAGAAGAATGAAGAGCTGCAACAAACATGTGAAGAAAATGAAAATTGGTTGAAAGAAGAGATTCTAAATTTGAAGGAACAAGTAGAAGATGGAAGAAGGAAAGAAGAAAGCATGACAAAGCAATGCCAAGCCTTGGAGGTTGAGGTAAACATTCTCAAAGGTAAATTAGAAGAAAAGGTTAAACTTTTGAGGTTTCAAGATAGTACTAACATTTTGGACAATATTCTGAGTAATCAAAGGTATCCTGCTATCAAACTTGGTCTTGGTTTCCATGAAATTGTTAAAGGAGAATCTAGCTCACAAGGAAGTGCCAAAAATTCAGAGGATGTCAATGCAAAACCTGAAGTGTTGAAAGAAACAAAAGATCAACCAAAAATCATGAATTCTCAAAGGAATTCATTCAAGAACGTTGAATGTTTTAAATGTCATAACTATGGGCATGTTGCAGAAAATTGCAGAAGCAGAACAATTCAGCGACAAACAAACAGATTCTATTCAGAAAGGTACTTTGGTAGCTTCAAGGGATATTGTTTTTCATGTAACAAGTATGGAAATAAAGAAACTGATTGTAAAATGAGGAAGATTAGAAATACTCATTATGATTCTTATGTTTATTTCTCTGGACACATGAGATGTTATTTTTGTAACAAGTATGGACATGTAGCAAAGGAATGCAGGATAAACAGATCTGAGAAAGTGGACAATTTTCAGCACACTGTTAAGAAGGTCAAACAAATTTGGAAAAAGAAGGAAGACCAATCAGAAACGTAGGGAATTCTGACCCTACTGCAGTCATCCACTTCTGAAGCTTACTTCTCTGATTGACTGCAGGAATGATGTGGGATACATTATGAGATCTAGTAATGTATCGTCACAGGGGGAGCAATGTATGATGTCTCTCATGATTGATTTGATTATTCTGGTTATATGCATTTCTGACAGTGCATGAAGACAGGTACAGGAAGGACAAATTCAGGGGGAGATGAAGGAATCTGAAAAATTTCTATGCTTCACTTTCCATACGCGGGTTCTATGAACAAAAGTCGCGTATACACGCAAGTTCCAGCAGACACAGTTGCGTATGCATTGAGGATAAGAGAATTTGGATGACAGCTGAAGATCAGGAGTAGAGGTTCAGGGGGAGCATCAGTCTGACTGTTAATAACTGTATTATTGACTCAATATCAGCTTAGTTTCTCAGTTCTAAATAATGATGATATGATACATGGTTTCTTATGTTGAATATTGTGGATGAGTCCTGTTTGCTTTTTGATGAAGAGTATTCATTGTTGAGATGAAAGTCTTATAATTCAGAGATAAGGGCAGTTCATGCAGAGATTGTTGCTGGTGACTTGCTGATGAATGTATTCAGGTTGCACAAGTTAAGGAGGAGCACTGGTTTAGGGGGAGCAACAGGTTGAATACTAATAATTGCATTGTTGGCACTATGAGTGCTTATTCTGTGATACTCATGCTTAAATGATGATGACTTGTTACTATGGTTGAGATATTTTCCCTACATATGTCACTTCATGATCATGATGATATTGGACCACATGGATGATTGACACATATTTGAAGATGTTGTTCTGGTATGATAATCTCTCTTGGAAAGATTGTATTGATGCTGCAAAGAATCTGAAGGCTTGGTGACTAATGTACTTATGCTACAACCATTGGATGACGCTTGAAGACACAACTACTCTGTTCTATCTATCTGTATTCCAGGGAAGCATTCAAATATCTCAGAAAGAAGCTGAACACTGTCTTTTTTCTCACAAGAGGATCAGATCCGGTTAAAATATAGAAGATGGTATTGGATACGTGGGTTTCCCGAAACACAGTCGCGTATATACGCGAGTTCATGCACAGAAAATCGCGTATGTCTGATTGCTGACATTTCTCTGTTTGGAGTCAGCTCTCTTCAGCATAGCTGCAGTGCTGTTTGGTATCTCTGATACTGTTTGGTATCTCTGGTGGTATTCCAGTTCTCATTATTCTGTTTCTAATGTTTTGATGAAGATGCTTTGATGATTTGTTGGTGAAAGTGTTCAGGACGCACAAACTAAGGGGGAGCCTTATTCATATGAAAAGGATGCATGGATGCACAGATTCAGGGGGAGCATTAGCTTTGCTGAGCATAATGCATTGTTGGCATTATGATGATTCTGAAATACGTTCTCTTTCTTGAGGACTTTCTGGTGTTGGTCTTAAAAGTCATATAAAAGGTCTTGTTGAGACCCATGATGTAAAATTGTAATATTCAGTCATGTAAGGACTTGTCAAATTTGTAAACCCACCTGGTTGGGTCGCTATGTCAAAATTTTGTAAACCCACTTGGTTGGGTAATTGAATTGAAATGTGTAAATCCACTTGGTTGGATCTTTGATGTAAGTATGATTCCTTGGTGATAGGAAGGTCATAGAGTCATGTGCTTCATTGAAAAATATGTTTGAAGATTCAACATGAACTCAGGGGGAGCTTGGTCATGATATCATCAGATCTGCAGAACGCTTCTTCCACATGAGGAGAAAAGGGGCAGAGTATGTTGGCTTTGGTCTGCCCTTTGCCCTTGATGTCAAAGGGGGAGAGTGACATGGTGTTTGAATGGTGTCAAAAGGAGAGAGTGACATGGTGTCATTGTATTCTTAATGTACCTATCTGTTGTGATAACCAAACACCATTGTGGTTGCCATCAATTCCAAAGGGGGAGATTGTTGGAAATATGATGCAGAGTGTTGTCCTTGATGGCAACCCACTGAATGAAGATGAAGACATGTGACTGTTGACATGTGTTGTCCTTGATATCAATCCACCTGATGAAGTTAATCTTGACTTGATAGGCTTGGTAAATGATGTTTTGTTAGCAATATGATGATGAGTGTTGTCCTTGAAAGGAAACCCTCTTGATGAAGATGATGGCAACTTACTTGATGAAGTTGTGCTTGATAGAATATGTCTTGATGAACTAAAACTGATGTATCTACAGTGAGTACAGAAGGCAATGAAGAAAGGATTTCAGCATGTGCTAAATCTATGGTGAAAAGAGTATGTCTCAAGGCATATGTGGATATGTCTAGGGGAAGTCGCGTATGCACGCGGAAAAGAACGTTACAAGTCGCGTATGGGAAAAAGCGCTCATAAAGTGCAAAAACAGGGGTAACCACCATGGTATTGACCCATTGTATTGGGTAATGATTCGTCTAAATGACCCCGTCCAGGAATACCATCGGAAGTAATGTGGTTTTGGGCTCATGGTATTGTTTTGGCTCATGGTATTGAAAAAGGGGCTCATGGTATTGAAAAAGGGTAAACCTATATAAAGAGAAGAAATTCATTGTGCAAATCATGAGTGTGGGAGCAAGATGTCTGAGCTTGAATGAATACTTCTTTGTGAAGTATATCTGTATGGAAAGGGTAAAGGTTTGATAATAGATCTGAATCTATGATGCACCTATGAAGAAATGATGAAGCGAAATATCTAGATCTGGAATGTATTTGTATCTGCTAGATCTGTTTATGGAAGGCTTAGATCTGAGATGAGGTGAACATCTGTCTGAGGTAAAGGGTAAAATCTGAAGTGATGTATCTGTTGTGAAGAATTGCAAAGACATAAAAGTCTGAAGAACCATACGCTAGTTCGCCAAAGAGGAAGCGCGTATATACACGGCTTCGCTGAAGAGAAAGCGCGTATGCGCAATGAAATTGGATCTATAATATGTACAGAAGTATACGCTGGTTTATGTGAACGGAAGCGCGTATATACGCGACATCAGTGAAAGGAAAGGGCGTATGCAAACTAGGGTTTGCTGAAGTCTGTGGTAAGAAATGTCTGATCTGTTCTGCTGGTTTACTGATATCTGTCAGTGAGTTATATGTATCTGTTTCATGGTTGACTGTGCTTAAAAGTATGGAAAGGGTCCAGTCTGAAAATATGATGAAATGTGGCCTGCAAGTGGTGTCCTAAAGGAAGCTTTGGATCCAGTGTAAAAATTGATGAAACGTGGTCCATAGAGGTGCTGAGGGTTGTAGCCTTCAGTCAGGGGGTTGTAGCTCCCTTCCAGGTGAGGCTGGTAAACGAGAGCAGGGGGTCGTAGCTCCCTTCCAGGAGAGGCTGGTAAACGAGTCAGGGGGTTGGAGCTCCCTTCCAGGAGAGGCTAGTAAATGAGCGCAGGTGGGTGCCTGCGTGCTGGTCAAGTCTGCGCCAGCACATATGTTGTAAGATGTTTTCTCTATAATAAAATATTGAAGGCTGAGCAACTGCAGCGGTGTTTTTCTCCCGACTTGGGTTTCCACCTAAAAATCCTGGTGTTCATGTGTGATGCTTTGTGTGATGGTTTATTCTGTTGTTACTACACATGTTTACTGCTAACTTAACATCAAATGAATGAATATTGCAAAGAACTAAGTTAATAAATATCTGCATATTTAGATCTCTGCTAATACGCGAGTTGTATGAAGGATATCTGCGTGTATACGCGAGTTTACTAAAGGAAAGTAGCGTATGGGTTTTAGAGAGTAAAAAAAAAAAAAAAGTTTTGAATATGTAGTAAATACTGATTCACCCCCCCCCCCCCCCTCTCAGTATTTTTCCCAACATGAAGCAAGCAATTGGAGGTTCAGCCATGTGAGACATGCAAAAGTATCTTCTCACTCAAAGGGTGATCAAGAGATTTGAGGAAGAGAAGTCCTCACTATCTCTTGAAGATATTTGTACTAGCACTATGACAGCCTTGGAGGAGCAGCCTTCAACACCAGCAGTTGAGGGATTCAACATTGTAGAAGAAGGAACTCTTATAGCCATACAAGATTTTCCCAAAACCTATCAAGGTATGATTTATTTTCCACCTTCTATTATTGCTGCAAACCTTTTTGAGGGTTGTGGAAACCTATTGTTTCATGCCCCTCGATCATCAATTACTGTTAATATAGAGTAGTAGTGTTGCACTATGTTTTCCAAGAGCAGCAGTGTTGCACTGTGTTGTCCAACAGCAGCAGTGAAGAAAGGAATACCCATTCCTCATGGGAGAAATCAGATGTCAGCTTCATTCATGAAGCAATGGAGACAAGGGGTAGACATCTTGAGATGAGAAACATTTTCTCCTCTCTAGATGACATTTTCTCAACGAGCATGCCACGGCTCAAAGAGATACTTCTACTTGCAGCAGATCTAAGACCTCACTAGTTTTGGAAGGCCATGCATGAGGAGTAGGTCTCATTAAGAGATCCCATGAAAGGTGCACTTCAACGTTCCATGAAGTGCAAAGTTCTTCAACAGTTTGAGGAGGTTCTTCCCTTCTCACACTTGGATCTTTATGGATTCAAGGAGGAGAAGATAGATGATGGAGGACATCTTAAGATGGATAACATCTCTCATGCTTGTGTTGGACATTCCTTGAGCCCTACACATCATGATGGGAGGTTTTTTCCTAACATCTATTTGGGTCCTTATGGGATCAAATCGATCCTTGAAAAGATTGCATTTAAATATCGCATGAAATGCAAAGACATACATTTGATTTGGGAATATGGTAGCCCTCATGGGAGGAGTACCAAGATTAGGGATGGAAGGAGACATCCAAAAATGATTGAGTGGATGTGTATGAAGAGAAAGAGGCTAGTAGGCCACTTGCAGATCTACAATACCAGGAAGAAGGAGGCTTGGCTTCCCTGGTTACTTTTGAAAGAGTTTGGCCATCATCCTCTTTCTAAGGGTATGAAGAGGAAAGATGTGTGGAAGGATACTTGCATCATTGAGTAGCAAGGAGTATGGAAAAATTGTGTTGATATGACATTCTTCATATCAATCACCATGTTTTCACCACATCATTTATATGATGGAGGTATGGGGAAGCAACAAAATCTTTTGTTGCTTTGGATGTTCTTGGGAGAGCAAGAGCAGATTTTCTCTCACATTTTGCATGATGTTGTAGGAGGAGATAGCATTGTCTCCTTAGCCTTGGATTACATGGGAGTACTTCCACTCCAGAAGGAACTTCTTGTTTGTAGCAACATTGTGGAAAATGTCACTTGACAATGAAAATGTCAAAGAAAGGAGCTATGTATTGGCAAGAGCCTATTTGCATAGGCCAACAACGTTGTCACTCTGGAGCATGAACTTATGGATGGAGTGTCTCCAGGATCATTCCACTCGTGGTGAAATTGATGAACAAGGAGGAGGTGATAAAGATGGAGTAATGGATGGAGACATCTATTACTATGATATGTTCTTCTTGACTTGGATTTCCAAGTACATGAGGAAGGATCTTCATGCAACACATGAATCATTTCTCTTCATGAGAGTATGTTATATCAATATTGAGAATTTTTTCATGGACCCTATCATGATATTACTCTTAGCACATGGTAACGATCTTGTTGTTTCATTTAGTGATCTGCATACTCTTACCATTTCTATGCAGTGCATTTCTCCACAAGGGGGCAAGCTTTTCATTGAGCTCCATGGTCAACATTGGGCCAAATTGTATGATGGATACATCCATCTCTTATATGGCCATGGGAAAGTGTTGTATTACTTCATGTATGTTCATTTTTGGTATGCATCCATCTACTATTTATTAGTAAATGAAATAACATACATAGACGACCATGTATCCAGCAACCACTTGCCTTGTAATTTTCTGAAGCTGCAGTTGGGAAACCTGCAATGTAACTTCATGGGAGACTGTTGGTACCTTCTTGCACCATATGAAGCCTTTAGTATGTCCTTTTCCTTGATGCTAATCATGGTTCCAATTTCTGATGTTGATCTTGCTTTTGTGAGTAGCATGACTGGAGAGGAAACACATTGGCTAGATGTGTTCTTTGGGGAAGAGGATTCTCACATTCTTTGCATTGCATGTTCTAATGGGAACATGAGAGGAGATATGACCACCATAGCCAAGCACTTGTTTATTTATGAGGTGGGCCATGAGTTTGATGAGATTCCATATGGTGATGATTTTCCATCCATCGCATATGGAATAGTTTGGGCCAGATTGATTCACAATTTTGGAGAGGAGATCTTTAGAGATCTAGTCTTCATCTTGCCTCTTGAAGACAACATCCTTGCAGCCCAAGATCAACAAACACTACACACTTATCTTAAGTGGAGAGGAGCAGAGCATGGGGTAGGCACCTATGTCTACCATGTTTAGTTTTTCAACCCACCATCTTTGCAGGAACCTAAGGTGGAGGAGAATTTTCTGGAGCTACCATGTTGGGAGGTGACTCATTTTGTATCGATGATTGCTTGGGAAAAGATGCTCTCCCAATCCATTTTTGTTCTATCCTTGCAGTTGCTTGAGGAAAAGGAACATTTGGGAGGGGAGGACTGTAATATTCCTACTTAGCCCAAGCTAAGAGGAATATTCAATTTTGTTTCATTTTCTGTTTATTGAATAAATGAATCAAGGAGGACATGTAAAACTCCTGGAAACAATGAATAAATCCATGCCTATGTGAACAGAGACAAATCTGGGCCATATAAAATAAACACTTACAGGTGTGAATGGGTTTGAACTATGAGACTGGGTCAACCTTGACCAAATCCACAGCTTAGTCTAGATTCAATGTACCTCATGGATACACAACGCAGTTCTAGATGGAGGCTCCAAATGTGAAAGGAGCTAATTCATTGAAGTGGTTTAGGGTTTGACAAGGCTTTTAACTTATAAAGGAAGAGGAGAGCAGCATGAGAGGGTTGTTGATGATTATCATTTTTTGAAGATATTGTCTGTTTAGAAATTTCTGATTCTCTGGTTGTTTAGCTGAGAATAATGTTGTTTAGTATTGGGTGTTCCTGGTTGGGAATCCCACCTCCTTCCTAGTGCAGCTCTTGGAGGAGCCTTGTTTGTCTTGTCCACTATTTGGCATTTGGCTAAGCTACATATTACACCTACAGGGCTAGTCCTATTTAGGATTAAGTTGTCCTTATGAGCTGCAGCAAGTGGAGGATAGATCTCTTCAGATCTATGTAGCTCTAGCACCCCTTTTCACTCAGAAAGTCATCTATCCCTTTGACAATAGTGTTCTAGACCTTGGGAGCTTCAGATCTAGATCTTGGCATAAGGCTAAAGTATACTCAGAGTCTACAGCGTAGTCCCTTTTTCAGTACTGTGTTATTTGCAGTAGCAGAGTTGCAGGTTGTTTTGGCATCAGCTTGGAGGAGATATATCTAGTGATTGGATCCTTCCTTTCGCTGTGGTGATCCATGGATTGGCCATCCAATCCATGTTTTCTTCATATCCGATCTGTTATACATTATATGCTTCTTAATTTTCTAAATATTACTACAATTATATAACTTATATCTCAGATCTACTCTTGTACTTTCATGATTTGCTGAGATCCCCAAGGGGAATGCATTGTTGAGCCTTTCTTGTACATAAATCTGAATTAGATCTATATTTTCATGTATAGATCTACTCTAGATGTGAGTTGTAACATACTACTGCTTCAGCTAATCAAAATAATGTTGTCAATCTTATTCTGTCATTTCTCATGGTTGTAGCACCTCATTTATGAGGGTTTGTTCTTGTAAATCCTTCTCCTTTCTGTTCTAAATTGTATAAGCTATTGTATAACATTATTTTTCTGATGCATAGCTATAAAATGAGTTTCCATACTAATTTCCTACAATTATAGGGCTGAACTATGTTATTTTCCAGCAGTTTGATTTTGTATTGCTGCAGTTCCCTTCTTTGGGCATTTTCTAGCTGCACTAGGTGCAGGGAGACCTGTTTAACCCACCTAGGATGACTTATTTCTGATCCCCTCTTGGATTTAGGTCTTATGTACTCATATCTAAGGGATCGAAGGGCTGGTTTCCAATCCTGTAGCATACATTCCTGAAAAATGCATTTTTTAGGCATGCCTTGCTAGCAGTCGCGATTTTGGGATATTACACTAGATGACCAACATCCTCCAAGAATATGGAGAACATGTAATCTCCACTTCAGGAATCTATACCCCAATGCCAAAAGGAAGGAGCAATGCAGAAGAAAAATAAGACAAGGGGAAAGAGCAAGAGAAAGAGATAGGGAGCAAGAGTCCAAGAGAAGATTAGTCACCTGCGGTGACTGACACCTCTAGTAATGAATTCAAATTTAAATATATGAAGAGGGCCTAAATTCACATTGATATTGATCAAGGATGTGAATTGGAGCAACAGACAGTGATTCACATTGCAGACACCCCCAGGTCATCTCTAGTGGGTGGTCAAACAATGGCCTCACCCACACCTTTAGCCACAATTTCTCTGCAGCAACAGGGTTTGCAGACATCTACTTCCATGCCTAACATAGTATGCTAAGAAAAATCAGTTTATGACACATTCATAGAGATAAATTTGAGGAATGAGGTGTTGAAGACTAACACATACAATCAATTCTTGAAGCAGACCTCAAGTTCAGAAAGCAGGCTACTATTTGCCTTTGACACTGAAAAAGGGAGGACACAGATGGCATACCTAGAAGCCTTGGTCTCACAGCCTCAAGGATTAGGAGATTATAAGAAGGAATCATTTGATTTTATTACCAAGTACATCCATCCTATTGACAAAATGAAATTACATAAGCAGACCGGAGAGATGGTGGCCTCCACCTTGACAAACTACCATGAGCTTGAAAAAACTTTAGGTATCTTTATCCAATACCCAATCATAGCTCAAGATTGAGAAGATATCTGCCATGGCTAAAGACTAAAGGATCAAGTATTTATATATTTAATAGTGAAGCTTGGGTACGACCCAACCAATTTTCAAGCTATGGAGGAGGTATTGAAGAAAAAGAATCCTGAGCAACAGAAGACCCCTTGGCTAAAGCCATTGAGGAGGATGAGTCATAGAAGGCAGAGTTAATGAAGCTAGGCATGGAATAGTCTACCCAAATCAAACATATGTAGACCGAGATGGAGAAGCTACTATAGAAAAAATAAGAAGCATCTTGAATGGCACTCATCCCACTAGAATTTGTCCCCATTTCATGACCAAGTTGGTCCAAAAGGGAGATTGTATGACCAAGCTTAGGGAAATAGATAAGGATACCACCAAATTTTCCAACATTTAAGGAAACATGATCAGGAAAGTTGTCTTGGATGTCTTAAGCAATGACATCTTTATTCAACATGAACTGAAACATGTTTTCCTCACCTGCCCCACTTTTAGCAAATACACATCGGTGGATGAAGTGTACCGAAAGATCATAGGGATGAGAGTTCCATGCAAGGAGTGGGACAAATTGTGCATGTACAAAGATTGAAAAGGCATGACGAACACATTAGCATATCCATCGATCGATGAAAAGTTCTAGCACCACATCATATTTCATGATCCAACAAAGGAAGCTCAAAGGTAGATCCAGATGTTAGAGCCACCTATTGTTACAAGACAAATGACCTCCTCATCAGCTCATAGGAGAAGGTAACATGGAAGGAAGAAAATCACCTAGACAAGACCCATTTTTTCCAAGGTAATGCACCTAGAAAAAGCTAGGCAATGTTATTATACACCCTAGCCAAGCAAAGGGAGTGTTAATGCCTAGGTAATGCTCTGTCTTTCCCAAGGGGAAATGTTATTCATGTTTGAATGTGAAAAGGGAAATATCTTGTGGAAAACTGACAGGCATTTCCAACTTTTCCTCAAAAAGAGTCAGTTCAAAAATAGAAATCAATGGAACAAACCTTTTATTAGACATTTCCAAACAAAACTGAACTACTATGGAAATAAAAAGCAAAGAAAAGTTAGGACACATCTAGATCTTTCCCGATTCGAACTGGTTGAAAGAGTTGGCCAGGCTTGTCCTCTCCATTTCCTATAAATTTGAGATGTGGGTTCTTGGTGTTAGCCCCCCTATGAAATTCTTGACAGACAAGTTGGGGGCTATATCATTTTGGAGACCTTCAAGGAATGCATCTCCCCTGAAGACACATCATCCTTGATGTCTCCCTGCGTTTTGACTTATGTGAAAGTCCCCTCTGCTGATTTCCATTATAAAACCTCTCTATTTGTGAAGAAATGCTCAAAGGCCTATCTCCCTTTCCCCTTATTTCACCCCCACTTAGCCTCTATTTTATTCGCCCTTGTCTCCCCTTCTATTTCCTTTCTTACCTTTTAAATCCCCCCAAAATCCCCTTTAATTTCTTTCCAAATACTTTATAACCACTTCCCCTTTCCATACCCCACCATGTATTACAAATAAACTCTATTGTAAATTTTATGCTATATAATATGTAACCTGCCGCTGTTTTCATTGTGAATATTTGCAATGCGATTTGATCGTGCCATCGCACTTTCCACCCATCACAAATCGCACTCATCGCATGATCTCATTTTCACTTGTTCATTCGATCGATCCATCGCAAAAATTTGTGATGCGATCTGATTGCGTCACAAATCCTCCATCGCACTTGCGGCCATCGCTTGTCCTCTCTGATTTGGTGTGAGCCATTGATCTGGTCCCCAGATCCAACGGCCAGCACTCAATCGCGCCCCCTACCCATTTGCAATCGCAATTTCCAGACGCGCGACCCTTCGCATCTCCCGATTGCTCCTCCGCCGTCGATCTGCCTCCAAATCGGATGGTTGGCGCTTCATCACACCCCGCCAGTCACCTCGCACTTCCCAATCGCTTCCCCTTCCTCGATCACAATCAGAAGCTATAAGTGTGCGTCCCTCTCATCCATTGCGATTGTGATTCTCTGACTAAGCCTTGACCGTCCATTGGGTCTAAGATCTAACGGTTGAGATATGATCACCATCCACCTCCAACTGGATCCCAACTCATCACATTTCACTGCATTCCCTTCACATTTCTTTGTATTTTGTTCAAAGTCTAAAGTCTTATGTTTCACGGTTGTTCCGCCCACTTTCATATATCATTCCGTTGCTCGACCCCCGCCGTTGATCTTCGCTCCCAGGCCGCGATCTAATAGTCTGTGCTGCATTCTGCCATCAAACCCTATTATTTGTGAGTCTTCACCAGTTCATTACATTTTGTCACCATTGTTTAGTGAAATCCACCTTTCTGCCACCGCGCTATCATATTTTTCGCCCTTCACTCCACTAGTCTTCCATTGCATTGATTGTCTACACACAGTTGTGAGTTTCTGTAGAGTACAAGAGTTGAAACGCCGCCATAACTACACAGTATGGATGCAACAGTAATTTTTCCACTAACATAGGCAAGGAATTTAATGAAGGGCGAGTTTCCACGCCAGCAGAATGTCTTCTTCCGAAGAAGGATGGATTTCCCACACTGTTTGATTATATGCCGTGCTCCAGAGGAGATCCCCGCTCAGAATGCAGTCCAAGGATATCAGAGCATTTGTTGCTGATGTATGGCAGACCATTCAACTTTTCATTTCCATTTTTTTTATTCACCAAGGGTACCACAAAGTACATCGAGCCAAAATGCATCAGAGGCATATCTAGAATTAATGAAGCCTGACGAAGATCATTCTTTTCACCAAAGAGTGCCAAAAATTAATGCTCAGAGTTTAAAACAGAATGGACTTCAGCCCTCTCCTTCTTTTCTGAGTTTAATGTTATATTTAGTGTTCTACCTACTTCCTCTGCTCTTTTTCAGCTATAAAAACTATGAGAAAATTGTTGTAAAGGTTGTTGATGAGATAGCAGAGAGGTGCAAGTAGTTTCTCTTGAGATAGGTTCTATGTGTATAGTTGTAAGATAGGCCGAGGAAGATGTATTCAGACTGAATAACCAGGTTGTTGGCTATGTTGTACCTGATTGGTGTTGTTGTTTAATAAGATAAGCACATTTCATTGGATCCTGATCTAAATCTGCGGTGATGTTTTTCTATCTCTGTGTTTATTTCCATTTCATTTCATTTCTTCTGGCTCACATCAGAAATTTGGCATAAGATTCACCCTTGTTAGGTGCCTTATGTTGCTGCTCTCCCAGCCCTTTATGTTTTCTGCTTAAGGTGTTTATCTAAAGATTGATTTCAATTGATTTAACCAATGTAGTGGATGTTGTTGCCTACTAGCTGATGTATGAATTAACGGAATCTGTTTTAGATGTTCTTGTTAGGATTTAATGGAATGTGTTGAGAACACTGGGAGGTCTAGAACCCTGTATCTACCTCACTAGGATCTTTCCATTCTGATTAAGCCTTTCCAAGTTCCCTTGTGCTACCTCTGATTTTTTCCAAGCAGGTCTGGAGTTAAATGACCTCTGACATGATCTATAGATGGGATTAGTTGGTTCTCCCCCCTTCACTCTCAGTCCTTAATGTCCCATACCACCCTATCACTTTAGGATACAAGGCTTTAGATGACTAGCCCAACTAAAAGCTTGCATATTGATAACAAGTAAATCCTTTCTTGAATTCATTACCCAATGGGCTTGGTTTTCTCTGGATTATCTCTCCTTCGCCTAAATTCTTCTTTGCCCAGTCCTGTCTCATGATGAACCCTTCCTTCCTGATTCCCAACAACCAAACTCTTAATCAAATAAACAAACCCTGTGCATATAACTAGCCTAAAATCATAACTTAGAGCTTCAAATACATACACTTTGACTCATATAGAGAGATCCCTCTCTGGACCTAGGAGGGCTAGATCCTAAGGTCTGAAAGTGGTTCTGATGTTGTCTCGTCTTTTGGTCTTGCCAACCTGGCCAAAACACGGGAACCCCAACATAATGGTGACTCCACTGGGGACTCTGAGTGCATTTCACCTTAAATATTTTTAAAGACTCAGAGACTTAGAACTCTGGTTAGGTTGATAGGCAGTCACTCCTTTCTTGAATCGACCTCCATTGTTGAGTGTCCATCATACTCCTAGACAGAGCCTAGAAAGGGCCAGGTAGCCTCCAGATCTCACCCTCTTTGGAGGTGACATATCTGGTAAATGCCCTCCCAGTCAATCTCTGGTTGGAGTTTGCTGTTTTTGAGGAGATTCCTGAAAGGTGATAGTACTTGAGCACTGTGGTGGACAGTGTAACCCCTTAGATATACTCTAAAACCCTCCACCTGGTGACTCCATTGTTTCTAAATGAAAAGACTCCACTGGTGATCAGTAGGCCTGCTGATTAACTTGGTTTCATAAAAAACTCCACTAGGAGACCAACCTCTGAGACAACATCAACCACAGTAGAAGTAACAAATAGGGTTAAGCTGCTTCGCTAAGAAACAACATTCTGGCTTTTAGAACCATTCACACAAGAGCTTATCCCAATCCAGACCCACCTGAAATAGTTGACAATCTAGAGAGTATCCTCAAGGGGGCTCTTGCACCCAAAAGACCAACTATTTCCAGCCACATTCATAGAGCTAATTCTGCACCAGAAGACCTAGCTGCTCTATCACATTTTCTCCCTGACCTAGACCTGCTAAACAGTCTACCAAGAACTAGGTCATTCAGTACTTTAGACCAGCCAGAACCTTAGCTTATGGGCACAGAGACTCCTCCATCCACACCACCTGATATCCACTTCATCCAAAACTTGGGGCTTAGTCACCCTAGATTTGCTCTACAAACCGCTGTTGGTCCTAGTATCCATGTCATCCATATACCAGCTGCTCAAATCAATCCTTTACCTCATCGGAATATCATTATGGCAGCCTGGTATGCTCCTTTAGTATTACCCCAGCCCTTGTTACCCTTACCAAATGACTATCAGTCAAAAATCCCACACTTCACTGCTAAAGAATCCATCACAGCTCAGCAACATGTAGATAAAATGGAGGATTATTTTGATTACATGGAAATTGACAATGAAACAATCAAAATGAGAATCTTTGCCCAAAGCTTAGGGGGTGATGTAAAGAAATGGTTTATAGGCCTAACCCCTAATAGTATCCAAGACCTCCCTGCGTTATATCAGATCTTCATAAACAAATGGGAAACCAAGGAAAACCCTCGCCAACTCCTAGCAGAATACATGAGCCTTAAAAGGAATGTTAAGGAGAGTGTCCATGATTACACAACAATATTTAACAGCATTTACAATGCTCTCCCTCCACATATGAAACCTCCATAAGGCATGGGCTCAGCAAAATACCCCGAGGGATTTGATGCTGACATGGCCTATGAGCTTAGGGATAAAGAGTACACCACATTGGAGGACATGCAGAAAGGAGAAGTGAACATAGAGGCAAACTTGATTGAGAAAAGAGCAAGACTGAGATCTAAAAAGAGGGTAACATATAGAGATGACACTGTAGCTTCCACATCAGACCCGAACTACGACAGACTATCTAAAAATGTGGATAAGCTGCAACAAATGATGGAAAAAATGGTTGTCACAGTTAGCAATCAGAACAGAAACCAGAACAAAAATTAGAACCTGAACTTTAGAAGGAACAACAGTGCTCCCAATAGACAGAAAGAATCAGATCAACAAATTATTCCCCCTTTCCAAAACTTTGTATATGAAGATGAGGGAAGTATAGAAGAGTCTAGAGGGAATGCAATAAACATGTTTGAAACAGAAGACTCAGTCCTTAACTGTGATTCAGGGGAAGATCAGCCCTCACCTTCATACTAGGATGAGGAATGGTTAGAAACTGAAGATTACAGATTAGGATTTGAAAATTCCATGATGCAGGTTAGAGAACAATATGAACTTAGGAGCAAAAAGAACCAAGAAAGTTCCAAAACTAAGACTCCTGAAGTTACCATCAAGAAAAGACCTGATAAAACTTCTAAAGCATCTACTGCAAATAACAAATTAGTAGCTGAAATTTCTGGTAAACACAAGGAAAAAGACAACCAAGACACTGAAAAACAAAGCCAACCAACCAGCAGCACTAGCACTGCAGTTAGTGCTCCTGATAGAACGATTCTTGACCCTGTACATAGTGATAAATCACGAACTGATTCAGCTATTAAGGCAGTAGCAAATAAAACAGAGTTGAGCACTCCAAAGACATAGTCCACTTTCAATTTAGAGAGTGATATTGCAAAAATCAAAATCTCTGTCCCACTCTCTGAGCTGGCGACTCAGAATGTATATAAAGTTCAAATTTTGAAAACGTTGAATCTAGGGGAAAACAATGACACTGTAAATTTGAATGATGATCAACCTGCCCTCCTGTTTTGTCCAAATATTGAGGGAAAGTTTCAGGAAGGGGTAGTTCCACCTTTCTATATCAGTCTCAGCATTCATGAAAAAATACTCCACAATGCCATGCATGATTTTGGAGTGTCACACAATTTAATGCCTAAGTTAGTGATGGAAAAGTTAGGCCTAGAGATAACACGACCTTACAAAGACCTATATTCATTTTACTCTAGTAGAGTAAAATGCCTAGGCCTAATCAAGGACTTATGTGTGAGTTTGACCCAAATTCCTGCTAAGTGTATGGTCATGGATGTGGTGATGGCAGATGTGCCACCCAAGTATGGCATGCTGCTATCTAGATCATGGGGAGCTAAACTTCAAGGAAGAATGCATATGGATGGCTCATACGCCACTATCCATATCTTTGGTCAACTTAGAAGACTGTATAGAGAATCCCAAATGAAATTCCTAGTCAGTAGCCCCGAGAAACCTGAAAATTCACCATTATACTATGTACACACAGACCTGGATTCTTTCATTCTTTATAACGACCAATCCTTAGAAGAGCCAGAGTCAGAATACAGAAATACAAACAAGGACACAGAGCCCATGGACTTTAGCATAATGGCTACCCTAGAAGAATATGATGAAGAAAAGCATGGGCAGGATAATGAAAATGAAACTCAGAATGAACCAGAAACACAATGCAGTCAGCCTATTAGTCCCACTCCTCAAATTAATATGCCACGTGAAGAACAAGACAACCCACAACCTAGTACAGACCCCCCAACGCAACACAATGGCGAACCCCTGTGGGAAATGAATTTCGATGGGTCCTGTACTAGAAACAATGCTGGAGCAGGGGTGTAGCTACATAACACGGGAAATGATCATGCAGAAAGCCACGCTATCAATCTGCACTTCAAATGCACAAATAATATTGCAGAGTATGAGGCTCTTATCCTGGGCTTAAATCTGTTGAAAAAATTAGGAGCTCGTAAGATAGCTGTGCAAGGAGACTCAAAGTTAGTCATAAAACAAGTGAACGGTGAATATGCAGTGAAACATCCCCGATTAAAGTGTATAGGAATGACACTCTGGATTTACTGAAAACATTTGTTGAATATGAGTTGGTGTTTGTTCCCAGGAGTCAAAATGTCATTGCAAATGGATTAGCTTTCCTGGCTAGTTCATATCCTAAGACTCCCCCCAACCAACAAATCATCATTCAGACCAAGTTCAGACCTGCAGTGCCAGACAACGAAAAATATTGGCAGGTTTTTGAAGGAGACAAACAGATTGAAGATTTTCTGGTGGGCAGAAATGAGTTTGAATTTTTTGGTTCAGACTCAGAATCTAACGACAGCTGCCCAAGTGAGGATCCCCTAGATGGACAAGAAACACCCTGTAACATAGAAATAAACACCTTTTCTGAAGAAACTGGAAATTCAATCGAAAAATGTGAAAACGCAGATAGTGAAGAAGTAGAAGTGTTGCAGGCCAGAGACAAGAACATACCCAGAGGCCTAGCACCCTTAGAAGACCTATTTGACTTTGATGATGTAGAAAAAAAGCCCACAATAGAACATGCAGACTCTGATGTTGAAGAATGCAACATAGGCATTGAAGATAAAGCCAAAATGATCAAACTGGCTAAGTCTATACCTACAAACATGAAGAAGAAATACATTGACCTGTTCAAGGAATTAATTGATGTGTTTGCATGGGGTTATGAAGACTTGAAGGCCTATGACACAAGCATAATACAACACAAGATACCCTTGAAGGAAAATCAGAAGCCTTTTAGGCAGAAACTCCGTAGGATCAATCCAAAACAATTTCCTGCAATGGAAAAAGAGATTAAGAAGATGTATGATGCAGGCATAATAGTTCCTGTGAGGTTTTCTGATTGGGTGTCAAACTTAGTGGTTGTGAGAAAGAAAACAGGGGAAATCAGACTACGCATAGACTTCAGAAACCTCAACAGAACCTCCCTGAAACACAACTACCCCTTGCCTAGAATGGAACATATATTATAGATGGTAGTGGGCTCCAAAAGGATTTCCCTGTTAGATAGTTTTTCAGGATATAACCAAGTATTGGTACTCCCAGAAGATCAACTCAAAACAGCATTTACCACTCCATGGGGCACCTTTATATATGTGAACATGCCTTTTGGATTGATGAATGCTGGATCCACCTTCCAGAGAGCAATGGATATAGCTTTCTCATATGAAATAGGACACTTCATAGTTATCTACTTGGATGACTTGACTGTGTTTTACAAAACTGAAGAAGAACACCTGAAACATCTGAGGAAAGTGTTTGAAAAATGTAGAAGGTATGTTCTGTCACTAAATCCTAAAAAGAATATTTTTGGGCTGCAAGAAGGCAAAATTCTGGGCCACATTATATCTGAGAAGGGGATTAGGATAGACCCACAAAGAGTTGAGGGAATACTTCAAATCACACACCCAAGAAACATCAAAGAACTACAGTCCTTCATTGGAAAGATCAACTTCCTCCAGAGATTTATCCCAAATCTGGCTGAACACCTTAGGAATATGACTAACATGCTGAAGATAGGTGTAGGAGTGAAACGGACTGTTGAAGCCAAGAAATATTTTGAGACAGTAAAAATTGCACTCACACAAGCTCCTGTTCTGATCAGCCCTAATTTATCAAAGGATTTTCTGATCTTTTCATTTGCCTCTGAACACACAATAGCTGCAGTCTTGCTGCAAAAGAGCATAGAGGGAATGGAACAGCCAATTTCCTTTTTCAGCAAAGCCTTAAGAGATGCACCCTTGAAATACAACATTATGGAAAAGTAGGTCTATGCCCTGGTAAAGGCATTAAAGGACTTTAGGGTGTACATTCTGCATTCTCACACCATTGCTTATGTGCCAAATATAGTGGTCAAAGCTATCCTGTCCCCAGACCCTGATGGGAAAAGGGGAAAATGGATTGCTATAATCATGGAATATGACCTTGAAATAAAACCCACCAAGATGATCAAAGGTCAAGGCCTGGCCCAGTTAATGGCTGAATCAAACTTGTAGGCCCTTGATATTGACATGGTGAATGCCTTGGATGAGAAGGATAGCCTACCTGATCACACTATAGAAGAGAAACTCCAAAACTCTCCATGGTATTATGATATCCTTTATGTCCTCACCAATCTCAATGCCCCTCCAAAACTGTCAATAACCAAGGCCAGATTCACAAAACTCAAAGCCAGAAATTACTGCATCTTGAATGAAAACTTATATTGGAAAAATCCAAATGGCTAGACTGCATCTGTGGCATTCCTAGTGGGGATGGCTTCTATCCACTTAGTGAAATAATCAGTGGCTGTTAAGATCCATTTGTGTTGTCCTGAGGAGGCTGGATGAACCTCCCCTATGAAATCTAGGCCCCATTGCATAAAGGGTCCTTCAACAATAATGGGCTATAGCGAAAGGGGGAGGAGTTTTCTTTTGCCTTCAAAGATCTGACATTTATGGCAGGCAAGTATCATTTTATGGACATCATTGAAGAGTGTGGGCCAATAGTAACCAGCCTTGAGTATCTTATTTGCAGTGGCTTTCCAACTCAGGTGGCCTCCACACTCCCCAGCATGGAATTCTTGTTTAACATTTTCAGCTTCAGTCTCAGACAAACATTTCAGCAATAGGCCATTTGGATTTTTCCAACATTTCTGAGGGCTAGATAGTAAGGTCTGAAAGTGGTTCTGATGTTGTCTCGTCTTTTGGTATTGCCAACCTGGCCAAAACACAGGAACCCCAACACTTGGTCTATGGTTGAAGGTTTGGTTATATGTGGACCATAATTTCATTGTTTTAGTGTGAGGCTTGAAGATCAGCTAAGTTCATTGAGGACTTTCCGCCTTTAGCATCATAACACTCGAAGATAGAGAAAGAGATAGAGGAATTGGAAGGCTGAGCAGGGCTTGGTGTAACTGATAGTTGTAATCCTCCTTTTTATAAATCAATAGAAATGTATCTGTTTTGTCCATTCGATGCATTAGTGTCACATTTTTTGTTCATTTGTCTATGTAGCATGATATGAATGGCTTAGATCTGCATAGTTTAACGTTAGTTATATGCTAGTTTAATTGTTAGAAAGTGTAATATTCCCAATTAGTCATGAGCTAATTGGAATATTCATTTTTGTTTCATTACTTTGTTTAAAGAATAAAAGAGAAAAGGAGGTCCATAATACTCCTTAATAATGAATAAATCAATGCCAAATGTAAAAAGGATAAATCATGGCTTTGTAATATTCCCAAATTTTCACCTGATGTTTGGAATATTATAGTTCTTAACTTTCTTAATGAAATAAGTAAATAAAAAGGGTAGAGGGACCCATAACCCTCAATATGAATAAGTATCCACTTTTTGTGTGTGAATGTGGATTAATTAAGCCTATATCTACATGATGAGGTAGTTGAGAAACTACTAATGTGAATGGAATTGGAGATTATGTCTCATTAATTGAGACAGATCATGGAGGTTGATATAGTCAACTACGATCTTGAAGATGTCAAACAGAAGATCATGGAAAATTCATGATTAAGTGATGGAGGATGTTGTGTAATTAAAGCACACATGACAGAGAAGGTGTACATTGCACCTAGACATGATGGATGATTTGGTCAAATAGTGCAGTCAATCGTGGAGGATTTGGTCCACATGCATAGAGAAGTCTAGATGAATGCCAAGGCATGGGAAGGCTCAAACATTATATAAAGAAGATGAAGGCAAGGATGGAGGTAGCTAATTATTCTTGATGTAAGGATCATTTCAGATTTGGAATTTTCATGTGACATTCCATTGCTTTCTTGGGCTGTTTAGCAGAGATTGCAAGTCTTGTTTAGCATAGGGTGTTCCTGGTCAGGAATCCCAACTTTCCCTTAGAGTAGCTCTAGAAATATTATTGTACTTCATTCTACATCAGACATTGGTGCCACATCTCTTTTCCTACTTTCTGCAGAACATTCATATTCAGAAATTGAAGATTTCTGAAGATCAGTTTGGAAGGTGGAAGTTGTCTTCAGTACTTCAGTTGGAGAACTAGTGAGGGTTTATTCCTATCACCTTGGGCTTATAGATCAACATTCCCAGAGCTTTATTTCAGATCTGGCATCAGACCAAAAGTTATTGACCTCCTATTAGTAGTATTTCCTTCGGGAATTACACTGTCCAATTTGTATATCCAAAAGGAGGAAGGAAGTTGCTAGCATTTCAGCTAGTAATCCTGTGAGGGATCATCCCCTCACATTTCCATTAGTATTTCCATCATCTTGGATTTTATTGCAGAATTTTTCAGTAGGAATAAGTCCTCTATTTCCCTCACAATTTAGTTTCTATTGGAATTTGTGTTGCAGCAGCTATAATCATCATTGGAGGATTGAGATGCTAGATCTAGAGCTTCTAGCTTATAGATATGAAGAAGGGATCAGCCCTTCAAACTTAGATCTGATCTTGCAACATATTTCAGCCATCTATTTGAAAAATCTAGCTTCAGAACTGTATTTCCCAGTAGATCAAGGATCAAATCATAGGAGGGTGATTTTCCAAAGTTGTAGATCTGGAAAATCCTTTTCAGGTTGTCTTGGGAATCCATCACATTGGCTAGATCTTGAATCTTGGTATCATCTGAGCTCTAGATTTGAGTAGATCTAAATTTTCCTTTTCAGCCTATAGCTATATGTTTATATTTTTCTAAAGGGATAGTGTAGTATTTTCTTCATTGGCTCTTCAGTTACGTAGTGCCTATTGTGGCATGTTTTCTGGGTGATTCTAGACCATCTCTTTGGCTAGATCTCCTCATATTTTGTACATTGTGTAACTAAATATTCTCCAATATAATAAAATGGCTCAGCTTCTCTATAAATCCTAATGTTTTCTTAAGATTTATTGTTTACTTAGTTGCAGTTCTTATATTGTGTTTAAGTATTACTGCATTTTCCCTTCTCAGATATTACATTGGTATCAGAGCATGATCTTTGGCTCAGCTTGTGGACACTTCATCTTTTGCATCAAAAGAAGAAGCATATAGATGAGATCTATCATGGAGGATGATAAATCTGCCACACCTTCCTTTATATCCATGCATGATCTCTCCAATAATGACAATAAAATGAATAAGGAAGGACAGAAAGAAGATCCAAGAAGAAGATTTGATGAGGAAGGTCTAAGCACTTCCTATTAGCAAAGAAGAAAACCTAAGAATCATAGATCTCCTCATAGATCCACTATGCCCACTTTCTTTGGAGAGGGTGAAAGGTGTAGAAATGGAGAAAGAAGAACACTTGAGACTCATGAGACTCTCAGCCTATATCTTGAAGAGTACAAAGCACAGTCTAGAGCATTCAAGGAGAAGATAACTCTCCAACAATTATTCAAAATCAAAGAAGAAAGAGGATCCTATAGAATCAATAGAGTAAAGAGGCATAATAGATTTTATTTTCCTACATTTTATGGATCTTCCTCAAGCACTATTAAGGCTTGGAGGAGAGAGTTAGATGCATTTTTCAGGCTACATCATGTAGCTGAAGAAGAGGCTGTTCAAATTGCAACACTTCATCTTTTAGGAGAAGCTAATGATTGGTGGTTTGGTCACATGGAGCATGCAAAGGTGACTAAGTATTTAGATTTATTTCACAATTTGAGGAATAAATTTGATGTAAGAAAACTAGATATGTGTCATAAAGTGACATTCCCTAAGGAAGAAAGGAGGATGTCAATATTTTCACTCAGGACAAGAGGTCATTGCATTGACCACCAGCTGAAGAAGTACTTGCATCCGGAGAAGAGACACTTGGAAAATTGCAAGGTGGTCTTGAGCTCTTGACACATAGGGTCACATGCATGATCCAAGAGGTGCATGAGAAAGAGGAGGAAGTTTCCAGCACTGGTACAATGGAAGATGAGCAGACATCTCTCTTACCAGCATTTGGAGACACCATTGTCCCGGTTGGAGGAACTCTTGTGTTCTTTCAAGAGGTTCCTACATATCAATTGATCCAAGGTATGCATACACATTCATTACCTATTGTTTTAGTATATATTTTTGAAACTTATGGGGACATGCCATCAGGGCCAATGCATGATCAAGGGTTAGATTCAAATGCTGATTTGAAGCAGCAAACTATCACAGCACAGAGGACCCTTGATCTAATCAAGGAGGAGATGAAAAGATATCCCAGTTTGTCACGGATGGACTACATTCAACCTCTTGAGTTGAAGTGTAAAATTTTAGAAGAAGGGATGAACATGATCCTATGTACAATGATTGGTCATGAGATCAGTATTGTACCTTGCTTTGAGAGAGTATATGTACTACCTTGCAGATCTGTAGCGTTGTCACTTAGTAGCCATGATAATGATGAGGCCCCATTACTCTTGGATCATTATGAAGGTAGCTGCACTCATGAAGCAATGGAGGACAAGATGATGAATAGTAGACATCTAGATATGAGAAATATTTTCTCCTTTCTCGATGACACTTCCTCAATGAGCATCTCACAGCTCAAAGGGAGACTTCTACCTACAACAGATCCAAAACCTTATTGGTTTATGAGGGCCATGGATGAGAAGAATTTCTCATTAAGAGATCTCAATGGAGATGCACTTCAACATGTCATGAAGTGCAAAGTTCTTCATTAGTTTGGGAAAGATGGTATTCTACAAAGGGAGGATACCATGATTATGTAGCACATCACTCATCTTTCATATTGCGGTGAGTGGCTAAGGATGATAAGCAAGCGGTTGCATGACCACTAGAAGATTTACGACATGGGCCAACAAGCTTGGTTATGTTGGTTGCCCTTGGGAGATTCTTGTCACTGCCCAAAGGCTCCTATTTCTTTGATCCATGCCTTGAGGAACACTTATGAAATGAAGAAAGAGGCATGGCTATGCTGGCTGATCTTGGGTGAGTATGGTTACCACCCAATAGCTCATAATTTTATGATTCATGCCTTTTGTATCAATGATAAAATGTAGCAAGACAAGGCATGTTCATTTTTGTTTCCCTTGAGAGATTTTAGCCACCACATGACATCTCCTATGTCTATGTGTTTTGTATTGGCTAAAGCTTGACATAATGCTCTCATGATGTGTGTTGATGGAGTTCATTTGTATTGGGCTGATGTGACATTCCACATGTCTATCAGTATGTTTTTGCTTCATGATGCACATGAGGAGGAGAGAAAGCAGCAAGATCTCTTGTTTCTTTGGTTTCTTTTGGGGGAGTTTGGCTTGTCCATCTTACATGGAGGAGATGGAGGATGGAAACAAAGGGCCTTACTCCGGTGGTTACTATTAGGAGAATATGGTTTGACATCTTTCTCTACCCATATAGCTCCTTTCCTTCTTCTTTTGCATAACATTGGAATGATACTTGGATCCAACAAGGCTAGTAGGACTAAGGATGAGAGCATGTCAATGCTCAATCAAATTCATAAAGCATGGGATGGAGAGATGTATTGTGAGATGGAGCTTTCCTTTTGTGGAAACAGCCACTTTATTTTATGTATCTCATGTATTAATGATGAAATTGGAACTCATATGGTTGTCACTTGGTACTTCATGATGGAAGGAGGACATCTAAACATACAGTTAGAGGTCATTCTATATGTTTTGAAAGATAGCTTTGGAACCAAACATACATAACACATTGCAGCAAATGAAGGAAGCCTTCCTTATGTGGATGCCATTTGGAGGGGGATATATGGATTTGCATCTACTGTTTGAGTTTCTTGAGGACAAGCAACCTTTTTTCGAGGTGGACTGTAATATTCCCAAATTTTCACCTGATATTTGGAATATTAGAGTTCTTAACTTTCTTAATGAATTAAGTAAATAGAAAGGGTGGAGGGACCCATAATCATCAATATGAATAAGTATCCACTTATTGTGTGTGAATGTGGATTAATTAATCCTATATCTACATGATGAGGTAGTTGAGCAACTACTAATGTGAATGGAATTGGAGATTATGTCTCACTAATTGAGATAGATCATGGAGGTTGATACAGTCAACAAAGATCTTGAAGATGTCAAATAGAAGATCATGGAACATTCATGATAAATTGATGCAGGATGTTGTGCAATTAAGGCACACATGATAGAGAAGGTGTACATTGCACGTATACATGATGGATGATTTGGTCAATCAGCGCAGTCAAACATGGAGGATTTGGTCCACATGCACAACACAGTCTAGATGAAGGCCAAGGCATGGGAAGGTTCAAAAATTATATAAAGAAGATGAAGGCAAGGATGGAGGTATGCTAATTATTCTTGATGTAAGGATATTTTTTAGATATGGAATTTTCATGTGACATTTAATTGCTTTCTTGGGCTATTTAGCAGAGATTGTAAGTGTTTTTTAGCACAGGGTGTTCCTGGTCGGGAATCTCACCTTTCTCTTAGAGCAGCTCTAGAAAGAGTATTGTACTTCATTCTACTTCAAACATTGGTGCCACATCTCTTTTCCTAATTTCTACAGAACATTCATAATTAGAAATTGTAGATTTCTAAAGATCAGTTTGGAAGGTGGAAGTTGTCTTCAATACTTCAGCTGGAGAACTGGTGAGGGTTTATTCCTATCACCTTGGGATTATAGATCAGCATTCCCAGAGGCTCATTTAGGATCTGGCATGAGGAAAAAATTTATTGACCTCCTAGCAGCAGTATTTCCTTCAGGAATTACGTTGTCCAATTTGAAGATCCAAAAGGAGGAAGGAAGTTGCTAGCATTTCAGTTATTAATCCTGTGAGGGATCATCCCCTCACATTTCCATTATTCTTTCGATCAACCTGGAGTTTATTGCAGCATTTTTCAGTAGGAAAAATGTAATGTTCCCATTTTAGCACATGGCTAAATGGAACATTAAAATTTTTCTTTCATCATCTTGTAGCCAAATAAATGGGTAAGGAGGCCCATGTTTATTAAAAAAATGAATAAAATCCCTCGCATGTGGAAAGGGATAGACATAAGAACTTGATTTTTCACCCACAAGTGTGAAAAGGGATAAATGCATGAAGACAAGGTCAGGTTTGACCAAGTCAACAGTGCTACCATAGGAGGATTAGCTTACTTTAGAAGACAATGCAGTGTGAATGAGGAGGAGGATATTTGGTGGAGGAAACCCTAATGGATGGGGCCCATGGAGAGGAAGCTTTCACTTGTTTAAAAGGAGGGCAAGGCAACCATTGTTTCTCATGCTATGATTATTCATTTCATTTTCTATTCAGACAATTGTGCATTCTCTATTGTTTAGCAAGAATTGCCGGGAGGAATTCTTGTTTAGGGTTCTTTCACCTTCTTGAGGAGCCTCTTGAGGGATTTTTCATATTTTCCTCACATTCAGGCTTGAGGCCAAGCATCCTCCATCAAGACAGCATTATTTCTATAGCAGAGTAATGTTGTGTTGCTGGGTGTTGCAGTGAGGGTTCACTACATCACTTCTATCAACTATTTTTAGAGGAAGAGCCTCTCTTTCCTTTGAGATATTAGATTGGAGATATCCCGAAGCTTATTTTAGACTTTGGCATCAATTCCAAGAATTTCTCTTCACCAATAGTGCAGTCCCTCCTCTAGACTACATTATTTCTAAGTGTGTTTGTAGTGGAGGATTGCTCCAAATGTTTGGAGGGTGAGATCTTAGATGAGAGGATCAGCCTTTCATTCTAGAGATCCATTGGAGGAGATATTATCATTGATTGTAACATCTTCAATATTCTCCATTTCTTTCTAGTTCTTGAGTTGCTTCATCTACCCAGCAACTTCAGCATTTCTGCAGATTTTCCATTTTGTACTTATTTTAGCCAATCCTCTCAAGGATTGTGTATTGTATGTTTTCAGAGGTTGAGATCTTTCTCCCCCTTCTTTATCTAAGCTATCATTGTCATATCAATGTATTATTGACATTTTGCAGCAGTTCCTCCTCAAGGATTGCACAGTCATAGCCAGGGCCTCTTTCATATAGCAGTGTTTCTCCATATTCCATGTACATGTTTCATTTGAGGATGCATTGTCTAGCTTGAGTGATCATTTCCTCAAGATATTGTATACATTTGTTGCTGCTATAATCTAATGTAATGGTTATGTGGATCTTCCGGAATTTTGATTTTAATGCATTCACTGCTATTTCTAGCTCATTTTTATGAATTTATGAACTCCAAATTGGTAATATCTTGAGATATTCCCAATAGTGTAGTTGTTCCTGATTTTGAACATTACAATGGTATCAAAGCATGATCTCTGGCTCAGCCTGTGAGTCTTAGCCAAAGAAGATCAAGATTATGAAGAATATGAGTTTACTCTCATCTATTTTCAGATCCAGATAGAACCTCTCCAAGGAGGTCAAGAAGAATGAAGAAGGAGAAGTGGAAGGACCATGCACTTCCTATTCTCACAGAAAAGAAGGCATGAAGCATGAAGAACACTTGGAATTCGAAATTCTAAGTGAGTATTTGGCTGAATACCGAGCTAACCTAGAGCCTTCAAGGAGAATCTATCTTTGCCACAATTTATTCATCACAAAGAAGAGAGAAGACCCCACAGCTTTGGGATGATGAGGGGCAATATATTTCTATTGTCAAAATTTGATTGATCACTCACATGTGCAGTAGACGTTTGGGCTAAGAAGCTAGAGGCTTTCTTCCTACTACATCTTGTTGTAGATAGAGAGGCTGTACGAATTACAGCACTACACCTTGAAGGTGAAGCAAATAATTGGTGGATCAACCATCTAGGCCATACAAGGGTTTCTACTCTTGTTGAGTTTTCTCAAAGTTTGATCGGGAGGTTTGGAAAAAGGAGGGAGGAGACCTCACCACTAGTTAGTGAGGCATGTACTAGCACTATTGAGATCATGGAGGAGCAGCCTGCATCTTCAACAGTTTGGGAGGCCAACACTTATGAGGAGGAAACTCTTGCAACAATGCAAGGAGCTTCCAATTTTCACCAAGATATGATTGAAAATCCATCTCTTGTAATTTCAGAAAACACTTTGGATGGGTCTATATCATTGCATGTAGTTGATGTAGAGTAGCAGAATAGAATTGTGCTAAGCAATGATGGAGGAAGGAGCAATAATTCCTCATGTGAGCATTCAGAGAGCAACTTCATTCAGGAAGAAATGAAGGAGGAAGTGAGAAGGAGTAGACATCTAGAGGTAAGAAAATATTTCTCCTCTCTAGATGACACTCTCTCAATGAGCATGCCATAGCTCAAAGAGAGACTTATACTTGCAGTAGATCCAAGGCCTCTTTGGTTTTGGAAGCACATGCATGAGGAGGATATCTCCCGGAGAGATTTCAATAGAGGTGCACTCCCACACATCATGGAGTGCAAGATTCTTCATCAGTTTGAGGAGGCACTTCCCTTCTCTTAGGAGCAGATAGTAGATGGAGGACATTTGTGGATGGATAAAATCTCTCATGACTGTGTTGGACATTCCTTGAGCCATGCACATCATGATGGTAGGTTTTTGGCTACCACCTATTTGGATCCTCATAGGGTCAAATTCATCCTCGGGAAGATTTCATTTCAAGATCCCATGAAATGCAGAAATCTGAGTTGGGATGATGGTAGCCCTCATAGGAGGAGTACCAAGATGAAGGATGCAAGAAGGCATCCACAATTGGTTGAGTGGATGTGGATGGTGAGAAAGAAGCTAGTAAGCTACTTGCAGATTTATGATACCGGGCAGCAGGAAGCTTGGCTGCACTGGTTACTCTTGAAGGAGTTTGGCCATCATATGGCATACATTCTTTCCAAGGGTATGATGATGGAGTAGATGTGGTAGGATGTTGGCCTCATGGAATAGAAAAGAGTATGGGTGCATAGTGATGATGCAACACTCATATCATTCACTATGTCTTCATCACATATCTTGCATGATGAAAGCATGAGGCAACAACAAGGACATTTGTTGCTGGGGTTATTCTTGGGAGAGAAAGAGCAGATTTTCTCTCATTTCTTGTATGATGTTGCAGCAATAGGAGATGTGTTTCGGGGAAAATCACCCTAGAGGTTCGTTGGGTTACAACCTCTATAGAGCAGGGGCATGCTACTTAGGAAGGACTCACACAACCATACATGTTCATGAAAAACTAAATAGAGTAGATCGAGGAAGTTACCCGTAGGTCCTACGGTTGAAGCAGATCCCACGGGGTCCAAACCCCTAGCAAATGTCCTTCCTTCTTAACCTGAAAGACAAGAAGAAACAAGCACGAAGAACTGGTTGTACAGCATATATCTACTCTAAATGTTAGTGAAATCCATATAAAACATTAGATAAACCATGATGAATGCTTAAATAACAATTTTCTCATATATGTAAGCAGACACTAGCACGTATATTTCAGGAACAAGATGGTACTTCTGTATTATAAATAGCATGTACAAATAACGAGTGGAGAGATCACCTGAATCCTTCCACGATCTTCGAGCAGACTGTCGTTCGGATCCATCCCGCCCTTCCCTCACTAAGACTCCTTCCAAACTGGTGCATACGAGATGACATATAGGGGGATGAGCATCTCAAGGAAACAAGGGTTTCCTATAATGAACTGGGAAAGTACAAGAGGCACGGGGAATCAGACTTGGATAGGGAATACCAACAGAGTATAATATCAATAAATTCTCTCTCTCCCTTAGGCCATGCACATGAGGGGATTTTATACTCCCTCCAAGTAGTTTCAACAGTTGGAAACAGTTGGCCACGTGCTGGGGTGGTTGAACTACCTGAGTAACCATCAACCCAGCCCGAAAATAGGGAATTTTTATATATTTTTTCATAATTTTAATGGCATACGCGGAAAAGTGCATGTGGACTCGCATATACACGCGGAAAAAGCTGGGCATAGTCGCGTATGGGGATTTTTACACTGTTTTTAAGTGAATTTGTCCAAGTCTGTAGGAATGGGTGCCCAAAGCCATAAAAGCAATCATGAATCATATGAAGGTGAGAAATGATGCTATAACAAGATGGCACTATCATGGTGCAAAGGGGATACTCCTTGACCTTTGATTATCAGGAATTACTCCCACCTTAGGAGATATTCCATATTTGCAGCAACATTGTTGAAATATTTCCCATCTATGTTGGAGAAGCTGAGGGAAACAACGTTGTGCCATCTAGACACTATCTAGTGCCTCATGCAGAGGAAGGAGGAGCTCTTGCTCCAGATAGAGGGATTCTTGCATCTTTGCAAGGAATTCCCCAGGATCTCATGGATGGAGATCAAGGCACAATTCATGTTCTATCTATGCCATTGTTGAGGAGGTGTAAAACCAGGGATACACAAGGAAGAAGTAGGGAGAAGAACTAGCATCATGAGATGAGGAGTACACATCCCTATTTAGTTCTAGAGGTTGATACATCCAGGGAGGTGATTGGATTGCACAGTGGAAGCATGGACAGATTTGTTCATTCATATATGCAGTCACCACTTGATGATGATGTCTCACTACATGGAGACATTTTGCCATGGAAACCACTAGATCAGCAGATGATGGGAGAGGCTTCACATGTTGAGGCACCATTCATTGATTTCAGAAGAGTGGAGACCTTGGGAGATAATTTCACAGTGTTGAGATTCTTGGGTAGAGTCAAGGAGGAAAGAGCCATTCTCTCAACATCATCTCCACCCACTCTCATTTCAGATTCTACACTGTGGAAAAAGTAGCAGGGGAAGGATAGCATCCTTCCAAATTGCATCTTTGGAATGGGATATGTCAAGGGAGAAGATGACCATGTGATAGATATTCTTCATGGGGAACCATCAACATTGTCACTATGGAGGATAGATCCATGTTGGAGCTCCGGGTTGTTGGTGGAGTATTCCCAGGATCATCTTTCTTGTATGGTATTGACAAATCAGCATATGAGGAGATGGAGAGATCATGTGCAGATGGAGGAGATTTATAACTCCTTGGAGGAGTTAGCATAGCCACCTCTTTTCTCTTTTAGGATGAGAGGGGACTCATTTTTTAGCCATTCCATTTGCATGAGAAAAACTTATGGTAAGGGTATTATTTATTTGCATGATGATTTGTATATTCATCCCATAACCATATATGTATAGGATGTTGCTCCAAGGAGGAGCATTATTTTTGCTAGACCCCATGGTCTACTTGAGGCCATGAGTACTATTGGTGACCACTCCCTATGAGGACTTGGAGAGGAAATGTATTTTGGAGGACATGCTCACCTTGCACCATACATCATGCACTTTCTCCATACATTTGAGGAGAGTAGGATAGCAAGCAAGTGGTTGAGAGACCACACTTCTTATCTTATTGTTTTTCAGTTGAGGGTCAAAATGCATTGGTTACAGTTGAGGGACCATTTTCCTTCTCCCTTGCCACACATGAAAACAAGCATGGTTCTCATTATGGTTCATTACGTTGTTGTTATCTTTGTATTTGTTGAAAGCATGATTGGGGGAATGGCACATTGGTTGGATGTGTCCCTTGGGGGAGAGATCTCCCACATTATTTGCATTGCATGTTCTAATGGGAGCATGAGAGGACATGTGGCCACTACAAAAAAACACTTATTTCCATTTGAGGTGGGCCATATGCTTGTTTGGATGCCATATGATGATGACTTCCAAATCATCACATATGAGATGGATTGGGACAACATGTTTCATAACGTTGGAGAAGAGATCCTTGGAGGTCTAGTCTTCATTTTTCCATTTGAGGTCAACATTATTGCAGCCCAATATCAGCATATACTCTGCACTTATCCTAAGTGGAGAGAAGGACATCGTGGGGTAGGTAATTTTGTCCACCAAGATCAGATTTTCGGCCCACCTATATTGCCAGAGCCAAAGGTGGAAGATGATATCTCAGGAGTTGCCATGTTGGGAGGTAACTCACTTTTATGGATGATTTCTTGGGGGATGGAGGATCTACATGAGGAAGATATTCCTCAACATATTTCAAACTTAAATCCTTGGGTGGAGATTCTTTAGTTCTATCCTTGCAGTTTCCTGAGGACAAGCAACATTTGGGAGGGGAGGACTGTAATGTTCCCATTTTAGCACATGGCTAAATGGAACATTAAAATTTTTCTTTCATCATCTTGCAGCCAAATAAATGGGTAAGGGGGCCCATTTTTATTAAAAACATGAATAAAATCCCTCACATGTGGAAAGGGATAGACATAAGAACTTGATTTTGCACCCACAAGTGTGAAAAGGGCTAAATGCATGAAGACAAGGTCAGGTTTGACCAAGTCAACAATGCTGCCTAGGAGGAGTGGCTTACTTTAGAAGACATCGCAGTGTGAATGATGAAGAGGATATTTTGTGGAGGAAACCCTAATGGATGGGGCCCACGTAGAGGAAGCTTTCACTTGTTTAAAAGGAGGGCAAGGCAACCATTGTCTCTCATGCTATGATTATTCATTTCATTGTCTATTCAGACAATTGTGCATTCTCTAATTTTTAGCAAGAATTGCTGGGAGGGATTCCTATTTAGGATTATTTCACCTTCTTGAGGAGACTCTTGATGGATTGTTCAGATTTTCCTCACATCCAGGCTTGAGGCCAAGCATCCTCCATCAAGACAACATTATTTCTACAACAGAGTAATGTTGTGTAGCTAGGTGTTGCAGTGAGGGTTCACTACATCACTTCCATCAGCTATTTTCAGAGGAAGAGCCTATATTTCCTTTGAGATATCATATTAGAGATATCTTGGAGCTTATTGCAGACTTTGGCATCAAGGCAAAGAATTTCTCTTCACCAACAGTGCAGTCCCTCCTCTAGATTGCGTTATTTCTAAGTGTGTTTGCAGTGGAGACTTGCTCCACATGTTTGGAGGGTGAGATATTAGGTGAGAGGATCATCCTTTCATTCTAGAGATGCATTGGAGGAGATCTTATCATTGATTTCAGCATCTTCAATCTTCTCCATTTTTTTCCAGTTCTTGAGTTGCTGCAGCTACCCAACAACTCCAAAATTTCTGCAGATTTTCCATTTTGTAGTTATTTCAGCCAATCCTCTCAAGGATTGTGTATTGTATGTTTTCAGGGGTTGAGATCTTGCTCCCCCTTCTTTATTTGAGTTATCATTGTCATATCCATGTATTATTGACATTTTTTAGTAGTTCCTCCTCAAGGATTGCGCAATCATAGCCAAGGCCTTTTTCATATCACAGTATTTCTCCATATTCCATGTACATGTTTCATTTGAGGATGCATTGTCTAGCTTGAGTGATTATTTCCTCAAGATCTTGTATACATTTGTTGCTACTATAATCTAATGTAATGGTTATGTGGAGCTTCTGGCATTTTGATTTTAATGCATTCACTGCTATTTCCAGCTCATGTTTATGAATTACTCAACTCCACATTGGTAATATCTTGAGATATTCCCAATAGTGTAGTTGTTCCTGATTTGGAACATTACAAAAAGGCCTCTCTTTCCCTCACAGTGCAGTTTCTATTGGAAATTGTGTTGCAGTAGTTGTAATCATCATTGGAGTATTGAAAAGCTAGATCTAGAGCTTCTAGCTTGTAGATCTGAAGAAGGGATCAGCCCTTCAATCTTAGATCTGATCTTGCAACATATTTCAGCCATCTCTTTGACAGATTTAGCTTCAGATTTGTATTTCTCAGTAGATCAAGGATCCAATCCTAGGAGGGTGATTTTCCAAAGTTGTAGATCTGGAAAATCCTTTCCGGGTTATCTTGGGAATCCATCACATTGGCCTGATCTTGAATCTTGGCATCATCTGAGCTCCATATTTGAGTAGATATGCATTTTCCTTTTCAGCCTGCAACTATATGTTTATATTTTTCTAAAGGGATAGCGTGATATTTGTTTTAGTGGCTCTTCAATTATGCGGTGCCTATTGTGGCATGTTTTCTGGGTGATTCTAGACCATCTCTTTGGCTAGATCTCCTCATATTTTGTACATTGTGTAACTGAATCTTCTCCAATATAATAAAATGGCTCAGCTTTTCTATAAATTCTAATTTTTTCTTAATATTTATTTTTTACTTATTTGCAGTTCTTATATTGTGTTTAATTATTACAACATTTTCCCTTCTGGGATATTACAGTGGTATCAGAGCATGATCTTTGGCTTAGCTTGTGGACACTTCATCTTTTGCATCAAAAGAAGAAGCATATATATGAGATCTATCATGGAGGATGATAAATCTACCACACCTTCCTTTAGATCCATGTAGTATCTCTCCAAGGAGTTCAATCAAATTAAGAAATATGGACAGAAAGAAGATCCAAGAAGAATATTTGATGAGGAAGGTCCAAGCACTTCCTATCAGCAAAGAAGAAAACCGGAAAATCATAGATCTCCTCATAGACCCAATATGCCCACTTTCTTTGGAGAAGATGAAAGGTGTATAAATGAAGAAAGAAGAACACATGAGACTCATGAGACTCTCATTCTATATCTTGAAGAGTACAAAGCATAGTCTAGAGCATTCAAGGAGAAGCTAACTCTCCAACAATTCTTCAAAATCAAAGAAGAAAGAGGATCCTATAGAAACAATAGAAGAAAGAGGAATAATAGATTTTATTTTCCTAAATTTTATGGATCTTCCTCAAGCATTGTTAAGGCTTGGAGGAGAGAGTTAGATGCATTTTTCAAGCTACATCCTGTAGCTGAAGAAGAGGTTGTTCAAATTGTAGCACTTCATCTTTTAGGAGAAGCCAATGATTTGTGGTTTGGTCACGTGGAGCATGCAAAGGTGACTAAGTATTTTATATTTCTTTCACAAGTTGAGGAAGGAATTTGATGTGAGAAAACCAGAGATGTGTCATAAAGTGACATTCCCTAAGGAAACAAAGGAGGATGTCAATCTTGTCACTTTGGACAAGAGGTCATTACATTCACCACCCACTACAAAAGTACTTGCATATGAAGAAGAGAAACTTGCAACTTTGCAAGGTGGTCTTGAGCTCTTGACACATAGGGTCCCATTCATGATCCAGGAGGTGCATGAGGAAGAGGAGGAAGTTTCCAGCATTGGTACATTGGAAGAAGAGCAACCATCTCTCTTACTAGTAGTGGGAGACACCATTGTCTCGATTGGATGAACTCTTGTGTTCTCTCATTAGGTTCCCACATATCAGTTGATTCAAGGTATGCATACACATTCATCACCTATTTTTTCAGTATATATTGTTGAAACTTATGGGGACATGCCATCAAGGCTAAAGCATGACCAACGGTTAAATTCAAATGCTAATTTGAAGAGGCAACCTATCACAGCATAGAGGATCCTTGATCTAATAAAGGAGGAGATGAAAATCTATCCCATTTTGTCACGGATGGACTACATTAAACCTCTTGAGTTGAAGTGTAGAATTTTAGAAGAAGGGATGAGCATGATCCTATGTACAATTACTAGTTATGAGATCAGTATTGTACCTTGCTTTGAGAGAGTATATGTACTACCTTGCAGATCTAGAGTGCTGTCACTTAGTAGCAGTGATAATTATGAGGCCCCATTACTCTTGGAGAATTATAAAGATAGCTTCACTCATGAAGCAATGGAGGACAAGATGATGAATGGTAGACATCTAGATATGAGAAATATTTTCTCATTTCTTGATGACACTTTCTCAATGAGCATCTCATAGCTCAAAGAGAGACTTCTACCTACAACAAATCCAAAACCTCAATGGTTTTTAAAGGCCATGGATGAGAAGAAGGTCTCATTAGAGGTGCACTTCAACATTTCATGAAGTGCAAAGTTCTTCATCAGTTTGGGGAAGATGGTATTCTACAAGGGAGGATACCATGATTATGCAGCACATCACTCATCTTCCATATTGGGTTGAGTAGCAGTACAAAATGTGGAGTGTAGCCCTAGGGCTGAGTAGCAGCTACAACTCGATGTCTAGATGGAGATGGCTGAAGATGAAACATGAGATGAATGAACCTACTCCAATGGATATTCCAAGTTAAATTTTGATCCTAACACTGAAGATCTCACCCTCCAATCAATCACTGCAACCCCTCACTGCAGTTGCTCACTAAAATAACGCAGTCATAGAGGGACACTGCATTGTAGGAGATAGAAAATATGTTGGCCAAGTGCCAAGATCTGCAATAAGCTCCAAAATATTCCTCACTGATCTCCCAAAGGAAATAAAGCTTCCTCCTCTAAAAAACAAGCTGCAGAAGTGGTTTTATCAACCCTCCACTCCAACACCCTACAACACAACCCAGTTCTAAATAGAAATAGTGTTGTAGTTGAAGGAGGTAGCTTGGCCTCAAGCACGGATGTGGAGAAATGAAGTACAAGCTCCCTCAAGAGGCCTCTCAATAAAGGATAATTAATTCCTAAATAGGAATGCCTTGTGCTAAGAAACACAGCAATATCAACTAAACAATTGAAGAAAGCACAATAGTCATGCAGACCATAAAATCAATAATCCATATCATGTCTTGGTCCCACTTCTTGAAGAAATCTAAGAGGAGAATTTTGGTCTTTATTTCCACCATCAGACATTGGGTCAAGTTGTCACCTACAACTACAGTGCAATCCCTTGGAGAAACTATGTTATTTCTCATGGTGTTACAGTGGAAGGGTTAAAACCCCTTGTTTTATGAGCTAGTTTCTGAGAGGGAGGATCATCCTTTTTCCCAAAAAGCTAGTAGGTGGAACTACAACCATTTCCTTGTCTTATCAACCATATTTATGTAGTGCTTCAGCCATACAATGTGAGTCAGCCATAGATCTACAACAGATACTTATTGTATCTCATGTTTATCAAGAAACCCTTGCCGGGTTATCTTGGAATTGTGTAAAAGAGACTATATCCCAATTTTTCTACTCTCTTGAGTAATATATTGGTAGATATATTTGTTTCTTTATTTCTAAAGTATAAAACCTCATTAAATTGTGGTGTCACTTACTTCAAAATTTCTGCGTTGTAGTAGTCATGGGGTTGCAGTGTTTTTGGGCTATTTTGGGCTTGGGAGGCCTGTTTAACTAAGCAATAATGATTTGTTTCTTATATCCTTGTATATTTTGTTTCTATAATATATAAACTAATGGATCCATGGTGTAATAGCCCAAAATGGGGAAGCAACAATATATGAACACAAAACTAGAAATAACAGTGAACAACATCACACCAAAATGGATGAAAACCATGGAGCCATTTTATTATATAAATGAGCATCAAATAAGTACAATAGCAGCGGAAATAACTAAAATAATCAAGGAAATGAAGCCTCCCATGAATACATATTCCAAATATGGAATGCTGCTATATTGTAGAATGCTCATGAACATGAACATTGTAGTCATAGATTGTACACTGGTATTGGAAATGTGAAATAACATGAACCTACAAATATACGACTCATACAAATATGGGAGTGGAGATTTAAACTCCCAAACACAATTTTAAGTCAATCCGGAAAGGATTTCCTGAAATATGCAAAAATTACAAAATGTCGGAGTGTAGCCCTAGGGCTGAGTAGAAGATGCAACTCGATGTCTGTATGGAGATGGCTGAAGATGAAACATGAGATGAATGAACCTCCTCCAATGGCTCTTCCAAGTGAAAGGTTTATCCTAACACTGAAGATCTCACCCTCCAATCAATCACTTCAACCCCTCACTGTAGTTCTCACTAAAATAACACAGTCATAGAGGGACACTGTGTTGTAGGAGATAGAAAATATGTTAGCCAAGTGCCAAGATCTGCAATAAGCTCCAAAATCTTCCTCACTGGTCTCCTAAAGGAAAGAAAGCTTCCTCCTCTCAAAAGAAAGCTCCAAAAGTGGTGTTATCAACCCTCCACTGCAACACCCTACAACACAACCCAGTTCTAAATAGAAACTACGTTGTAGCTGAAGGAGGTAGCTTGGTCTCAAGCCTGGATGTGGAGAAATGAAGTACAAGCTCCCTCAAGAGGCCTTTCAATAAATGAGAAGTAATTCCTAAATAGGAATGCCTTGTGCTAAGCAGCACAACAATCTCAACTAAACTGTTGAAGAAATCACAATATTCATGCAGACCATAAAATCAATAATCCATATCATGTTTTGCTATGGCTGCCTTTCCCTCCTTATATAAAAGTGGAAGCCTTCTCACCTTGGGTACCACTAATTAGGGTTTCCTCCACCAA
>JAXQQM020060794.1:0-47512 GCA_034641835.2 Pinus albicaulis | reverse complement strand
CTCGATTATGGCCTAGTGATCCCTGAACCAGTTTGTCGATTGTGGTAAAGCCTAGATACTAGGAGACATGAAAGTTCCTCATAGTGTAGGTAGAGAAATCCAGTGGCATCCATGGTTTTTTATGGCCTAGTGATCCAGTGAGGATTGCGGTAAAGCCAATTTCCATTGATGAGGATGAGGTGGTTTAGCATCGTGAAGCCCTAGTTGGTTATTTTGTTTTCAGTCCCACATTCATACTTGGAATATGGCATGGGGGTGATTGGTTTAAGAGAGATTTTTCTTAGCCAATCTATGGTCGGGTGGAACGTGGTAGTCCCATATTGGGTTGGATTTTGCATTCATCAATAATAGTTCCTTTCCTTGGTATTTTATGTATAAATGTATTGGATTATATGTGGAATTTATGCTTGTTGTATTCTTATTATTTATATTATTTATATTTTGGTTATGAATTTGTTTCATGATAGTGAAAATATGCGGTTCTCATCATGTTTTGATTTGTAAATGAACAGGAAATGAATATATGACCTAATAGATGGTAATGCAACTAATGTGATAAGGCATCAACGCTTCTTAGAAATTCTCAGATAAGTATAAGACCCCTATGATCATATATGTTATTGCGCCCTGTAGAATTCATATGCGTGATATGTTTGACAAAACGCCTGTCATGGCTAGTAGGGGTCCAATGAAGTCCTTGTTCAATAATTTACATTAGCATTATTGCCTCCGCATTTCATTTAATTTATGTAAATTCCATGAAGTTCTGGGTATTGACTGGGTCCTAGTAGTATATGGCATAGCACTAGAAAATAAAGGCCACATTCACAATTAAGCAGGCTCATGCGATCGACTGGGACCCATAATAGCTTGGCGGGCTTGGAAAGGGACCAACTAGGGCTCTAGGATCTTGAATTGTTGAGCTTCATCAATGGTTGGTCAGCTAGAAAGGTGGGGTAGCTCCAGTTGGTTCTATAGGTTGTGTGGATGATTAGTTTGGTTGTGTTTTTTCAGTTCCACTTCCTTAAGGTGACATAGAATGCTGAATCAGATCATAGTAGCCTCTCGTCATATGTTTACCCAGTGAACCATTTAGCTTGGGTAAATGTGGGAGCAGGGTGTTACATAGTGGTATCAAAGCATGGTTAACCCCTTCGACTACATGTTTAGTGTGTTGGTCATGCATTCATGAATCTTTCATATGTGTTCTCGCATTCGAAGTCTATGTATTGGCTATGTATGTATGGTGTTGGTTATGGTTGTAGTGGTGTTTCCATGTGAAATTTAATATAGTTTTTATTGGATGTGTTGATGACGAGTTTATGTTGGTTATGCAGTGGATATGCATGTTAATGTTTTTATGTAATGTGTATGCATTCGTGTCACAGATATGTTATTATGCATGCATTGTGTCTTGTTCGTGTTATGGTTGTAGTATCATGCATAACAACTAGATAATGGTTGAGATAATTATTAAATGCTGAAATGATTGTTTTTATATATGTATTGTGCTAATATGGTCAGCCTAGTAGATGAGATGTCCTCCCCAAATTATACTAAGGTACATTGGTTTGTTTATATTTTGGTTTAGCTGACATAGTATGCCTTGCAGGAAGAGATCAAGTATGACTAGAAAGATGGTAGACTATAGAAATTATCCCTATGAATCATATGAGAAATGTGGTGTTGGGAACTCTTCTGACTTAGCAGACACATTGAAGAGTTTGATGGGAGAAATAAGGAGTTACAACGCCGATTATGACAGAAGCATGCAGCTAAAGGAGAAACGAGCAGAAAACAATCTAGTAATTCTTCAGAGGTTGTAAGATTTGCAGAGATAGGGGCCATTCCGAATCAGTTATGGAAAGGAGGATGGGACTAATGGGGCATATGGAAATAGGACTCATGTTGGGCACATGTCAAATAGAGATGAAATGATCAGAGATGGTATATTCTTGGATACTCGAGATAGGAGAGGTGATGGAAACAATTACTATTCTAGTTCTGGTTCTGACAAACACTATGATTGTCATCGTTATTACCCTTATAGGAGGAGTGACAAGGTATACCTGTCGGATGAGTTTAATAAAGCGAAGCCACCTACTTTTGATGAAGAGATGAATAATCCTAATCATGCAAAGGCTTGGTTACCTTGCATGAATAAGATCTTTGAGCTACATGAGTATACATAGAATATGAAGGCCAAATTAGCTATCTTTTCCTTGAAGGGGAAAGCGGATATCTCATGGGAAGATGTAAAACATGTGAAATACATTAGGACAGAGGAATTGAGTTGGCATGAATTCAAGTGACTCTTATTAAGTAAGTAATTTTCAGAAAGGTACTACTAAAGTAAAGACAAGGAATTCTATGAGCTTAAAATGGGATTGATGAGAGATGAGAAGTATACGACCAAGTTCTTGGAACTATTGAGATATGTATCTTATCCTAAATATGAAAAGGCTAAAGTTGAGAGATTTTTCATTGGATTTCCATTAACATTTATAGGTTAGGGTGAGTATGATGAGCCTCAATCACTTGAGGAAGTTATTGGGAAACTGAAGCACTGTTATGAGCAGTCAAAACATAAAAATGAATCTCAGCAAGGATGGAAAGGAAAAGATAAATATAAAGGTAAAGGTAAAGGTAAATGGGTGTCAAAAATAACAATGCCTATGAATGAAAAAGTGAAAGAGAATGGTGCACCACATAATAAGTTCAATGCATCTAGACATGGACATGATTCACATCAATATAATAGAGGTCATTGTACAAGATGTTTGGATTTTTGGACATGTGGTAAGGAGCATATTAAAATGAATTTTCTGCATAATCAGGGTGCTAGGCCTCATATCTAAATGAAAAATAGGTGTATATTGTTAAGGATGTTGGTCAGAACATTCATCGTATCTATGCAGTGTTGGATAACATGCAGGAATATCATCATATATTTTTCATTGAGAGGAACGGTAAGATTTGTGATAAATTTGTTTCTATTTTGATTTACCCTGGATCCAATTATAGTTATGTTAACCCTGACTTGGTGAATAAGTGTGGTTTGAATAAGGAAGTGCATGAAAAATATTGGTTAATGTAGTTGGCTATAGGTACCAAGAAGATATTTCACCATTGTGTAAGAGCTTATGAGTTTGATTTGAATGGTATGAATACTTCAACAAATTTGAGCGTATTACCGTTGGGATCATATAGTATGATTTTTGGTATGGACTGGCTATATCTTTATAGGAACAAATTGTACTGTTATGACAAGTCAATTGACTAATTGGATGACAATGAAGAGTAGAAAATATTACAAGGTAAGAAGAAAACAACATCAGTTAGGATGGTGACAACTGTGCAGGAAAAACATAGTTGCAAAAAAGGGAGTGTGCTATTTGTAGTACACATTTGTAGTGATAAAGGTAAAAAGGATGAGGATGCAGAGATATTGAGAAGGTACTTGAGCTTACATCACTTTCGTGTTGTATTTACAGTAGATATCTTAGAGTTTCCTCCTCACAAAGAAGTGAAATTCTCCATTGAGTTGGTGCGAGGGAAAGCACTAGAATCAGAGGCACCGTATAGGAAGAGTACTCTAGAGATATTAGAGGATAAATTGCAGTTAAAGGAAATGCTTCACAAGGGATATATTAGGCCAAGTGTATCACCATGAGGTGCACTACCCTTGTTTTTGAAGAAGAAGGTTGGTAATATCAGGTTTTGAATATAGTGCAGGCAGTTGAACAAGCTCACCATCAAGAAAAAGTATCTATTGCCGAGGATTGATGACTTATTTGATCGGAGAAAGGGAGAAACAATGTTCTCAAATATTTATTTGAGATCCAGATATCATTAGGTACACATAAAGGAAGAGGACATTTACAATAAAAATTTCCAGAACAGGTATGGTGTTAGGTTCCTATATTACTAGTATAGTCCCTTATTGTTGTTAGTGTAACCCCCTTATTGTTATTTTTGTACCCATTTAACTCCCATATTGTTATTATTGTGCCCTTACATTATTATTGTTAGGTTGGCTAGGATTACATAGTGGCCCCATGGACTCCTATATATAGAAAGGAGGTTTTGGTCATTTGAATCATCCAAGAATTTTTCATTTATGTAATTTATTAGAGGTTTCCCCCTCAAAGTGGCTGATTTATAAGGCGCTGATCCCTCTTTTCTTCTATTTTTTGAGCTGTTTTCATAACATTTGGTATCAGAGCTTTGGATTCTAGGGTTTCGCCGCTCCAAACAGGTCATCGTGGAATTTTTTCTATAACTTTTCTTCTACGAAGGTTCAGAAGCTGAATTTTTTACAGCGCGAAGCTGAAATCCTGAGAAAAGTCATGTAAAAATTTCAGATCTTGGTTCACAATATTTTCAGAGATATGATCTGTGCAAGTTAGGTTTATTTCAGGCTCTTGAATTTCAACTAAACCAGGTCATCATGGAATTGTCACTATAACTTTTCGTATACTAAGTTTCAGAAGTTGAAATTTATACAGAGTGAAGTCGAAATCCTGAGGAACCTCCTGTAACAATTTCAGATCTTGGTTCACAATATTTTTGGAGATATGATCTATTGAAGTTAGGATTGTTTCAGGCTCCCGAATCCCATATCAAACAGGTGATCGTGGGAAAAATGTCATAAATATCTATCTGAGCATCGGATTGGAATTCTGTGAAATGTGGCCGTAAGTACACAGAGTATAGGTTCCTTTATATCAATTTCAAAGCCAAAGGAGGAAACAGTGACATGTGGAAAGTCGTACAAGTTCACTCTATTGAACCAATCCATAATTAAGTCATCGTAGGTGATTGGGCATAAATTTGTCTTCAAGAATCCAAATTAGGTCAGAATTGTGGAATTTGAAAGAAGATTTAGAGTGCTACTTTAAGGCTGAATTTCAGATATTGAAGATTCGAAATCAGAGAGATAATTCAGTTTCAATATCGAGCTCCTCAAAATCAAGAAAAAGGTGTGTATTTTTTTTTCAAATTGCATAAGTCTTGTTTGAAAAATCAGTTTTAAGTGATTCCAAAGGCCTATTGAGCATAGATATCCATATTGGGTTCTAAAATGCCTCCTAAAAAGAATTCAACACTTATTTATCTCTCATATTACTCTACTATGACTCATGAAGATGAAGAATTGCAACATGATCAATCAAAATTAGAAGAGCAAGTGCACCAAATTTCCCTCTCGGAAAGAGAAAAAAAAAATGAAATGGAAGTTTTGAAGAAAGGCGTGGAAGTGAATATGGATGGTTTGAAGAAAGGTGTGAAATCTAAGATGGATGGCATGGAAGCTGGCACGGAAGCTAAGATGGATGAAATGGAAGAAAAAATGAAAGATAACATTGAAAACATGGAGAATGATCTAAAGGCAGACATGGAAGGTTTGACAAAGTTGATACAAGAAATGTTTCCTAATGGCGAAAAGATAGTAGAGGAAACTAATGATGAGAAAAAAATAAATGTTAATCATGATTTCATAAACTCTAATGTTGGATGGAAGAACCACCATATTCCAAAGATGGATATGAGGAAGTTTGATGGCAAGGATCCTGTAACATGGATACTACAGATGGAGCAATATTTTGATCTCAATAATGTGCAAAACACACTAGAGGTATGCATTGCAACTTTACATTTAGAACAAAATAAATTTGTATGGTATCGATGGCTTTGCTCCCGTAAATTTTTTTTCACTTGGTCAATTTTTTCGGAGGAAATGATAGTACATTATGAGGATACAAAGAGAAACACATTCTTTAGCCAATTGATAAATCTCAAACAAAAGGGTTCAGTGGGGGAGGACATGAGGACTTCCAAAAATTGAATATAAGGGTAACTGATATTCCACGGGAACAAAGGATTGATGTATTCATAAGGACTTTAAAGGATAACATCCAACATGAAGTTCACGTTTGGGAACCTGATTCATTGGAGAAGGCATTCAGGTTGGCAAGAAAAAATGAATGTAAAATTATGGAGACAAGGAAGCCTACCACTCACATCTATAAATATGGAAGTGTTGCTACTCCTAGAATTCCACAACCTACAAGGTTGACACCACAAAAATTGGAAGAAAAAAGAGAAAAAGGGCTTTGCTACAGTTTTGATAGAAAATACACTAAAGGTCATAAGTGTGACGAGAAGAAATTATTTTACATAGATTGTGAAGAGGAGGGAGAAAATGAAGAAGAAACTTCAAAAGAAGGGTATAAACACTAGGAGCCAACCCTATAAGAAGAAGAAATGAGTCCTACCATATGGTGTAATGCATTGGAAGGAATTACCACTCCTCGAACTCTCAAGATATAAGGACATATCAAGAAGAACAAGGTAATAGTGTTGATTGATTCGGGTAGTACCCATAATTTTATTTATTGTAAGGTAGCCAAGGAATTGAATTTTTTCCTATACCCAGCACCAGAATGTCAAGTGATGGTTGCAAATGGCAGAACTATAAATTTCTCTGGAAAATGCCATAATATCAAGCTAGCCATGGGGGAATATGTATTGAATAGTCCAATGATTTCCATTCCAGTGGGAGGCGCTGATGTTGTACTAGGAGTACAATGGTTACAATATTTGGGGACGATAGTCTTAAATAATTTTTGGAACAAAGACTATCTTCAGAAAAGAAACAAAAATGGGTCACAAAGATGTTGGGTTATGACATTGAAATCATCTACAAAAAAGGGAAGGTAAATGTTGTTTTAGATGCACTCTAAAGAAAGGATGAAGAGGTGGAAGCATTTCTTTGTTCCATTTCTATTATCCAACTAGATTGGATAACCAAAGCAAGGGATGAATAGAAGAAGGACAAAGAAGTGTGGACACTCATTCAAAAGTTATAACAAGATCCTAGTACATCCGATACATTTATTTGGAAAAATGATTCCTTATGGTACAAAGATAGCTTATATATTTGCAAGAATTACCAACTAAAAAAATATATTCTTTTGGAATTGCACACTTCTCCTTTAGGAGGACACTCAGGATTTTTAAAAACCTTACCACAGGGTGAAGAAACAATTTTTTAGGGATGGCTTTAAATCTGATATTCAAAAGTTTGTGGTGGAATGTTTGGTTTTCCAGCAACATAAAGTTGAGACAATTAAGACCCCGGGTCTTCTATAACCTTTATCCATTCCAAGTCAACGTTGGGAGGATATTTAAATGGATTTTATCATAGGTTTACCTAAGCCTGAAGGAAAGAGTGTCATCATGGTGGTAGTTGATAGAATTACCAAGTTTTCACACTTTTGGGCATTATCTCACCCAATTAAAGAAATTACAGTTGCTAATTCATTTATGGAAACAATTCAAAAGCTACATGGAAACCCGAAGATTATTGTAAGTGATAGAGATCCCATTTTACAAGAAATTTTTGGACGAAATTATTTTCTTGTTTGGGTACTCAACTAGCTCATAACTCATCTTATCATCCTCAATCCAATGGTCAAATTGAGATAGTGAATAAATGTTTGGAAGTATATCATCATTTTTGTATCGATGCTTAAACCTGATAAATTGATGGTTACCTCTCATTTTGAATGGTGTTATAACATTAACCTTCATCTTTATGTAAAAATGACTATTATGGTACTTTATGGATATCATCCGCAAATCCATTACATATTCTTTAAGGAAAATTCAAGTTCCAGCGTTGGAAGATCACATCGAGCATCAACAAGAAGTTCTTGAACCATGAGAACAACTAGGGCAGCTCAAAATCGTATGAAACAGACATCATCGACCCATCCATAATGAGAGAATTTTTGATGTAGGAGATTGGGTATTTTTACGGCTACAACCATACAAACAAATGTCCCTCAAGCAAGCTAAGAAGGATAATAAATTATCGCCCAAGTACTATGGTCCTTACAAGGTGTTGCAAAAGATTGGTACTATGGCATACAAATTGCAGCTTCTTGCTTCTTCACGAGTGCATCCAGTTTTTCCATGTTTCATGCTTAAAGAAGGCTATAGGTGACAAAATTCTAGTTCAAACAATATTGCCAGAACTTGATGAATAAGGAAAAACCATATTGGAACCTGAATCAGTCATGGAAACAATAACTTGAAAGCTACTAAATCGATCAATTTAAGAGTATCTCATCAAATGGAAGAACTTACCCACTGAAGATTCTACATGGGAGGATGAGAATTTTATACAGAAGCACCCTGAGCTACTCAAGCGTTGAGGACAACACCTTTTTGAAGGAGAGGAGCATGTTAGGTCCCTATATTACTAGTATAGTCCCTTATTGTTGTTAGTGTAACACCCTTATTGTTATTGTTGTACCCCTGTAACTGCCATATTGTTATTATTGTGCCCTTACATTATTATTGTTAGGTTGGCTAGGATTACATAGTGGCCCCATGGACTCTTATATATAGAAAGGAGGTTTTGTTCATTTATGTAATTTATTGGAGGTTTCCCCCTCGAAGTGGCTGATTTCTAAGGCATTGATCTCTCTTTTCTTCTATTTTTGCAGCTGGTTTCATAGCATATGGGAATTATGAGTTTTTTTTAAGTTCCATTTGGTTTGACTAATCGTCTAGATACCTTTATCATGTTTTATGAATAACGTGTTGCGTCCTTATATGGACAAATTTTTTATTGTATTCATAGATGAAATGTTGATATATTCTAAGAATGAGGAAGAGCATGTAGAGAATTTAGTAGCAGTGTTGATACTGTTGAGAGGGCATCAATTGTACACTAAGCTCAGTAAATTAAATTTCTTTTAGACATAGGCACATTACTTGGGACACGTTTCCAAGGAAGGGATAGAAATGGAACCAGAGAAGATAAGGGCTATCATGGAGTGGGAATATCCTAGAAATGTGGATGAGGTAAGATCATTCATGGGGCTAGAAGGATAATATAGGAGGTTCATCATGGAATTATCTTTCATTGCATATCCTATGACTTCGCTGCGGAGGAAAGGTAAGAAATTTGAATGGAAAGAGGAACGTGCAGTCAATTTTGAACAATTGAAGCAGTTGTTGACAAAAGATCAACTGTTAAATATTGAAGATATGGAAAGATAATTTTTTATGTGTACAGATTATTGCAAGAGAGTACTTTGTGGAGTCCTCATGCAGGAAATACAAGTAGTATATTATGAGTCGCGAAAACTAAATGTGCATGAGAAAAACTATTTGACACATGATCTTAATTTTGAAGCACTCATTCATGCATTAAAGATGTGGATGCACTATCTTCTTGGAAGACTGTTTGTATTGTTGATTGGTCATAGTGGGTTGAGATACTTGTTTGACTAGCCAAATATGAATTCCATGAAATCTATATGGTTAGCCACGATCAATGAGTTAGATTTTGAGATTAGGTGCATTAAAGGAAAATAGAATAGATTTGTAGATTCTATTAGCAGGCAGATACATGTAAATCACATTGGAGATATGAGTTCCTATGTGACATATTTACAGTATCGGATTTTACAGGAAGGTCATTAGGACGACAAGTACAGAGGGATCATACAAAGGTTACATCAGAGTAAAGGTATAGGTACAGGTACATGTAGGTGTATAGGTGCCGAGGATGTGGATTATCATCTCTTAGTTGATGGCTTGATCATATTTAGGGATAGGATATATGTTCTAGAAATTAGTGAGCAAAAAAATATAATATTGAGGGAGTTTCATGCGAAACCTTATTCAGGTGACCCAACCTACCAGAATACAGTGACAATATTAAAGAAGTTTAATTATTGGCCGAATATGAAGAAGCATGTCGTAGAGTTTGTTGCTAGATTTTTGGATTTTCAGTAGGTAAAGGTAGATTGTAGAAATCCAGGTGGCCTACTACAACTGATTGCAATTCTAGAGTGGAATGGGAGGTCGTTTCCATGGATTTTATTACAGGTTTACCAAGGACATATAAACAACATGATCCCATCATGGTTTTGGTGGACATGTTGACTAAGGTAGCACACTTCATACTAGTGAGGAATACCTATTCATATAGTAATGTGGCACAAGTTTTCATCAGAGATGTGATCAGATTTCATGGTTTTCCAATGAATATTGTTTCAGACAGGGATGCAAGTTCACTTCCATGATTTGGAAGGAGTTTTTTGTAGGTTTAGGTATAGAGTTTTCCTTAAAAAAAATTTATCATCCATAAATAGATGGACATAAAGAGAGGGTCAACAAGATATTTTAGGACATATTGAGGATGTATGTGATGCATCAACAAAGGAGATGGGAGGAGTTCCTTTCATTTGTCAAATTCTATAACAAAAATGGTTACCAAGAATCACTAATGATGAGTTTTTTTGAGGAATTGTATGGGGGTAGTTGTCACACTCCCATCAATTGGAGTGATCTAGTGGACGTGGTATTGATTGGACTGAACATGTCAGCAAAAATTGAAAAGGAAATGCAAGTGATCAAGAAGAATATAAAGGCAACATGGGAGAGGAAGAAAATTTATGCAAATCGGATTAAGTTGTTTAAGGAGTTTCAAGTTGGGGAACAGGTGTACTTGTACATCAAGCCAAAGATGATCTCCTTATGTATTGGCACCTTGATTTTGTGAACCTTTCAATATTATTGAAAGGATTGGGCCAGTCGCCTATCGACTTTCACTGCCTTCGATAGTGAAACTCCATGATATTTTACATGTCTCATTTCTTAAGAAGTACGTTAAATATGCTAATGATGTGATTCTAATTCTAGCTAGAACCTTAGTGTATATTGAAGATAAATGTGCTCATGCTCCGGAACCCAAAAATCGAGCAACTTAAAGTGTGGTGGAAACACTTTGGGCTCGATGAAGCTACACCAGAGATGACAGATAAGATGCGGGCTATGTATCCTTCTCTATTCTCTAGTTAAGAGAATTTAATTGATATATGATTTGGTATATGCTTTGGTATAATTTTTGGTATATGTACATATCTATTGGGAATGTTAGGATTTCTGGTAAATCCTAGAGGTGGTTTCCTTGATCAGGCCCAGGAATCCTTGCTTGTGAATGATGATATATAGGGTAAATCCTAGAGGGTGGTGTCTCGATTATGGCCTAGGAATCCTTGAAACAGACTATGGATTAGGGTAAAGCCTAGAGACTAGGAGACATGAGAATTCCTCACGGTGTAGGTGGAGAAATCTGGTGGCATACATGCTGGTTTATGGCCTAGTGATTTGTTGACGATTGCGGTAAATAAATTCCTATAGATGAGGGTGAGGTGGTTTGGCCTCAGGAATCCTTGGTTGGTTATTTTGGTTTGAGTCCCACATTCATGCTTGGAATATAAAGTGAGGGTTATTGGATGAAGAGATATTTGGATTAACCAATATATGGTTGGATGGAATGTCGTAGTCCCATAATGGGTTCAATTTTTCATTCATCAATAAGAGTTCCTTTCCTTGGTTTTTTATGAGTAAATGTACCAGATTATATGTGGCATTTATGATTATTGTATGCTATTTTTTTTTTTATATATGCTAGTTATGAATGTGTTTCATGACAATGAAAATATATGGTTCTTGTCATGTTTTTACTTGAAAATTAATGAGAAATGAATATATGACCTAATATATGATAATGCAGCAAATGTGATAACGCACCAATGCTTCTTAGTGGTTATCAAATAAGTATAAGGCCCCTATGATCAGATCTATTATTATGACTTGTATAATGCATCTATGTGATATGTTTGAAGAAATGTCTGTTATGGCTAGTAGGGGTCCAGTCAAGTATTTGTTCCATAATTTGCATTGGCATTATTTCATCTATGTTTCATTTCATTTCTATAAATTTTATAAATTTTTGGGTAGTCACTAGGTCGTAGCCCTAGAATTTAGCCTTAATTCTCGCAATCGCGAGCATAGCACTGGAAGAGAAAGGCCACATTCACACTCAGGAAAGCTCATGGGAGTGATTGGGACCTAAAATCGCTTGGAGGGGTTGGAAAGGGAGTGACTATGGATCTAGGAGCTTGAATTATTGAGTTTCCTCAGGGGTTGTTCACGTGGAAAGGTGGGGTAGCTCCTGTTTGGTTGTGTGGATGATAAATTTGATTGTGTTTTCTCAGTTCCACTTCCTTAACTGTGACACTTTAGATACACTTTGTGATACAAGGTGTGAAACTAGTGAAAAAATGCTCAAGGCTTGGGTAATATTTCTAATTCATGTTTTTATGATGAATAGAACACAATAATTTAGGATAATGCATCATAAATACCCTTCAATATTGTACAAATGACTCCCATTGACTAGATGTGACACTTTATTAACCAAAATATGACACTTGCTGAAGTAAGAGAAAAGTGAAAAGGACACTTACAAAGGCTTAAAAAATTGAAAGTGACACATGCGAGAGTGAATATAACATGAAAAGGGAACTTGCTAAAGTGAATTCAAGAAAAAACAACAGTTGAGAATACGAAAGAGACTTGCAAAAACAAAGGTGTGCCAGAGCTACAATTGAGAAAACTCACTGAAATATAAGTACATTTTCAATCGAAGTGAGAAAGACTTTCAATGGATAGTGTAAAATAACTATCGACATGTGTTGGGCTATACATTGTTCTTATGGATTGAGTAGTCACAATCTCTAGTGATTGCGTAAGCCATACCTTCAAGATTTGGGAAATAAATATATAAATTTTCATAGAAAGATGAGTGTTTGTGAATTCATCGAAGTCAGAGAGTGTGTGAGAAAGTGGCTTTGACACTTAGAATAAGAATTAAAACTTTTCAAAACATTATATGACCATGAATTCACCATAGAACGACAAATCACAAGATCCTAAGTGGCTCCAAATTTCAACTATAGGAAAACTTTTGGAGGGTGTTTGTTGCAGCAACAACACTTGGCGACACGCTGGTAGAACTAAAGCCTCTATGTCTAGGTTTGACCTTTAGGTGCAAGGTCATAGTCCTTGAGGAAGTATTGAATTTCTATGTACATTATCCCAAATTTTCCACTTATCTAGCTTCAATATATGGTCTCTTCCTTTCCTCTCCCTACTTTAAACACATCAACATAAGACTAGTTTAACCTCAACTATTTCGGTAGGGGAGAAGTATAATAAGTGTATCGATATTTTTATAAGCACATTTGTTACTTTTTCTCTACTTCTAGGGAGCCTATTTAGTACCCCAACAGAGTCACCATAAGGAATCACAAACATCACTTCACTGATAGCAGACATGTTCAGTACCCCGACAAAGTTTCTTGCTTGATCTCTTTGTCCATGAAGCCTTTCTCTTCTTCAACTATTTATTTAGTTACTAATATAATGTTTAAAGGAACTTATTTATTTTGATAGTGGATGAGGCATCCTAACTTATTTGATTGCAAGAGTGGATGGTTCCTTTTTTAAGGGATTTGAATGATAATTTAAGTTAATATGATTGTTTAAATTTTTTCTCCTTTCCCTTGTATACTCGATTGAGTCAAGAGGTCAAAACACCATTTAATACATGGTTGAGTCATGAATGAAGATCCTAAGAAAGATACGATATTCCTAGTTTGAACAAAGGCTTTATGTCTGGAACGAGTAGTATTCCATCCATACATTATAGACTTTAAAGATATATAAACCCAAAACAAAGAAGAGGATGTCAAATTAGCCAAGAATTGTTCGTCTTCACAATTACCCTTTTCAAAATTTTCCACATTATCTTTTTTTTCAAATGGAACATTTTCATGTAGAATATTTTTAAACAAACATGAAATAAAATACATGATGAATAACTACTAAGTCACATGCGGGACCAAAAAAAAATGCAGAGACTGGATGGAGAGTAAGTGCAGGATGCTTATGCAAGGGAGAAAAGAATCAAATTATATCTACTCTTAACCTAACCAGCTAAAAGTTTAGGGATAAGTGTAATGAAATTTCCAATGTAGCCACCGAAACTTCTCCCGATCTGCATGTTGGCTCACTAAGATGTCTATTTAAAACAATCCTAATGCCTACATTAATCATCAACCCAGGGTAAGTCTTTTTATTTCAAGAGTGTTCAACATAGTATATGCAAGTGAAACTAGAGGTTATTAAATCAAAATCGTTGCAGAAGAAAAATCTAATTCTCGAAGTTCAATCAAGGTAATAAAAAAAATCATTAAATAACTTCACTTAATTAACTCAACTTAATTATAATTTTTTCTATGAAAGTAGATGAAAATACAAACTTTTAGGAATGCACACTGAATCAGAACTACATACTATAATATACATAAATCCATTAACATCTACAACGATCTAGTAATGAGGCAGGGAATACTACAGTAACTGAACAACAAGTAACACAGTCATATTCTACAATTGAAATTCTCAATGGCTGATAACTAACAAACTCACTCTGAATGAACAACAATCTGGTTATTCGAATAACTTGTGAGAAATAACATTCATGAAACAAATGAAAACAATTAAGACTTCAATTCAATAAGATGCAAAACACTCGATGCTAATGAAATTTGAATCAATTATGAATTCTAAGAAACACATAAATAACTAATTCTAAAATAGGGAAATAAGAGTATAAGACAAGAAAATTGTAGAACTCCCAACGACTGGGCCCAGGATCTCCATAAGTTTATGCCAGATGAGTTTCAGAATACGATTATGGACAATCCAGTATCTCTTTTATTAAATTTAACAGTCAGAGTACAACATCATAGAGTGCAAAGGCTTCTATTCAAATGGACTAAATAAAATACAATTACAACAAATGGATAATCAACTCCATGTTGTATTCCGTCTATTGATATTTTATATCTTTACAGAGAAACAGAACATATGAAGGTGAATCCTCGGGATCAGGAGATCCTGAGGATTTCGCAACTGTCTAACAGTCCGCGCCATCGAATGAGCGAGGCCCTCCTTAATTGTTGTTGGCTTATACAAACAGAAATGAGATCGTTTTCCTTTTTCTGGCCGATGTTTTTCAATCATCTGGACATTAGTTAATTTGTTTGGATTTCCTACACCTAAAAAAAACAGAAGTTAGCCTTTTTCATTCATAATTACATAATTTATTGGTAATTATTTTTACCCTTTATTTATAATGAATTCTTCTAGATTTACTCCCAAAATGAAGGAAAACATATGAAAGTTAATAATAAATCAAGTAAATCATGAGGGTAAAACGTACCTTCTTCGTGACCCAACATACTCCCTAGCTTACCTTATCACATGTACTCATGCAATGATATGATTGAGGTGTAATAAAGTCAAAGAATAGGTAGGGTAGAATTCCTCTTTGTATAGTGTGAAACCATGTTTATGTTTAACTCTTTCAAAAGCATAACTTTCATGACCCTCTAGAAGCTCATACTTATGGTTATAGCCTTCAGGAGGGTACCATATGATAGGATACCTGTATCAGCACCCTATCCATGTAGGAACCATGATTAAAGTGATGTTTCTATATGTGAAGAAATGAACAACAACTGCTTTAAAGTTTCTATAATTAAAAGGCTCCCTATTCTTAACATTGTTGGTGGATGCCTGCCATCTTTGCTTAGCTGCTAACAAGGCATCTTCTCCGATCTCCTGGAAGTATTCTCTCCCAGCGTGTATAATATCCTTTTGGAGTGGGCCCAACTTGGTTATAACCCATTTCTAGGTCATAAATATTTTTTGTTGAGTGAAGAGGTTCAGAGGTTTAGTGGGTTCCCCCCTGACCTAGAGATCTAGACCATGTTCTCTTTTCTGAAAAACGTTATAAGATTTAGCCCACTTGATTTGATTATCAACAAAAGAGATGAATGCTTTAAAATGAATGTATCCTATGAAGGGACTTGGATTATTGTCTCTCTCATCTTCCAAAAAGAAATTGTGCAGATATAGTTCACACAAAAGATGCTGGACCTTCTCATTTTGATCCCCACAACATTGAACAATTTTTGTAGTAGTCTGAAACTCGGTGGGTTTCCTTGCTCTAATGGCCTTTACTTTCAATAACATATATCTTTCTAATAAGAACAGAGAATAATTAATATCAAGTGATCTACAAGACAGGACATCTGAGTAAATTGAGAAAATAGTGTTAGTTTTCTTTGTGGCCACTTCAAGTTGAGCTTGTGCCTTCTTTACCTTTTCCTGTTCACTTCTAAAGCTTGAAAAAGTCTCATCTTCAGTTGCTATGAGTTTCTTAAGTTTTTCCAGCAGTTTCTGGTGTACCTGTAGTGGTACCACTTCCCTCTTCAAGTTAGCCAATCCTTGTTGGGTCTGTGTCAAGGTGTATTGAAGTCTTGAAATAACAACCTCTTTTACCAGAGGAGTATAAAAGGGTGTTTCATCAGTCTGATTTTCCTCTGTCTGCGTCTCCAATTCTGTTTGGGTTCCCACTGTCTGTGTTTCTACTTCTATTTAGGTTCAACAGTGTGTGTCTCTACTTATGTCTGAGTCTCAGCAATGTCTATTTCTTTCTTAGTCTTCCAGGCCTTTTCTGCCTCTTCTAACCATTCTCTTAATTCCTTGACTGTTCTGTTCAAATTTTTGTACTTCTTTCGCAGTTTCCTCAATTTAGCCCTAGTTGAATTAATTTTCCTCATAGGGTTTCCAGTAGAAAAGGGTATATTATTTTCTTCAGGCATAGAGGGAGCTATACTAATTTCTAAACCAGTATCTGGTAAAACAGTATGTTCTTCAAGCACTGAAGGAGTTGTGCCTATATCAGTGTTTCGATCCAATTGGACGACATTTTGTTCAGGCACCATGGGGATTGTGCCTATATCAATATGATGGTCGAATAAGATATTTTTTTCTTCAGGCACCATGGGAATTGTGCCTATCTCAATACTCTGTTCTAATGGGATGATGTCACCTAACTGGTTTTTAGACTCAGGGGTTCTTTCTACAAAGTTTCCTTCCTCCTCATATTCACCACCATAGGGTGCTGAAGCCCCTGAATTCTGCATTTCCTCCTCAGATGGGAAAATCTCAGTATGACCAGAATTTTCATCAAAAGTAGCCTAGTCTAGAGGATCATTCAGTCCCTAAGAAATCTCGGAGGGGTTTCTTTCTTCATTAAATTCACTCATACTTTCTAGCACTCTAGCCATTTCCTCCTCATACTCCTATACAATTCCCTCTTCTGTGTTTGGAGGAGGTGAATGAGATGGTCCTGCCTCATAGGCCAAGGTTGAAGTGTTTTTTTGTGAGCTTAATCACTCACAACGTCTTCGTTTCATCGACCCGAAGGTCGATGGATGGTTCCTTTTTCCTCTAGATTTCCTTGGAATTACTATTTCCCTTCTTGGCTGGTCAATTTATCTATTTTTTGGGTTTTCTTCTAATGGGGTTAGGAAAGGGTTTACAAGGCTACCCCAAGTTAGCTGATGCTCATTTAATCCATGGGTGAAAATCAGTTTTATCAGACCATGGTGGATGATGACTGTGTGCAGATTTTTAGCTCTCCTAACCCGACTAGATATATCACGCAACAAAGAATTCAAGAAAAATGGAAAATTAAATAAAATTTCCTGCTTGAGTATGGCTAGAAGTTTGAGTTGCCGTGGTTTTACTACGTCTTGGCGATTGTCACATTTAATATGCTTCTGCATGATAATTTCCAGTTCCTGCCATGGTTCCTTCAAAGTCACAGGGTGAATCCCCTTCCCTTTGCATACCAAATTTTCATTTGGATCTTGGAATATCGTAACTGATTCATGTAGCAGAACATGCTTGTCAGTCCACTTTGTTCCTTCTGCCCGAAGTCCAGACACCTTAACTATTATAGTTTCTAATACGGTTATATCTATACTTTGCATAGTTGTGTATCCATTATGCAAGTTCTATATAAATTCTAATGCTACCTCAGTGTGGTATCCCTACAATTTTTCCAAATATGAGAGCCAACCAACATTCTGTAGTATAGCACGGGCCTATTCTGAAATATTGAGTATTGTGGCCTCGTTGCGGATAGATCTTCCACCCATGACTGTTGTGTTTCAAAGGATGAATTCTACTTCTGCGTGCACTACTCACGACTGCATAACAATACAAAAATTGCATGAAAATACTTTGAAACTATTAACGAGGTGTAAATGTAATTATATTTGTTTGTCAAATTGGCAGGGTTCGACAAATTTTTCTTATTAGCTTGCATGCTTGCTCATCATGTATACTTATGTGCACCTTTTCCCCCTCCAATGAGAGAAGGGTGTCCATGCCCTTAAAGCACAGAAAAAGGGAAAGATGTTGAGGGTCATTTAATGCATTTATAATAATAATCAAGAAACGTACAATGTGACAGAAATCGATCAAATCAGCTCAAATCATGAGGATGGAGGGGAAATGATTAAAAAGGAAGAACAAAGAATTAATTATTATGAAAAGGATATTTTCTTTGACGAGGAATTGTGACAAAATAATATATGTAAAGGATGGTAATAGCTACTGGAATTAAGTGATCAGAGATAATTAAGTTAGTTCATATACAGTTTTACCATGCATATTGGTTTTTTATAAGGAAAAAACTAATTTCATGATAAATTATCCTTTGGGATTGGGCTAGTAAGAATGAGTGAATATAAAATTATTAGATGTTCAACATTAAACTCCAATGCCACAAGCAGAGCCAGTGCTGCCAACAGGCTTCCATAACCTTGACAAGGTTTCTTTTTAACTCGAAAATGAGCTAGAATCCTCTATTTAGTGCTTAGATAATTCATTTACTTTTATAGAAAGACCACTGTGCTGGATCGGTAACCAGATAGACTTAGTGCCATTCACTAGGATTTAAAAAATTAATCAGGTTGGCTCGTGATGAGACTTCCTATCCTTAAGGTAGTTTTTTTATTTAGCTAGAAGGTCATTTCCTTAGTGTGGTGGCCATTGTGGGAATGTTACTTGTTATCTCCTTATGATCATGGTAGGCTGGCTCATGATGAGACCCCCTATTCTCTCTAAAATATTTGCATATTATTTTCATATATTTTTGAATCATAAATAGAGGGAGGCTCATTAACTCCTTAAGAGTTAGGGATGGTGTGAGGAGGGAAAAGAAATGCCAATAAAAGTTATAAAATTATTCTTAAGTGACCCTACCCTAGAATATCAACCATTGATAGTAGAAAAAGATAAACCAACATGGTATTAAGATAATATTTTTTTTTTATAATATCTCTGAAGAAAAGATATGCAACAACCATTACATAGTTTATATCATATCAATGTCTGGAAATAAAGATACCCATCAAAGCTAAAAAAATAATAATTGTTATTAATATCATTGTTTATCTCCTTCTTAGATGCTTATTCCCCATTCATATGATACTTTTAGTGAGAAAGAGCATAAAAAAAATGTTAGATGGTCATGGAATTGGAAAAAAAAAAATCATTTACATAGTTATTTATTACAAAAAGCATGGTTGTTCAGTCGATTGAATAATAATTATTTAATCGTTTGAATAGAAAAAACACACGAAATAAAATGCGTTGTTTATTTGACCAAACAACGACTATTCAGTTGATTGAACTTCAGTTGTTGATTCGTTTTAACATCAAAAACACGCGAAATAAAGTGCATTGTTCATTTGACCAAACAACGGCTGTTAAGTCGATTGAACAATAGCTATTCAATCGTTTGAAAAAAAAAAACATGCAGAATCAAATCCGCTGTTCATTTAACCAAACAATGACTATGCAGTCGATTTGATGATAGCTATTCAATTGTTTGAACAACAAAAACACACAAAATCAAATCCACTGTTCATTTAACCAAATAACAGTTGTTCAGTCGATTGAACAACAACTGTTCAATCATTTGAATAGAAAAAAAACATAAAATCAAATCCGATGTTCATTTAACAAAAAAACGGTTATTCAGTCAATGGAACAACAACTGTTCAATCGTTTGAACATCAAAAACACAAAAAATAAAATTCATTGTTCATTTAACCGAACAACGGTTGTTCAGTCGATTGAACAACAAATGTTCAATCGTTTGAATAGAAAAAACACAAAAAATCATATTCATTGTTCATTTAACCAAACAACAACTATTCAGTCAATTGAACAATAGATTTTCAATCGTTTTAAGAAAAAAAACACAGAAAAGAAAAAAAATTGGATGTTCAAAAAAACTCATCAAAGCATGAATCACAATCAAACGCAAGACAATATATACATTATTTAAAAAACTGAAAAGGATGGATTTTTATGAAGGTAAAGCTATCAAGTCATTACTCCCTACAGCTAAGATTTTCATGGTGGTGTCATCATGTACTTGTTGGCAGAAAGACTCCTTTGTGAGTGGTTTATGATAAAAACATACCCGACATCCGTTTACTCCAAAATAAGAACCGGACCCATCTATGGTGGTCAAAGTGAGAGTGCCATTGTTATACACTTCTTGAATCTCGTGTGGGTCGAGCCATCGTGTTTGTAGTTTACCTGGGAAGTCTTGAAATCTGGAGTCATAGAGGAGTGCCCAGTTTCCTTCCCAGAATGTCTTTTTCTTGACCAGGTTGTCATGCCATTTATCTCGTTGCTGCTGAAATATTGTAGTACATTGTAGAGCACGTAATAAGGCTTCATCCATCTCATTTATCTATTGAAGTCTCTTGATTTGGGCCTCCGTCAAGTCCAGTTCCACATCTTGCGTTGTTCTCAGAGTCTTTACTTCGAGTTCAATGGGAAAAATGGGTTCACTGCCGAATACAAGATGGTACGGAGAATAGCCAGTAGTGTTTCACCAAGTTGTGTGGTAAGCCCACAAGTCCTATGATGTCTAGTATCCTAGTCCCTCTGATGTGTTGAGACTATTTTGATCAGAATTACTTCAATGACTTTATTGGTACTTTCGACCTGCTTTTTCACCTGTGGTTGATAGGGAGAAGTGATTCTATGTGAAATGTGATGGTTCCGTAGAGTGGTTGTAATATTATGTCCCACGAATTGCGCCCCTCCATCTGTTACCACTTCTCTAGGAAAGCCATATCGCAAAAATATTTAAAAAATAAAATTAATAACTGTTTATTTTGTGGCTCTTGGCAATGCTAATGTTTCAACCCATTTTTTTACGTAATATATGGCGACCAGTATGAAAGATTTCTAGTTTGAGGGTGGATTGAATGGACTAACAAAATCCAGTGCCCACCTTCCAAAAGGTTCTATCACAAATTGTGGTTGTAGGGGAATTTCATCAAATTTACGAGGGATGCCAATTATTTGGTATCTATCGGAGACCTACACATATTTCTTAGCATCCTTAAAAAAGTGGGCCAATAGTGGCCCATTTATAATACCTTGTGCCCAGTTCTGCGGTCTGTGAAGTGTCCATCGCAAGGTTCATCGTGGCAGGCCCTTAGGATGTCGAAAATTTCATCTTCCTCGATACATCTGCGTATGTGCATATCGTCTCCTAGATGGAAGAGATACCCACCAATCCAAGAAAAGTGAGCGCTGCGTTGGACGATCATCTTCCTTTCTTTTGCTGTTAGATGTTTGAGCAGTCTTCCTAATGCAAGATAATTTTCCACGTCCACATACCACGGTGCTTTCACTAGTACAACAAACAAGTGTTCATTAGGAAACTGGTCCTCCACTGCGAGTGGATCATTTTCCTTTGGGACCCGAGATAGAAAATCTGCGACCAGGTTCTCCTTTCCTGGACAATCTTTAATAGTGATCTCGAACTCCTGGAAAAGTTAGAGCCAACGATTCACTCTCCCATTTGTAATTGTTTTATTAGCTAAGTACCTAATGGCAGAATGATCAGTATACATAAATATTTGATAGCCAGTTACATAGTGTCAAAAGTTATTTATAGCATATATGACTGCTAAGAATTCCTTTTCAGTGACTCTATAAGTTATTTCACCAGGGGTGAGATTTTTGATGATATAATAAATAGCGTAGGTATTTTTATCTTCTTGTTGACTGAAAAAATCTCCTATCATTGTGTCTGATGTGTCTGATGAAATATTAAATGGTATTTCCCAATTGGGACCGCATAATACTGGTACAGTCGAGACTAACCTATTTAAATCTATAAATGCAGTGTCACATTTGTCAGAGCATTTTAATTCAACATTTCCAGTTAAAGCATACACGGGCACAAAAATTTGTGAAAAATTATTTATGAACCTACGGTAATATCTTGTATACCCAAGGAAACTACGTACCTCCGTCTGAGTACAGGGTGTGGATATTAAGATAATTACCTCTATCTTTGCCATATCTACCTGTATTCCAGCAACAGAGATGTAGTGTCCTATGATCATGCCTTCTGTCATCATCATGTGAAACTTTTCATTGCTCAAACATAACCTGGTGGCAATACATTGTTCCAACACTTTTTTCAATGTCTGCAATGCTTGTTCAAAATCGTCCCCATATGGGGTGAAATCATCCATATAAACTTCAATACCTTCATTTATCAGATCCGCGAAAATGCTGAGTATACCCCACTAGAATGTGGCTGGGGCGTTACATAAGCCGAAGGGTCATACTTTGTAAGCAAACGTACCCCATGGGCAGGTAAACATGGTTTTTTCCTAGTGTTTAGGGGTAATTTGAATCTGATTATATCCACTGAAACCATCGAGAAATGAGAAAAATCGTTTCCCTACCAATGTATCAAGGACCTAATCGATGAACGAAAGAGGGAAGTGGTCCTTCTGCATGGCTTTTTTCAATTCCCTGTAATCCACACAGATTTGCCATTTTCCATTTTTCTTAGGGACAACCACCAGCAGAGAGACCCATTTGCTATCCGAAATCGGATAAATGAAGTTCACATCTAGAAATTTATATAATTAATCCTTCACAATATATTTAAGGTGCGGGTTCAATCTCCGCTGAGGTTGCCAGATGGTACAAATATCTATTTCGGTGTAAATATGATGGGTACATAATTGGGGATCTATACCTTTCATGTTCGAATAGTCCCAAGCAAAGGATCTTGTATATTTTTGTAAAAATTTAGTGAGCTTCTGTTGTTGGTCCTTGTTCAAACTGTCATTGATGTTTAATATTTTTCCTGGTTCGATTTCTATAGGTTTTCTATTATGGATGGCAGTTGTGGGTATGTGTTGGTTATCATTATCCTTCAAATGGTCTTCATGGGCGTCATTATCTAGGATTTCTTTTAACATTTGGCATTTTTCATTTCCTGTAGCAGCTGGTTTATTAATAAAATTATTGATTATGTCATCGTCGGTCTGATTTTTGAATTCAAGTGCTTCGACTATTGTAAGTGGCGAACGAATGTTTTCTTCCACGTATGCTGGCGGGTGTTTATGAATTTTTATAATGGGAAGACTTGGTTTGGTTGGCAGATATAAAACAAGATTTTTTATAGCCTCCCCTTTAGAAATGGTCATGCTGCCTGTACGAAAGCCTATGTAAGCGTCAGCTGTGGCCAACGAAGGTCGACCCAAAATCAATGGATGTCCGTCTAGTCAGATTTTTGGATTTATGACTAGAAAATCTACTGGGTACTTCCATGAATCAACAGAAACCATGATATCTTGCAAGGTTCCCTGTGGTTTGAAAACTGATCGATCATCGAGTTCCAACAAGGTGGAGGTTGGTTCTAAAGTGGTAATTCCAAGAATTTCACAACTTTCTGTAGTCAAAATGTTAATGGCTGCGCCCAAGTCAACTAACATGTTTGGGAAAGAGCGGCCATAGATTTGGAATGTTACTATAGGACTCCCTGGATATTCATACTTTATAGGTGTCTCCCTACCCAATAATAGATTGGACAAGGTTCCTACGACATGGAAAGTTGGCGAAGTTTTTTTTTCCTCACAGGTTTTTTGTACATAGTTCTTTAATTGTCTTAGCATATATATGTATGTCTTGAATGGTATGGAGGAGAGGAATTTTAATACAGATATTTCAAAGTATGGATAGAAAATTGGTTTAGGTATCACTAATATTTTGAGGAATGGAGGAGAAGCACTAACAAGTCTCCTGGAGTCCTTTTGTTCACTTGTGCCTTCTTCCTATTTTATTTCTATATTGATTACTGTTGGTAGGTTAATTTTGGTTGTGGGTTCTGATTTGTCTTGTTGTGGATCTGTGACTTCCCCCAGGCTAATAATGCATCCAGATCTCAGCCTAAGTTCACTACTTTCCTTTTTCTCAATTTCAAGGTTTGGATTTTCAATGATTTTGATCAAATGCACTAGTCTATTGTTGGGATTCGGGTTCAGTTGAGATGGCAGTTAAGTTCGTATTAGAGGCTGAGAATTTTGTGGTACCAGATATGGAGCTGGAAATGTGGGTTGAGGTTGAGGACCCGTTACCATAGGTGAATTGGTTATTCCTAAGGGTCGCTGCCAGTTTTGGTACCAATTGCTGTTTTGCGAGGTAGAAGCAGGCCACTAGGATGAATATGGATTTTTCTACCAAAATTGAGGAGAGAAAGAAGAATTTGGCCAACCGCTTCCTGGAAAGGATTGAGTTGGCCAAGGGGGCATGGAGATTGGTTGAGATGGCCAGGTAGAAAAATGTGGTTGATTTTTCCATGCTACCCCAGGGTTTTTTTGTTGATTAAACTGCGAAGAAGGAAAGAAATGAGATGGATCTGGTGACATACCTGTAGCTTGGGATTTCCACTGTAACTTTGATTCATTAAATATACCGGTTCAGCTTCCTCCTTCGCTTCTTTGAAGACTGATTTCAACCCTGGAAGTGACGGGCATTGTTCAGTGGCGTGGTGTTTGGTACAAATGGTGCATGTTTGGACCATGTCCAATGGGAATTCTCACTGGCTGTGCTTCTTTCGACAACATGGGCAAAAGACAACCAAGTTTTGTTTTGCTAATTCTTGTTTCTGCTTGGCTTGCAGGACATCTAATTGTATCTTAAGGGTACCCAAGATGCCAGTCTTAAAATATTCCAAAAGCTTAGGGATTTCTATTCGTGTTACACTGCCATGTGAAGTCCTGTTATTTATAACAGTTGAATCCTACCCTATTGGTCTCATACACGTGCTGCCTATAGAGAACCTGACACAAAATGAAATAATATCATCATAACTTTCCTTATAGATGTCTCCTTTCCCCATTAGATTTTTTGTTTCTATCCATTCATCTTTCATTCATTTTATCATTGTTACTTTTAGGACATCCTTAGACAATGCAGTATATGGGGACCTTTGCAAATTATATTGGAATCGTTCAACATATTCTTCTAATGTGTCGTTATCTTTTGTAGTCTTGTTGACGATTTCATCTTTTAATTCTATAGTCCGGCAGTAATCTTGTTATTTAGTAAGAAAATTGTTTTTCATTTGATCCCAATTATTAATGGTTCCCCCACCGAGCCCCATAAACCAGTGTAGAGCTACCCCCTCAATGTAGAGGGGAACAATTTCAATTTTTTAGGGTCATTCGTGTAATCATATCCCCTACACAAAACATCAAATTCAAATAAGAATGCATCCGGATCTTCTAAAGTCTGTCCATGGAAGGTGGGGATGTTTTGTAACAGTATAGCTTTCATAGGTTCATTTTCGACTGGGTCAACAATGGGGTACTCCAATGTTGATGTTTATCCCTGGGGTTGATTGTGCGCCATCTAATCAAATATGTGCCAATAACCTTAAGGGATTTCCTGGTATGGGAGAATAATTTGAGCTTGACTAGAAGTCAATTTCAGAAAATTTCTTACAGCACTGCCATGGTCTAGGATGTTGGGCGTTTCTTCGTCAACCAAGATTTTAGGAGTTTCAGGCTCTAGAGATTTTAAATCTATTTCCACGGCACTATTGGTTTCTCCCTCTCCTTCTTGCAAATTGCAAGAATTTCCCTCTTGCGAAGGTCCATGATTTATATGTTCCATTATCTGAAAGCTTGGTTCTGTCTCTTTTGTTTTGCTATGGATCTCAGCATAAGCTGCAGATGGTGAGCCCGCTGCCTGAGGGATTATAGTAGGACTCTTTTCAAAAATGATTTTGGGTACTACAGATACTTGAGATTCACCTTTCCTTATTCTTTTTTCTATGAATGTTGTTCTTCCAAGGGTCATCGGTCCCTTGGGTTTCATGGATTTGGATGGAGGGTTCAGATTTGTTTCTATCTTTTTCTTCTAGTCATTCATAAAAAAATACCTCTATCTAATCTCTGTATTTTTGCTGAAAAGAGAGACAGTGGGAAAGTGTTTTGCTTACTAGTACGCAAGTTCTTACCTTCCGTTTTTAATACCCAATTCTTCTTTAGCAAAATAAAAATAGAAAACATCACTTTTAAACACTCTCCCCACTAACGATGCCAAAATGTTGGCTCACTAAGATGTCTACTTAAAACAATCCTAATTCCTACATTCATCATCAACCCAGGGTAAGTATTTTTATTTCAAGAATGTTCAACACATTATATGCAAGTGAAACTAGAGGTAATTAAATTGAAATCGTTGCAGAAGAAAAATCTAATTCTCGAAGTTAAGTCAAGGTAATAAAATTAATAATTAAATAACTTCACTTAATTAACTCAACTTAATTCTACTCTGTTCTATGAAAGAAAATGGAAATACAAACTTAAAGGAATGCACACTAAATCAGAACTACAGACTAACATATACATCCATCCATTAACATCTACAACAATCTAGTAATAAGGTAGGGAATACTACAGTAATTGAACATCAAGTAATGTAGTGTTCGGCAGACTTCAATTCAATAAGATGAAAACCACTCGATGCTAATGAAATTCGAATCGATTATGAATTCTAAGAAACAAAGAAATAATTAATTATAAAACAGTGAAATAAGAGTATGAAACAAGACAACAGTATAACTCCCAATGACTGGGCCCAAGATCTCCGGAAGTCTCTACCAGATGAGTTTCAAAATATGATTATGGAAAAGCTAATATCTCTTTTATTTAACAGTCAGATTACAAAATTGCAGAGCGCAAAGGATTATGTTCAGACAGAATAAATAAAATATAATTACAACAAATGGATAATCGACTCCATGTTCTATTCCATCTATTTATCTTTTATATCTTTACAGAGAAATAGAACAGATAAAGGCGAATCCTCAGGATCAGGAGATCCTGAGGATTTCACAGTTGTCTAACAGTCTTTGCCATCGAATTAGCGAGACCCTCCTTGATTCTCGCTAGATTGTACAAATAGAAACAAAATCGTTTTCCTTTTTTTGGCAAGTGTTGTTCAATCGTTTGGACAGTTGTTAATATGTTTGGATTTCCTGCACCTAAAAACAACGAAAGTTAGCCTTTTTCCTTAATAATTACATAATTTATTGGTAATTAGTTTTACCCTTTATTTATAATAAATTATTTCAGATTTACTCCCAGAATGAAGGAAAACATATGAAAGTTAGTAGTAAATCAAGTAAATCATGAGGGTAAAACGTACCTTTTTCGTGACCCAACACTGCATACAAAAATATACAAGTGATTAAAATCGGTATAAAATATCATGCAACGGAAAATATAAGAACTTGAATGCTTAGCATAGAAAAAAGAAGGTATTTTATAAATGTAGAAATATGTGTGAAAAATATCAAAATTAACTAACATATTACCTTACCTTTTCTATGATAAGAATAATCAAAGAAACCTAAAAATATTCTTGTGACTACATCTACACGTATATTGTCTTCCTTAGAAAACACTAGAAAATACCATAGCCTATTATTAGAAAAAGGGCTTGCTAAGTGTGAGGCTTCTAACCAATCATAAATTGGATCATAAAATTCAAAACCATCCCTTTCAAAATGTTGAAATCCTAGAGAAAATAAATTTTCAATTAATGATATGGAATCAGGACGAGAATCTTTTAAGGGAAGCTAAATCTGATCATGTCTAGAAGGCTTGTCAAGATAGTCAGGAACTGAAATAACCATCAACTAAAGAAGACGTGCCTCAAATTCTTCAAAAGTATTTGAATAGTAAGATGATAAACCAAAAATATTGATCGATGCTAAATAACTACCATATGATATACTAGTGGAAAAATGCTTAGCTGAATAAGAATTACTAGCACACATATCACGATCAGATGGACTGTTTAAGGCATGCAATTCTCGTCTAGTAGAAACAAAAATTAGATCAGCTTGAAAAACTTCACAAATTATTTGAACAATAGAATTATCTTCCTCATATATTGAATGTGAAAATCCTTTTCCTTGTAGTTGGTTACAGTCTTAATCGACAGAACAATCATTTAAATAATTGAAAAGGAATGCTAGTGTAACAAACACATGAAACAAGTCAAGAGACAATGGATGAAAAAGAGGGACTTGATTCAGAAAGTAATTCAAGAATTCACTAACACTCAAGAGGAAATTTGGTGCCATGAAGAAAATTATTAGCATTATAACATTAAAAAGAGAAAATAGGAGCTAGTTATTTTCAAAAGAATATGATAGGTATGCATCTGTCGGTCAATCATATTTTTGAAAATGATCAGCTTCACAACTCTATTATTCCATGAGAGACATACATTCCAAATTGTAGTATTATACAATATATTTGCATGAAGATGAAAAAACTAAAATTGGATCTTGAAATTTAGCAAAGTTCTATCCAAAATGCCACAAGTCTTTCAAGAAAAAATTTGCATTCAGCGAAACCATGCAAAATCAATAACTTTGTGACAAAATACATATCTAACTTAGTTCGGGTATTTTACCAGGATTGTGAGGACCTGAGATAACTTTCAACGGAATTTGAATTTTGTGAACTTCCTGAAAAGTCCCTGATTTTTCAAGGATTGAAGAATTGCATTTTGAAGATTGGATCAGATCATGCATGATGTGTGGGAAACTACTACTAGTAATTTGAATGATACCACTACTATCAATATGGTAACCACCTACATCATTGATTTGATTAGATTTAAAAAAGTCAACAAACATATTAATCATGTCATAATACTCTTCTAATCAAACATCTAAGGATGGATAGATTGGATCAATCCCATGACTAACCTGAACAAAAACAAATCATGCAAGATCGGAAAAGAGGAGGAATGGAAGTGATACTTCATAATTTGATTGCTTCCTTATTTGTCATGGATCACCTCACTACCTTGTGAGAATTCATAATTCTTCTTATCAGGTGGGATATCTGAAGAGAGAGACATATAAGCAATAGGACACAAGGAATAAGGAGTTGAAGGAGAAGCTTCAATGAGAAGATCTTCTTTGACCAAAACAAACTCTTATCTTTCAAATAAAAATTTTCTTGAAGAACTAGAATATAAATGGGTGCACTTGGGCATTCATCACCATGTACATCAACAGAATCATCTTCATCAGAATGACGATTTTCCAATACTTTGCTTGATTTATTAGGAAACTTGAGTTCATTTGACTAATCACCGACATTAGTAGATTCAATATCAATCAAGGATGAAGAAACAACATATTCACATAGTGGACTTGAAAAAAGAAAATAATGGTCTAATGAATCTTCACATTTCTACTCATTTACCTGTGAAATATGACTACCTTGCATGTGTTCACGAGTTGGATTTTAAAAATATTGATCAAGCAGACACAAGGGAAAAATATCATGAGAAATAAATGATAGAATATGACCCATATCCAAATCATATTTAGTAATGAAATTATGACTGTTTATATATTCCTAAAAAGTGGAGGTATCAATCTTCACCTTATGCTTCAGAAATCGTTCCAAAGTTTCCTCCATCAGACCCGATTCATTGAAAGTGGATGAAGATTGAAGGGAAAAATCGAAAGTTAGATTCATGTATTTCCCAACTTTAAAATCATCAAAAGGAGGCACCCAAACCAGTATTGGAATGGGATGAGGACAATGAGAAAAATAACTAGTAAGTTCCTCCTCTAAAATTAGAGGTGTTTCATGATTTATAAGAGTTGGAGAGCGAAAACATTAGGGTGTTTTGACTCACTGTGTAAATACATTTGAAAAAGACAGTCAAACATGTGTTTAAACAAATACCAATCTGTATTTTCTTCAAGAATATATAAACATAGGTGAAGGAAAATATTAGCAAAATCCTTAGTCGATTCACTACGATACATTCTTAGTTGATTAATCCTTTTAACAACATCTCAGTAATCATACCTATCAAAGACTTGATGAATATCCTTGAGGAATTGATCAAATTAATGTATGGAAGAATATGGTATGGTATGACACCATCAATTAACTTGACCTTCAAGGGTGAGGAAGAAAATAACACAAGCAAGCCTTCATAATTGAGTTTAGATAAGTACTAGGTAAGTACTAGATAAGTACCAAATCTAATGAAGTAGTTCAATTTAGTTAGTACATATGAGCATAAAATATACCATAATAATCCAAATAATATTCTTACAATACTCATGATACATTAATGCAAATGTGTCGACTCAACGAGATTTTGATTATTAGGTGAAATATTCAAGTACACAGTTACAAAGGTTAGAAACTAGACCCAATAGTGGAAGATTAGGCCACTTATTTCTTCTCCAAAAAATGATCTTCTCTCCTATGCCAAGATATAGAAGTTAAGGATATATCTCCAAATTATATTACTCTAAAATCCAATTTATTAAGTTATGAGGGTGTATTTATAACAAGAGTAATGACTTATCCTATCCTCATGACTCTTGAGCTCCCCTTGAGAGTATTGTACTTCAAAGTGACTCTTGAACTTCTACAATATTCTTGGAATTTTTGTAGCCACTCTTTAGTCTACATATGAATTTTCATATTCCATTTGTGACTCTTAGACTTCCAGGCATTTGAATTTTTTTAATTTTCTTGAAAATACATAATCACATTCCACGTCATTTGGCAAGACCCATTTGACATATATAACATTGTGTTGACACTTATACAAGCCATGAATTGGATCTTTCTGATGGTGTATCAATTCCAATATTCTCTTCTTGTTTCTTTATTTTTATATTCAATATATATATTGCATGGTATTCCTCTTTTTCCTCCAAAAGGATTGAAGATATGGATTATTTTATGTGATCTGTATCTTATAACTTCTGTCGTGATCTAGTGTCCCTTCATCTTCATGTTCAATGAACATCTCGTATTCACAGATTCTAAAGTTTCTTCTTCAATAATTTCCTTCTCCTCCTCTCTAAGAAATCATCTTGTCATGTTAAGATATAATACATGCAAGAGAAATCCTCTCACGACAACATGACATCAGTAGGGAAATCTCCTAGACTAAGTCTCTTCATGAAATACATCAATTGACATAGAACTCAGTACTTGATAGGGAGGAAGACTTAGGGATTTTGTAGTGCATAGTTATAGAGGACAGGAGTGAGGGATTGAGGCTTGCAACAACACAATGCGTGCCAATTTTATGAATGAGAAGATAGATTGCACAATTGAGGGTCAGAGTGAGGTAGTATTTCCCATTGTAACTATGTAATGCATAATTCTAGAGGGAGAATTGGAAAAATTGATTATGTAGTTGCACATTTCAACAAGGTGAAAAGATAGATTGTTGATTGCAATTGTGAAATGTGTAGAAAGAGGTTGACCGAGGAGAGAGATTGAGAAGTTTCTGAATTTAGGAGCCAATTATTGAGAACTTCGACTGTGTAATTCATAGTCCTTGGAGGGAGAGATTTCATACTGTGCAGTTCTTGAGGGTAATATAGGCTTCTTGAGGCCTAAGACTACACAATACGTAGTTCAGGAGGGAATTTTGGGAGGAGGTTGACCAGAGAAGGATCAATTATTGAAAATGACTAAGTGTGGGATCCAAGAGGTTATGGATGTAACCAAAACATGTATGTAACATGATTACACACTTATAGATTATCAACCACTAGAAAATGAAGCATTTACCACCCATAATCAACATGTTCCCGTTGAAATGAAAACATTACACTTCTTTCCTCCAAGTGAAACAATTGAAATACACTTTGTGGCACACGTAACAACACTAGTCAAACAATGCTCAAGACTTGATACATGTGTCTATTGCATGTTTGTATGATGGATAGAACATAATAATGCAAGATAATGTGTTAGAAATTCCCTTCAAGGATGTACAAATGACTCCCTTTGACTAGTTGTGATACTTTATTTATCACAAGACGACAATTGCAAAAGTAGGAGAAAAGTGAAAAAAAAACTTGTAAAGGCTTAAATAAAGTGAAAGTGACACATGTCAAAGTGAAGATAAAATGAAAATAAAATTTGTTAAAGTGAATGCAAGGAAAAAAAAATTGTTTCTAATGTGAAAGTGACACTTGTGAAAAAAGTGTGCGCTAGAGCGACAATTAAGAAAACTCACTAAAATAGAAGTACAATTGAATTAAAAGTGAGGAAGATTGTCAATGGAGAGTTTACACTAGCTATCAACATGTGTCATGTAGTACACTATGATTATGGATTTCGAAGTCACTATCACTAGTAACTGCACAAACCTTACCTTCAATAGTTGAACAATTCCTTTCTAAGCTTGCATAGAAAGATGTGTGTTTGTGAATTCATCAAAGACAAAGCATGTGTGAGAAAGTGACTTTGACACTTACAAGAATACTTAAAATTTTTAAAAAATTAGAAGACCATGAAGTGACCATGGAACAAAATATTGCAAGATCCTTAGTGGGATCCAAACTTAAAGTGTAGGAAACATTTTGGAGGGTGTTTGTCGCAATGATAGAAATTGCAGACACACTGGTAGAAATCAAAATTCTCTATTTAGGTTTCACCTTTAATTTCAAGGTCTCTGTCCTTGAGGAAGTATTGATTCTCCATTTATATTACCCCAAATTTTCCATTCATCCTTGTTGTTATAGGCCATTGGCCATTTTATCACATCTAGTTAGTCATCCTATAAACTTGATCAATCAACATCCTTTTACACCTTAACATCATCATTGTACAAAGCCCTAAGCATGAATCTCCTTAATCCCAGAGTTTCTGCCTGAAATAGCCTTGAATCAACCTCTTTAAGAGTCAACACAGTCTGTATGCCTACAATTCTATGTTATCTTGAAGTTTTCCCATGCTAGACAAGGTTGATCAGCTAGAATTTGCTCCAAGTTAGGGTGTGTTGGTTCTAGAAATTCAGGAAAAAGAATGAGAATCCCGAAGCCTCCATTTCTAGAAGCTTCCCATATCTGTTGTAACTATTTAACTCATATTAAACTCTCGAATCCTATCCTATCTCTCTTTAGAGTTTTCATCGCTTATCCTTTGTTCCCATCCTCCCATCAATAGTGGATCCCAAAGCTTAGATTGGTAAATGGATAAAAAATCCCAAATTACCCTCTTGTTCTATATATTTATGGACATCCACAATATAGGGGTTGGATTTTGGAGATAGAATTGCACCCTCATGCTACTATTGTAAAGATTTATTATTCCATGCATTATGGTGATTACAGGTGAACTTTGTGGCAAATAAGGAACAAGTTAATTTGGAGGCGATCTTCTACAAGATCAAATCCTATTTTTGGTTGTAACTCCTTCCATTTTTATTAATGAAAATATTTCTTTCTTTTCCAATATATGATGTTATGATTTGATGTATTTCAACTCCATGTTGATCAATTGAATGAAGTATTTAGATGATGACACATAGATACTGTAGATTGCTTCCTTGTGTTGTCTGATTGTGGAGGTTCTAATTAGAGAAACGAGAGCTAGAATTGGAACATTCACACCAAGAGAGGAGCAAAGCATACGATATATCATAGGTAGGGGTCATCCCATTATTTATTTACTTTAAGGGAACCAATAACTTATATGCCTTTATGTTCTTACAGGCTAGGTCACTCAGTCTAGGTAAGCTACTTATGTTCATAGTCATAGATTTCGTATAAAAAATTGGCGACTCCATTGGAGAACGATGTATGCCCTTGGTGGTTTATTTTTCCTTTGTGTTTTTTTACCTCTTCTTCAGACCTTTACTATCATCTTTAGTTAAGAAGAAACCTAGGAACCCATTTCATTGAGTCTCAATTTCAAATTTTTTTTTGGAACTCTGTATTTCTTCACCAACACTCCCTCTGGTCTAGGGACATAGCAATGCACCTTTACTGAGCCCTATTTGTGCCAGTGTTGCATAGCACTGGTGCCTCTTCTACACCCGCATTGGCCCTAGTTCTTGCATGAATTTTCTCTTGTCTTATTTTTCTCTTTGACATCCTTGTTCCATTTTTCCTTCCTTGAGTCTTTGAATGTCTTGTGGTCCCTTTGAAGCCTCCATTTGGTCTGATTTTTCTCTTGAGTACCTTAGATAAGAATTTATTGAGAATTTATTTTGTTCTTATCACTAGGTAATTGAAAAACTAATTTTGTTTAATTATTGGTTGCTTGAATGAATTGGTGTTTTAGTCATCATTTTGAAAATCTTATTTGAATCAGTGATTAGACTTGCATCTTAGTTTTCCTCACATTTTATAATTAAGAGGAATTGAAACGAAAATATTTGCATTGGCATATATGGTTTTATGTGTGCATCAATATATGAATTATTGCATTGAAAAGGGAATTGAATCTTGCATCTTATTTGTTTCATTTTGTATATTGCATACTCTTTGTCTCTTCCCTTCTTTGGATAGATTTTCATTGAAAGAGAAAAATTTCATTTCTTCATGCTAGCTTTCATTTTACTCAAGTGAAACTCATGGTGAGCCATAAAACTGAAACTTAATGAAAGATAACACTACAAGGAAAATTTCTGGGAACGGAGGTTTTGGCGGAGCTTTTAATGGAAATTCAACACAACTAAAAAAAAATGGGTAGTCGGAGGTTATTATGGATGTTTTTTCATCAATGCGCTACTCTGACCTTAACGCACCGGTGCGTACATGTACACAGCACCCCGGGGCTGTTTAAGGAGAATGCACCAGGCCATTAAGGTATAAAACATCACCGGGCGTAGTGTTGGTGATACAACGCATTGGGCCGTTCTAATTGGCCTTGGGATTTGAGCAGTGCCCATAGGTCGTATCAACGCACTGGTGCTTATACCTTTATGATGCACCAGTGCGCCATATCATAGAAAGGCACCGAGATTTATAATTGGTATCGGTATTCGTGTGGTGCACATGGATCGTACAAATGCACTGGTGCTTATAGATACATAAATGCCCTGGTATGCAGTATCAAACAAACGAACCGATATTTATAACTGGTGTCAGTATTTGTGTGGTGCCCATATATCATAAACGCACCAGTGCGTATAGGCACCGGTGCGTATAGACACATAAACGCACCGGTTTACATTTACTGACACACACTAGTTTTCATTTTGATTTTTTTAGAAACATCGACCTGTGACAGTCCAATTATTGTGATTTTTTTAAATTAATTATTCATCAAAAGTCGAGACATCTTATAACAATATTCATATTAATTACATTTTTATTAATGCATTTGAATGTGTTGTTTGGATTAATTTTTTATATCATATCAGAATTATTTTGGGTTTTTAAAATTCATTATTCATTAAAATTCGACACATATATAAGTTATAACAATATTAATATGAATTGAATTTTTATTAGTGCATTTGAGAACGACAATGGAGAACACAATAGAATAAATTATAACATATTTTATGATTATATATATAATATATATGAATAAGACAATCTTTATCATACAAAATAGGACAGTTAATATTCGTATCCTGTTGTCTTTCAATTGGGACACTATGTCCATTACATTAAAAAAAATGTCTGATTTCACAGACACATTTCAAAAAATAAAACACCTTGCTTTGATATCCAAACATAGTGATCATCATTCTTCGCTTGAACTGCTGTCACTGGTAGAGCTACTTCCATGACATGGGTTATTTTCAGGAATGTTGTGTTCAAGGCGTTGATTGTTTTCTTCTTCTTCACCTTCCATCCAAAAACATAAAAATAAAATTAAATGAGTGTATATACATTGGTGAGAATAATGAAAATTGAAATATTAAATAATATACATCAATGTAAATCGAAAATAAAAATGACGTACCATAGCAACAATTGACTCATAAACTATACACATTCTTTCAAAACCATGTACCATGCCATCTTTCAAAATTTGATTTGTTGGCACAGTTCCTTACTTTGTTTCCTGCAAGTTTTATACCCCACAACAAATCATATATTTAATATAAAAGATGTTTTTGTTCTATTAATTATAGATGGAGCTAAGTAAAACAAGATCGATAGATGCTTACAAATTCCACAATTAAATTTTGATATGCCAACATATACTCAGAACCCATATTTAACCCAATTTCAATCAATTTGTCTCATGGTTCTTCTTTGTATGTTAGCACCTGTTTGAAGACATTCAATGATGATTTTTGTAAAACAACTTAAAAAATACAAAAATGAAATCTAGTTAAGTTGTTATAAGGAAGTAACAATTACTCACAAACTTAGAGTTCAACCATTTTCTTCCTTGTCGTCCTATTTTATGTGCTGAATGGGTTCCATTTTCTTTTCTTTTCTATAAGAAAATTCTTGAAAATTAATATTTAATGCTAAATTGTTTATTTATTGTACCTAATGATCAAAAAATTCAATGATTACATATTACATTTGAAGCACATTGTTGTTGTTGGAAAGAACGTCTATACATTCGTTTCACTAGATCCCTCAAACTTTTGTAAAAGTTTTTCGCCTTTCGTTAACTTCCAACACCACTCCACAACATTCCTTTTCTGAGTTGTTGGTCTCTGTACAACATTAAACATATGTGAGTTAGTAGACTGTTTGACACATGTTATCTAATAATTTTAAGTATATTATTAATGATAATTAAAAAAAGAAACTCATATTGGATCGATAATATTTTTTCATTCACCTGATTCATCCTTTTGTAATTTTTCCATTAAAATTTTACGCTCTTTTGTTCCTAGATCAGAAATAATCATATCAAGCTTTGTCATTTTGTGGCTTTGCATGATACACAATAAACAATAAATATTAGTTAAACTTACATATAGTTCAAAAATAATATTTTTTATAAATAATTTACAAAGAACTTGTCTTTTTTGCTTTTCTTGATGTGTTAACAGTATTTTTGTTACTTGATCTGTTGTCAGACATTTCTTTATCAATATGAAACCTATACCATATCATTCATTAATATATTTATAAATAAATTCTCAACTTTTCAGGTAGAAAATAAATCTCAAGGTACCGGTGCGCCTTTCACGAGGTCCACACCGTCGCTGGTGCGTGGGGATATTAACAACGCACCGCAAAACAGTATAATACACCTTACGGTGCGTTGGGTATTGTAAACGCACCGCAAAAAAAAGTGTAATAGACCTAACAGTGCATGGGGTATTATAAACACACCGCAAAAATGGTGTAATACACCATATGGTGCTTTCCTAGTTAAATGGAGCACCAATGCCCTATTTCAGATTTGGCGCACGGATTTAGAAAAAATGTTTTCATTTTTTTTTACTATATTACTTTCGCGGTGCACTGTATAATACAGAGCATCGGTGCAGTATAGTACGCAGGGCACACAGATAAAGAAAAATCCATTTTTTCAAAAATTCACGCAATGGCCGAATGGATTGGGATCCGACTATGCAAGTCGTCCCATGGGTTGGACGTCAATATAAAATGAAAAACCCTACTTCTGAAATCATAGAAACAGGGAGAAGAAAGGGCAAAAACAAAAAAAATGAAGGGTTTAGGGTAAAAATGGATAAACTGCAGAAAAAAGTAAAAAAAATAATCAAATTTAATCACGAGATTGTTTCAAATTCTATGATACAGGGCTTGAATCACCAGAGGTTTGGTTTCTAATTGTCTGAATACTTCTGTTCGAACGTATCTCGCTGCTCCACAATGTCCTCTTGCTCTCTTGCTCTAGGTTGTCTCCTGCAAATATCTGCCTGAAAATTTTAGAAAAAATAGTGAAATAATGAAAAGTGTTTAGTATTTAAAGAATTATTTTATGAAATTAGATTTTCGAAAATATTTTGCCGCACATTTTTCAAATTGCCGTTTTTTTCTTCTCTTAAATAAAATAGAGTTGTGTTTTTTATTTGCGTTTATTCGTTACCGGTGCGTCTTATTTATACGACGCACCGATGCGTGTTAGGATGATAAGCGCACTGGACTGTATAATGTTTTTTTATTTTTTATTTATTTATTTATTTATTTTTATTTATTTTTTTATGTAAGATCATAATAAAATAATGATAATTATAAAGTACTTGAATTTATTTTCATTATTTTCTAAATTTTATTATGTTACAAAAATTCGTATTATTCTAGATTTGTTATTTTACAATTATTTGCAAATTTACAAATTTAAATATTTTAATAAGATCATTTCACATTAATACAATTAAAATTTTCACATTAATACAATTAAAATTTTACAAATATTTTACATACAATTACAATTAAAAGTACAATAATTACAATTAGAATTAAAATTACAATTACAATTTTACATTAATTTCACATACATGAATTATGATTAGAATTATAATTACAATTTTAATTTTACATACAATTACATTTACAATTTTACATAGAATTACATTTACAATTACAATTACAATTTTACAAATATTTTACATACAATTCAATTAAAATTACAATTATAAATACAATTACAATTTTAGAATTTTACATACAATTACATTTACAATTTTACATAGAATTACATTTACAATTACAATTACAATTTTACAAATATTTTACATACAATTCAATTAAAATTACAATTACAAATACAATTACAATTTTAGAATTTTACATACAATTACATTTACAATTTTACATAGAATTACATTTACAATTACAACTACAATTTTATAAATATTTTACATACAATTCAATTAAAATTACAATTACAAATACAATTACAATTTTAGAATTTTATATACAATTACATTTACAATTTTACATAGAATTACATTTACAATTACAATTACAATTTTATAAATTTTTACATACAATTCAATTACAATTACAATTACAAATACAAATACAATTTTAGAATTTTACATACAATTACATTTACAATTACAATCATTTCAAAATAAATTAAATATTACAATTACAATTACAATTTTACATTAATAAATATTTTACATACAATTACAGTTTAAATTACAGTAAGTACAAATACAAATACAATTTTACAATTTTACATACAATTAAAATTTAAGTTACAATTACAATCACGACATAATATTTAATAAATATCATGATCATTTAATATTAAATTAATTAATAAACATCATGACGATCATGATAACCATCGTACAAACATCATATTCGACTAATAAACACATTCAAACAGCAAATTAACATTATATATTAAGATCATCACAACACAAACATCAAATATACATCTCAATATGTCAAATAACTCATGCTATCACATATACACATCTATATGCAAGCTAAACATTAAATGAACATATCTAACATGACCTAACAATATGCGCCACATCATGATGATCACCAACATGAAAATTAAGTACAACTGCAACATGAACATAAAATACATGGACCACATATATATATATATATATATATATATATATATATATATATATATATAACTGAATAATGTTAAAAATATACAACTGTAATATAAATGTCATGGATCAGGCATTGGTGGTAGTATAGCAACATCAATAGAAGTACTACAAGTGGATGCCTGCTCAATAAAGCTAGGTGCAACCTCGACAGTCGATGGTCAAGCCTGCTCATGATCATGATCACTAGTACTGATGGATGCATCCTCTGGTGGTAGTACAACATCAATATGAGCAGTAGTAGTGGAGGCCTACTCAATGAATAGTGCATGCTTGGTGGTCGATGGTCCAGCCTGATCATGATCATCATGACTAGTACTGATGGATGTAGCTGTAGGCTGCTGACTGGACGTGGCCGATGGTCCAGTCTCATCTCCATGATGACTGTCAGATGTTGCTAGTGGAGCGTCATGCTCATCAGGCACGCCGCGAGGTGAATGATCATGAGATGCATGTGAGTCATTACTCGCGGACTCATGTCTATCACGTGCCGCAGCTCAACTACGCCTATAGCTACGGAAAATCCTCCTGAGTCACGTAACTGTTGTCGTAGCTCCTACGACATGCCGCATCAGGTCGTACATGTCACACGGCATGCCTCTCCACATCCGTAAAATCATATCGTCAGCCTGTATGTCTCTGTAATGAGCGGGCCTGATGCCCGCATCAACAATCAATGCATAGAGTTGGTTGGCCAACTCCATCCTATATTTGGTCTCAGGTCGACCATGCCTAGAAAAAGGCGGCACCGGTGCACCATGATGAGCAGGAGCATGTCTCTCTGCTGCACCGGCCTCATCCTCATCATGATCATGCTTGACATCAGCCATATCCTGATCGTCATCATTAGGATCCACACCTGGATCATGTGGTAGACCCGGCATATCCTCGCCATCAAAAGAGCCAATGTCTGCAAAATATATACAAGTACACAACAATAATTAGACAATTTCATTACACAATTTAATAAAAAAAAGTTAAAGAACATGTTAGAATAAATATAAATAAAACAATAATATTACCTCTATCATCTAGTGGTTCATCAGCTGTGAAGAGGATGTTGGGACACCCTCACCAATATAAGCCAACATAAAGACATGGGACCATAATTAAGGGATGCAGCCCGTCAACAGTAGCTAGTAAGTCCAATGAATCATGTGATATCCAGGCTGGAAACAAACTGTCTCCCCTCTTGGGCATCATCTGCCCCCACATGTGCATCCAGGCCTTAAACATCAGCCTACGAGGCTATCGAACAAAACTAGGTCTTATCTCTGGAAACCTCTCAAAAAATAAACAAAACATCTTTGAAGCAAAAGGGAAGTTGACCGTCCCTTGTGCATGAGCATGAAATCTATCTAAGACTGTACAAAACTACTGCAAAAAAATGGCAGACCACCTGACAAGTCGTGGCTGTTGTACTAAAGAATCAACATAATATAAAAGCGAGAAACTAATTCGTTGCCTGTCACTGGTGTTGTGCAAAATGGTCGAAATGATAAGGGAGAGGCACTACACGTCCTATTTACCAAAAGCACCTATACGTAACTGAACTCTAGGTACCTGAAACTTTGAAGGAGACAGTACATGTTCTCCAATGTATCTCTGGGAGTAAACTAATTGACTCCCTGCTACACAAACAGCTGGCACGTCTGGGAATGAGGGAAAATCCACCCCTCTCCTCGATAGTCCTATAATAAAATAAATATCCTCCTCAGTGGGTGTGTACCACTATTTAGGACCTACCTGGAAATCCTGTCAGTGGGCATTCCACCTGCAGATAGGATATCTCAAAAACACACTATGGGCCTTTAGGGAAGTAGCCTCCTCATATAACTTGAGGAGGCCTACCTCCCTAAGGATCTCCTGGGTATCTGCAGTAATAGGGCAAGGGTATGCATCTCTCTCCCTCTCTCGGGCCTCCCATTAGCGAATCATGTCATACTGTTCAGCCTGTTGTTGCTGTTGTTCCTCCTCTTCTCTCTGAATCATTTCCATATTAAATATTTTTTTTTTATTAAAACAAACATGTATTTAGGAATATATATATATATATATATATATATATATATATATATATATTTTTTTTTTTTTTTTGAAAAAAAAACAGACAGACAAGTCGGTGCGCCATAAAAAAATTCATGCACCGGTCCTGATGCCCCTAATGAAATACAACGCACTGACCTCGGTGTAGCTTTCTATTTTTCAATCACCGTTAACTTCATCAAATTTCAGAATAGCGGTACGCTGACTAAAATATATGCCCCGACACGTATAGTCATGTCAGCGCACCGACTTCATGACAATTACATAGTCGATGGTGCGGTGTTTTACTGGGCCACACCGTTGACCCTCTCGGAATCTAGAATGCGATGTGTTGACATACACTGTGGCAGATAATTTTGTCAACGCACCACACTGTGATTCCCATGGTCAACAGTGCGCTTGGATAAATGAGCGCACCAATTTTTTTTTATTTTTTTATTTTAAAATTATTCGGGGTGCCTTCAGACTCGCCTAGAAACTATGCAAATAATAATAGTGACCATGGCACGCTATCTGGTGCGAGTTGAAAAACTTCGATGCACCACATGAATTTCTTTTTCTTTTTCTTTTTTAATGGTTATTTTTAAGGTTATTCAATTTCTAATCCACTAAAAGGCTTAATTATGGAAAAACTAGAAAAGTACTTGTACATTTAGTTGTCGAGGAGGCATATTGGCTATAAACTTTGCAAAATAAAATTTGACCACCTTTTTTCGAAATCCAAGCTGGAGATTGGTGGCCAATGCAGAGCATCTGTGCGTGCAATGGGTGCAATGAGAGCACTGATGTCAGGGCAGCTCAGACAAGCGGAAATGACACCGGTGCTTGAGATCTCTTGAGCACTGAGGAAAGTGAAAAATGAAGTTTTTTGGCCGTAATTTTTTTTTTATTTAACCTTGTTCCGGTGCACGGGGTTTTATAGGCGTACTGGTACCCTTACCTAAAACCGCACCGGGCTGTGTCAAATTTGGCACGTTGTTTATAATGCACCAGAGTGGTTCCCTAACACCGCACCGGGATGTTTCAGTTTCAGCGCGAAATTTTGATGATGCATTGGGGCAGAATATCCGTAAAGCACCGGTGTGGAATAGTCGTAAAGCACCAGTTTTTTGACCTTAATTTTTTTTTTTTTTATGTAACGCTATTCCAGTGCATGCGGTTTATAGGTGCACCAGTGCTCTTGGATAAGAACGCACCAACGCGTTTCTGTTTTGGCGTGGTGTTTTATGATGCACCGGCGCGGAAGAGTGGTGAAGCACCAGTGCGTTACAGTAATAGGAGGCCCCGGATGTGTGTGTACATCGCATAAGCTATCCGATGTGCCTATATGGGAGTCAATGTATGTGATATGACCCCATGGGGGCATATATGGGGTAAAATATATGTAAATGTGTAATAGGGTCGGCCTAATAAAGGGGCCACATGTGCAATGAATTGGAATTTTATATATAGAATAAATGTACTTCAATGACGAGAAGAGAAGGAAGTCCACACATCAATGCTGATAGAGAAGAGTATATTTCCACCTGACGAGAGAGGGTTCCCTTTAAACATACGAGAGTGAATGACTAGATGTGTTCTAGAATTTGTTGACTATGCAATTGTGGGGCAAGGAAATGGAAGTTGATTGCTTGCTTTGTTTATACTTGCCGGGAGTCATTTTTAGTTTTCATAGCCGCTCATAGACAGTTGGCATTGCAGGAGCCAGTCATTGCCAGGAGGGGTCAATAGCCAGTATCATTGACAGAAGGTGATCATTGAAAGCTGGTCAGCCGAGAGCCAATCATAGCCGCCCATAGCAGCCATAGCCCTCGAGCTAGACCTCTTACTCCATCGATACGGAACAATAGCCCTAGACCCTATACCGTTACAGAACCTTGGGAATGTCCTTATCTGGGCTGGAGGGAAGGAATGAAGAAGATTATATATGATGATTCACTGGTTAAGGTTAATACAGCATTCAGAGCCCATAGGAACCAGATTTCCAGTAGGTCGGTCAAGGGCATCCAATAGTCCATCATTGCCAATCATAGCCAGTAGTCGTAGCCGACAGTCGATCATAGCCAGTGGGGTCGCCGAGAGCCTATGGTCAGAGCCAGCCGGTAAGACAATAGACAGGGGTCGCCAATAGCTAGTAATCCCATTGACAGGAGGCATTCATTGACAAGAGCTGGTTGCCATAGGTTCAGCTGATAGCCAATAGCCACTAGTTGATCCAATGGAAGCTCTTTTCAGTCAGTGTAGCTAGTTAGTGCTGCATGAAGCTCTGATCGATGCAGCTAGAAACCTTTGGTCGGTATAGCTATAAACCTCTGGTCAGTGCCCAGTAGTCAGTGCCAGAAGGGCATCGCCATAGGGTCACTGCCGATAGCTGGTAGTCATTTATGGTAGTCTTCGCCAGGAGGTCGACGATAAGGAAGGAGGATATAGGTCATTGAAATAAGGTCTACAATAGCCGGTATTCAATGCTAGTACTCGATCCCAAAAGTTGATGCAGTCAATATCAGGAGTCAATTTAGTCTTTTCTGTTTGCAAAACAATGCCATATTGTCTGTCTGTGAACCGATACATCATTCCCAGTTTGCCATTACCAGTAGGTTGCCACAGGGAGGCGCATTGACTGGATGTTGAGAGAACCATCATTCCCCACTGGGCAGTGCGTGCCAGTTGGTGTCGAGTTGAACGCTCAGTTGATGTCGTCGAAAAAGAAAGGGAAAGTTTATGTCCAAGTTTTTGGCTTTATAGACTTTCACCCCGGCGGACTAGTGAAGCCACGGTTGTGGACGAGGTAGCTGGGCTTTTCTCCTCCTTGATTGATACAGAGATGGGCTTGATACAGTCAGTGCCTAGAAGCTAAGGTCAGATATAGAACCTATATTCATCAAACCTATACTCAGTGAGTGCATGAACGGTCAGTGCAGGAATGAGAAGCTCTAGACAGTGCCAGCAGTTGTCATCCAGGACTCATGCTGCTTATCAGTGTCACTTGTGAATGCACGCTCAATCTAGATTTCAGTCAGGGTTTCAATGCCAGGTTCCCCTGCATGACAGAAGAGGATATACCCCTCACGATACGGTATGGTACAGTACAGAGTCGACACTGTGAGGCACACTGCCTGCTGATCGAGTGAGATCTTGCTACCTTCGAAAACTTATACCGTCTCTATCTTGCCTATGCCCTGTTGGATCTGTCCTGCCCGAGTTGGTTGATCTGCTCTAACTGACTTACTTTATTGATTCGCCTTAACCGCCTGGCTTGACTGATCTAACTGACCTGGTATGCAAACCCTGAACCCTGGAAATAGAGAATGCTTAAAAGAGTGTCTTAGGCCTAATTCGCCATCCAAATGGAACTACTAAGAATGCCCCAAATGCATGAATAAATGGATATGGAAGGCATCCAAATGCATCATGAAAAGTGATGGTATAATTACGTATATTAAGCAAACTGCCATTTTCCCATCTACACAGAACTTCTTTTTTCAGTCTTTGAACTCTAGAATTTCCCATATTGAGAGGGTCCGATAGACAGGCCTATTCTAGTGTGTTGTGTCCATGCCTCTTTCGTGTGCTCTCGGGATCGAGCGTTAGCGGTACTCATCATGGGGGCAAGTATTCAAAACAAGTATTCCCTTCTTCGCTACTTCTCTTCACTACATACATTACTAATTCTCTTTCCTTGACTACTACTACAACTACTACTCTTCCCTACTTCTCGGCAATGGGAAAAAGAAGTACTCCCAGCAATGACAAGTGACTATAAGCAAATTCGCTATGGGAGGGCCTATTTGCATCTCCAATGATATATCCTCTTGGGCTCAAGTACAAAAGCATCAACCCCTTTATCGACAGCATAGATACCATAATAGATACACCAAAAAGAGACACCGGAAAGATACCGGGAAAGATACCAGATAGATACACCAGCGCGGATGGCGAGTAACCTAGAAAGATACCAGCGATACCGGCATAGAGTACCGGAATATCCACGTGGATCTCTCCTATTGGGACCAGCAGGTTTAAGAGAGAACAGGTTGTATATATCCCCGTGGGAAGACCAGAGTTCTTCATTTGGGCAGGTTGATGAAAAGCTAATAACCATGGGAGATAAGGTCTTACAGAGTTTCTTTGGGCAGGTTGATGAGAGAACAGATTGAATAGAGCCCCGTGGTGATTATTTGAATTGGGCAAATCCGGTTGAATAGATACCATATTGACTAAAGCCCCTTAAGCAATAGGTAACTGAGTTGCACTGGTACCAGCTTCGTTAAGAGATAACCGGTTTCTTATAGAACTAACCCTGGGCAGTAGGGAACAGGGCTGCTGTTGGCGGAACTATTTGCTATTGATACCAGCTGGGTGAAGAGAGAACAGGTAGAGACCCGTGGGAAGACCAGAGTCTAATTGGAACCAGCTGGGTGACTAGAGAGCTGGTTGCCTAGATAAAAGCAGCAGACGTAACATAGCTGTTGGTGTAATAAAGCTATTGGAACCGGCCGGTTGAAGAACAGGTGGAGACCCGTGAGCCGTAGGTAACTGAGTTCGTTTGAGCAGGTTGAAGAGATAACTGCAGCAGGTGGCATTTCCTAGGCTTGCTTGATGTAAACTGTGTCCTTGAGGTTACTAGTTATTCTGGGTGGGCGGCATATTATCCAGGTCGCAAGGGTAGGTCGCTAGATCATATATAAGGCAGGTAGGCTCCACTGTCTGTGTGACTCAGAGTAGGGTGTGTAATGAGACTGTTTCGCGATGGGTGGAATGGGTGCATTGTGGGAGGGTGAACTGAGGACTTCAGGTGCAGCATCAGGTTCCACTGACTGCTCGCTGTTGTTAACTGGAGCTTTAGTTGAATGCCCCTAGGTCTTGGTGTTAAGGCTCTTGTAGGTTGAAAGGTCGAGTATAATCAATTGGGTCTAGAGATCCGCGCTATTAGTAAGTTCAAAATCGATCAAATCTCAAACACGAGGGTGAATTGGCGTATATAACACACGCCTGCCTCTAGGTCTAGTTGTTGGAAGGTAAGAAAGCAAGATCGATATATAATCAGTCAGGTATCTATCTGTTTTAAACCCCGCCCACATCATCATCCATCATAGATTCTTCCTTCGTCCGTTGGACCGCCTCCTTCTGTTGTACCACCTCACCTCCTTCCGCCCGTTGTACCTTCCTTTCCCGTCCCGTCGTCCCGTCGTCCCGTGTTGGGCCGGCCGATATGCCGCGTATCACTGGGGGAAATGTGAAAGCAAGCAACAAATGGACAAAGAGAGAGCAAGGCCCGGTAGGCCCGGTAGGGACTCACTATTCATATGGTGAGGCCCGGTAGGGTGAGCTTGCCGAACTCTCGACTAAAGGCCGCCATCGATTTCTTGCTCACCTTCTTCATAGAGGTGAGGGACTCGACCGAGGTTACGAGGTCGAGGCCCGGTAGGGTGAGGTAGCGAACTCTCGACTAAAGGAGAGGGACTCACACATTCATATGTGTGAGGGACTCACTATTCATATGGTGAGGAGGGAAAGATGGTCAAAGTGCCGCCAAGGTGATATATGAAAAAGTCAGCTTCAAATGGGTAACCAAGGGTTGTCAAAAGGGTAACCTCCGCCAAGGTCAGATGCAAGAATAGGAGGGAAACCTCACCATAGGAATAGTGAGCCCCTACCGGTCCTTCACTAACCTCCGCCATTGAACCTTCACTAACCTCCGCCATTGAACATTGAAGTGCCGCGTTATTGGGTGGGGGTGAGCCTGTCGAACTCTCGACTAAAGGAGAGGTGAATAAGGGCAACTAGGAGGGAAGGGTGGTCAAAGTGCCGCCAAGGCAGATCTGAAAAAGTAAGCTTCAAAATGGGTAACCTCACCTAACACTACGTTGGCTGGGGGTCGAAATGAGTAAAACTGGTTGGAAAGGAGAAACCGAGACCTACAGAACCCACCTAAGCACTAGACATCCCATTGAGGGCCCACCTCTAGGATAAGGCGAGAGGGGCTCCA
>JAXQQM020071978.1:0-87054 GCA_034641835.2 Pinus albicaulis | reverse complement strand
TTTTTTTTTACTTTAACGGTTATATTGATTAAGGGCGGAAAAACTGCTGCCGCGTACAAGAACAATACAGCTATGTTTGCCCCTAACAATCCTGTTACACATATGAGGGTTTCTCCCTTTGAAACTTCAGAAGATGTCGCCTATGGATTCAGCTACGAGCTTGCTAGATCTATGAGAAGAGGTACTTTGAGAATGCCAGATTTGTCAGGTCACCCCTTTGGATGCTGATTTTCAACCTAATTGCCGGATTGGGTGTTGCTTTGTCCGTTTTGCTACATAGAAATTATTCATAAGTCAAGGCCCATTGCCTGCTCCTCGTCCTTCTGCTAATTCCCTGGACAATGGTATAACATACCTACTTCTGGATGAACCATGGAAGCCAGCGGCAGAAAGAATAGCCATGACTGATCCTGCTTCGCTGAAAGGAGGTGAGATTATGAGGTAACAATGTAATCAAACACCAGATTTGCTTTGTCATTGCTCTAGCATCGAAATCAAGGAGTATTGTAGATGAAACATATATGGCCAGTGCCCAACGCACAGCCATAGATGCCACCATTCCGGCTGCTGTCACTTAGGCTGAAAGGATGGGGTTGCAGGATGGATGCTGCAATACAACCTTTGGTGCTCTTACCAGCTTTGTCAGCAACTTCAGAGCGCACTTAATAATGAACCAATCATGCAATTTACTCAAACCTGGAACTTGATAACAACAGTTCTTCGAACTTTCACTTTCTGCCATATGCATCTAGTTTAGTCTGAGCTTCCTATGCACTGCAGATGTATAGTAATGTCAATAATCATTTCTGTTTGAAATGCCTACCAGAAGTAGCGAACACACTGTGATAGAAAGCAATCCAACAGTGCAGAGAGAACATAATTGCTGAGAGTGCTGAACATTACGGAATTATGCAGAGCGATTCTTCAGAATTAATTGAAAGAGATCTTTGGCTACAGGCTGAACCAAGATTGGCTTCCAGGTCATCTTGGTGATTCAGATGTCTCAGAATATGATAAAAGGATATTTTCCGGAATTTAGCCAGCATGTACCTAATTTTCTTGAGAATGAGGACTAAGTGGATCTGTGATGGTGTCGAGTGGGAATTCAGTGCTTGAATGACAAGTTTGGAGTCACCGAAGACCGTCAGTGAGTGAATGTTCCGATTGAGAGCCAGTGAGAGCCCCTGCCATAGAGCCAGAGCCTCAGCTCTGTTATTTGATTCTGAGCCCAGACCCCAATGATACCTGAGAAAAGTAGAGCCATCAGGATTCAGAAGGATTCCACCCCCACCCGCAGCCCCAGGGTTGCCTTTAGAGGCCCCGTCGAAGAAGAGACAGTGATCCTCCAGAGCAGCACGCCACTTTATAAACTCCTGTTCTTCCAGTCGAATTTCCCAAGAAGCGTGGGGAGAGGCAGGGGAAATAGGATTGATTTGATAATTTGGAGCAATATCTTTCAGCCAAAGCTCCTCTTCACTGTCCAGAACTGCTTCATTCCTTAGAGCCGGATTAGCATCCAAAGTCTCTCCCAAGAATGCTTTAATTTTGGAAATAATGTTGTTTGTAGTGCAGCTTTCACCCCTGAACAATCTGTTATTTCTTTCCAACCATAGCTTCCAGCAGATGTATTTAGGGATCCACATCCAAGCGGTCTTGAGAAGGTTTTTGTTTTTGAGGTTGAACGAGGATAACTTGATCCACTCGTGAAGGAGATTGGGAATGTTTTTTGGCAGCTCTACTCTGTCAGCTCTTGAATTCAGAACCCCCTTCCAAACATCTTTGGCAAAGGGGCACAGCAACATCAGGTGAGTAGCTGTTTCTTCCTCTGACTTACACAAAGGGCATCTGGAAGGCCCTTCCATTCCACGCTTTCTCAGATTGTCTTGAGTAAGGATGCTGTTGTGAGCCATCGTCCAGCAGAAGAAGTCTATTTTTGGAAGCGATGGGAAGGCCCAAATAAACTTCCATTGCGTTGGGTCAGGGGGTACATTAGGAACAGCACTCAAGCTTTTGTAACCTTCAGAGACCGTGAAAGAGCCAGCATGGGAGCCCCACCCTCTTTTGTCCTTAGCTTTTGCTGAAGTGGGGGATTTTCCTTGGAGCCTGTCTAACAGTAACTTAGCTTCATTTTGCATTCGATGAGGAACCTCTCCCAGGTTCCAGCTGACCCACATTCTACCAGAATCCTCCGTCCAGGTGGATATGTCCCAAAGGGTTTCCAGATTGTTGGACTGCAGCCAAGATCTAATATTTGCAAGGCCTTCAATGTGTTTCAATGGCTGATCTCCAAGTATCTGGTCTTCCCAGATTCTGATTTTTTTCCCATTACCAGGGATCCAGTAGAGATCGGATCTGAAATGCTCCAGAGCAGCTAGACAAAGCTTGAAAACTGGGGAGCCTTTGGTGGTTTTTGGGGGCTGATCCAAACATCTCAAACGCTGGCCTTGAAAATATTTCTTCCACATGACTTTCTTACTCCAGCTAGCTTTCCCAGCTACAATATTCCACAGGATTTTGGAGCCAAGAGCGAGATTTTGTGCAGCCAAATCTCTCATTTGAAGACCTCCTTCCAGGAAAGGTTTCTTAATGGTGACCCCCCTTCCAGGGAATCTCCTCGTGGATACTATCCATTTTATCGTGGAAGGATTTGGAGCAACAATGGAGAGTACTAAACAGAGGCATACTTAAAAGCACACATTTCCTCATTAATTTATTTTCCACAGTATCCCAAATCAGAGGCCCTCATAGGCTTGCATTCAAGTTTAAGCTTGTCTAAGAGGGGCATCCAGTGGGCAAATTTAGGTATGGATTTGAAGATTGGAATCCCAAGATATTTGAAGGACTCCCAGAACTAACAAACTTTCATCTCAAGGAGCCTAGCAATGTCAGCCAGATCTTTGACTGAGCAGTTCCAGCCATAGATTGTGCTTTTTAAATAGTTTATCTTACTGCCGGAGACCTCCTTATAAATGTCCAACTCCTTCTTAAAAGATCTGGCCGAGTTAATGCTCGCTCCTCCAAGCAGCAGAGTATCATCGGCAAATTGGGCATGGTTTATGTCTATAACATTGTGCACCATTCTGAGGCCTGGCAGAGTTTGGACTTGTTGACAAAAGTCAAGCTGGAAACTTAGCACTGAGGCTTGTATAGCATAGAGGAGAGGGGACAGCGGACAACCTTGTCTTAATCCCCTCAGAGGCTTGAAAATCAAGAGAACGTCCATTCACCAACAATATAATCCAGTGAGAGGTAATGACCCTTCACTTAATTTATGAAGGTTATTGAGAAGCCCATTTTCTTCATAACAGTGAACAGGAAGTCATGCCTCACCCTGTCAAAGGAATTTTCCAGATTGAGTTTTATCACCATTCCTTTCTCTTTTCGTTGGCAACTTGAATGAACTGCCTCTTGAACCAGCACAACATTATCCAGAATCTTTCTCCCTTTGATGAAACCTCCTTGATTCTTCAGGATGATGTCTGACAGAATATTCTTGAGTTGGATGGATATGATTTTGGTAATCAGTTTATAAATAGTATTACACAGCGAAATGGGACAGAATCTACTAAAATCTGAAGCTCCTTTCTCTTTCGGAAGCAATGCAAGGAACACTGAATTGGTACTGCCTCCTATCTTAGAGCAACATTGAGATTTCCGATCATTCTCAGAGGTTCTTATTGATAATGGACCAAGACCGATAAAACCTTGTCGTGAACCCATCAGGCCCAGGCGCCTTATCTGGCTCCATACTATCCAAAGCTTGCTTGAGCTCTTCCATGCTAATCGGAGCAGACAGCATATTGTTAACAGACTCTTGGACACAGAGAGGGATAAGATCAATTGGATAGGACTGGGGATCAATAGGAGTATCAAGAAGGCCGCAATAGTAGTAGGAAGGGAGAAGGTCATTTCTCTCTTGATGCTTCAAATCTTTGACCACGATTCTGGAGCGATTTCTGCTGTATTATTTTAGTCTGTTTCAGTCAAGGCTTATAAGGAAACCTAGTTTTGTCTCCGGCCTGTAACCATAAGTTTCTAGATTTTTGTCTCCAATACTCCTCTTCGTCCCTACTAGCTTTATGGAGGGCTTTTTGCAACTCAACTTCTTTTTGTAGCAGACTTTGGGTAACAGCAGAATCCTCCATTGACGATTGAAGGGCAGCAAGGTTTTCTAAGGACTCTTTCCTCTTGGCTACTGGAGTTTTCAATGTTTTAGCCCACTCCTTGAGCCTTCTCTTAAGAATCCGCAACTTTTCTTCCCACACAAAGAAAGGGGATCCCAATACTTGCTGGTTCCAGGCTTCAGAAACCACCTCATGGAAACCCTCTTGCTGAAGCCACAAAGAGCTAAATCTAAAGGGAATGGGGCCAAGAAAACCATCCATGGAGAGCTCGAGACTAATGGGTTTATGATCGGAGGTGCAGTTAGGAAGGATCTTGGAAGAGGCCATTAGACCACTAGTAAGGAAGGAGTTTTGGACGAGGAATCTGTCCAAACGAGCAGCTATGTGGTTGGGACCCAACCTTTTGTTAGACCAAGTGTATTTTCTGGCTGAGGGCTTGATATCCTCTAGATCCCAGCCAATCATTATGTCTTCTACCCATTCTCTAGCTGGGTCCCTTACAGGAGAACCCCCTTTTTTCTCTTTAGCGGAAAGTGTAACGTTCAGATCCCCTGCAATAATGATGTTTTCTGGATTGTGCAATAAAAGAAAGGATTGGAGCGAGTCCCAACAAGTTTTTTTCTCCGCTGGAGAGACTGGAGCATAAAGGTTGAACATACTTACTTGTTGACCAGAGTCTTTGTGGAGGAGCTGAGTGAAAATCCAGTAATGGCAACTTTCTTCACGAGTCAAGTCATATTTGGAGCTGTCCTAGAAAGAGGCAATCCCACCAGAGGCTCCTCTAGCACTGACAGCTCTACCGGGGCCTTTGCGCCAGAAAATTTTGCTGGATTGGAGGAGAAGAGTGTCCTCCAAATTTTTATCTCCCTGATGAGAAGGATTTCGTGTGTATGCACCCCACAATGTCTTTCGGGCATCTTCTTTCACCGTTACCCATCCTCTCAGCCTTTGTGAGACGTACGACATGATCGGATTGGGGCGGTCGCCTCCTGGCCTCCTGCTTTGTCTCACAGCCTCGCATCTCGGTGTTCATCATTTCCTTTGAGAGTCTTCTGGGAGCCTTGGAGGACATCCAGATAGGTTTTCTCCTCTCTCTGTTTCTTCTTGGATTTCCGGCCCCTGGTCGATTTGATAGGAGTGATTTGGGAGCTGTCTGATTCGGAGTCTCTTTCTTCTGATTCTCCCCCTGAGTCAGAGGCAAGACTAATGTGCTGGTCATTGCCTTCGATTCCCCCTTGACCAGCCTCAGTTAGTGGAGCATTTGTTCCTTCTTCGGTTTCTTTTACTTTCTTCGACTGATCTTCAGTTTCTTCATGGTTCTCTGAGATATCCTCCTTTTCGCCTGAGGAGGGGCCTTCATTTGAATCTGGTATGGTCTTGGTACTGGTATGGGGTTTCCCCATTGGCCCTGATTTTTTCTGCTCGTTGGGCTTTGAGACTACCTTGCCCTTTTTTATTTCTTTCCATCCTTCTTCTTCCACCTTGTCTCCTGATGGGGCTTTGGGGAAGTTCCGTTGAAAGTGACCATGTTCGTGACAGATTCTGCACTTAAAGGGCAGTTGCTCGTAGTCAAGCTTCTGGAAGTGGTGCCAGTCTCCAACTTTAAGTTTGATGGCCTCTAGCAGACCAGCTTCCAAGTCAACTTCCACGCAGATTCTTGCGCAGGTGTATTGGCCCTTGTTATCAGCTTTGTCGATGAATCTGCCCAGTACGTTTCCTATCTTTTGCAGGGATTGGTAGCTCCAGCAGTGTATTGGAAGATTGGGGAGACGGACCCAGACAGGAACCTCCTTTGGGACATCTACTGAAGGGTCGAAATCGGGGGTCCATTTGTTCAGGAAGAGACCTTGATTTCCCATGAAATAAGGACCGTTTCTGAAAACCAGATCTCGGTCCTCCTTGGTAGTGAATTCAAAGATGAAAAAACCTCTACCTACAGCATAACTTATCACGTTGTTGGGCAGCAGAGGCCTCCAGTTTCGTTGAACCCATTCATCAGTCGCTTTTGATGATGGCCATCGCCCCATAAATTGCCCCACGAGACCTCTGTCAGCTAAAGCTAGAGCGATTTTGATCGGATGGTCTTCAGGCAGTGAAATTTCTGGGATTTCATCAAGCTTTTTGATGAACTTCGGCACTTTGGGAAGGGCACGTTTCTTTCCTTTTTGTGAAAGCAGGCTTCGGAATGCCTCGGCTGAAGAAGAAGGAGGGGTGGGAGAGGGCTCCGCACCCCCTGGCTCGCCCATGGCGGCGGATCAGACCAGGCAGCGTCGCTGACCTAACCGCAGGCACGCAGAGGAGCAGAGATTCGAAAATTCTTCCTCAAAAGAATGTTGAGAATTAGAATAGTTATTGCAACGTTTTAGAATCATTTATTCCTAGATAGATTATGATTTCACTCTACACAAACAATGCCAACATTCATGAAACAAATAGGTGAATCCTTCATCGATGATTGATGTAGGCATTAGGATTGATTTTTATAAGTCACCTTATTGCACCAACATTCTCGCGTTGTTGTGCGGGAGAGTGTTAAATATTTAATTATTTCTTTTTGAATTGGATTTTATTGTTGTGAAGGACTTGGGTATTGAAAATGAGAGGTAATAACCTGCGTTCCAGCAAGTAAAATGCTTTCTCAAAACCATCTTTCCACTAGATGCATATAGAGTAGATAGGAATAGATGTTTTTATGAATGAATAGGAAGAAAAAAAGTAGAAATAGATCTAAATCCACCTCCCAAATCCACCAAACCCAAGGGGTCGACGACCCTTGGAATATCGACCTTTATAGATGAAATCATAAGAAAAGCAGAATCTCAGGCATCAGTAGGACCTCAGATCACCTCCAGAAAAATCTCTATTGTAATCGCTGAAGCAGCATGGTTACCATATGTAGCTCATGCCAAGATCCATAACAAAACCAAAGGGTCTGAAGAGATATTTCAGGATACAGAAAATTTTCATTCTCACCCTTCACAAGAGGGAAATTCGTGCAACCTGCAAGAAAGAGAGGGAGAATCTAGTGGTGATTTAGGAGAAAATCTATAGTCACTAGTACCTCAATCTCCTAAGATCTCGGTTAAAGAAAAGATACCTGATATCCCAAAACAAGGTAGTGTTGTAAGACCCATTCCAAAACTATCTGCCAGTCCTACCCAAATCAACTTTGCAAACCAAGATATTTCCAAAGGTTACTGCCACATGTTTTATTAGATGGCGCATAATTATCCTGAGGGAAAAACATTGACGTTGGAATATCCTATTGTTGAACCAGTTGCTAATGCTCCCATGAAAGCCATTCCTTTGCAGAGCATCCATAGTTTCCACGATTTAACCTCGGAAGATCCTAATGCTTTCTTTTTCAAATTTGACGTTTTATGTAGGGGATATGATTATACCATAGATCCCCCAAAAGATAAAAATTTTCCCTTCTACATTAAAGGGAACAAATTTTTCAATGGTTATGGGGCTTTGTGGAGGTACTATTAAATCTTGGGATCAAATGAAAACATCTTATCTCACTAAATATCAAGGTTACTACAGAACTAGAGACCTGAAAGTTGGAATCCTGAGCATGACTGCAAAAGATAATGACACTTTAGAAGAATATGTTGAACAATTTCAATATAATTTAAAATGGTCTCCTTATGTTGCATTATCTAAATATGTTTTAAAAGTAACTATGATAAAAGGAATGAAAGATGAATGGATAGAAACACTAAATTTAATGAGAAAAGGAGATATCTATCAAGAAAATTATGACGATATTATTTCACTGTGTATCAAGTGCTCTCGAGGTAGTATGCGCATCAGACTAACTAGATGAGATATTATTTCTAGAAATAACAGAACTCCTAGCGGAAGCATCACTCGAATGAAAATTGACAATATCCTAGAGGGTTTGGAAACTGTTATCCTGCGTACCCTCACATTACAGTTCGATGTCCAGTAAGCCAAGAAGAAAAAAGATTTAACAGAACATAATTTGGCCATCTTCTGCCCACATTGTCGAAAGAAGCATAGTCAACGAGAGCATCCATCGGACGTGGTATAGACATGCACCATCTACACCAAGGATCATGCCACAGAGAAATTCCCATAACTTCCAGGGTTGAAAGCAGTTTTCAAAGAGGCAGAAGAAGATACAAAACCAGTATATTTAACAAACCAACGTCGATAGTGGAAAGCCTGACCTACAGGTATGTCACAAGACCCATCTCATTTCTTTCATTCTTCTCAATTTAATCAACAACATAATTCTGGAACAACTTCGAAAGGCCAATCACCTTTATCTGCTTGGCCCTCCCAACCATTTCCTATGCCATCTTGGCCAACCCAATCCTTTTCAGGTAGTGGTTGGATGAATTCTTCTTTCTCTACTTCTTTCTGAAAAAATGATATGTACCCTTCACAGTGGCCTACCTCTACCTCACAAAATCCAAACTTGTCCCAAAATTGACAACGACCTTTGGGAATAACCAATTCTCCTATGAGGATGGGTCTGTAACCTCAACCTACATTACCATCTCCATATCCATTACAAAAAAATCGTCAACCTCTTATGCGTCCCCAAATCCCAGCTCAACCAAATCCAAACCCCAATAACAGACAGGTTCAGCTGATACATATCGTTGAAAATTCAGACCTTGAGACCAAGAAAAAGAAATGAAATGAACTTAGGCTCAGATCGGGATGCATTATCGCCCCTGAGGAAAATAAAAACCTGAAACAAGATGAGTCAGAAACATCAACCGTAATTAAACCTTTGAGTGTGATGAACACATAGATAAAATAGGGAGAAGACATAGTCAAGCAACAAGATCCTTATAAAATATCATCACTTCTCCTCCACTCCCTGAAATATTAATAATACCTAAAACCATTGTTTATCCAAAATTTTATCTCTTAGGGGAATTTAAAACTATGTATTAAAATTCCTATCCTCCAGGCCATCCCAGATATCCCTATTTAAGCTAAAAAATTTAAATAACTATGTGCAAAGAAGCCTACGAGGAAAACAAATTCTTCACCAACTGTCCATGTCATAGGGACCTTCTCTTATTTACTTTTAAGCAGGGAAACACTGATAAAATATGAATATTCATGGAATACCATAGTCACATTCCAAATATATGGTCGTTCTTCTCCAAACACACTAGTCGACTTGGGCGCAACCATTAACATATTAAATGCAGAAACTTGCGAAACACTTGGTATCACAGCTTTGGACCAAACCACCACCTTGATGTACCTTGATGATCATTCAATCATTAAACGAAAAGGAACCTTACAGGATATCATGGTTTCCGTTGGCTCATGGGAGTACCAAGTGGATTTCCTAGTTATTAACCTGAGAAGTCAATTGGATGGACACCATTTAATTATGGGTCGACCTTGGTTGGCAATAGTTGATGCCTACATAAGTTGTCACATGGGAAACATGACCATTACAAGGGGAAACACTGTGAAGAGCCTTATTTTATACCCTCCTGCCAAACTGAGTCCACCCATTGTAAAAGCTCATAAACACCCACCCACATACCTGGAAGAGATTATTGACAATGAAGCCTAGGAAGACCCTTTGAATGATGTCGATGATCAAAACATAGCAACAATTGTTTTTCATAACAACATACCTATTCATATTGAACCAGGAAATATTTTAAACATGAATGACAATATGGACAGTGGCCAATAGAAAAAGCTCATTTAAATTCTGCAAAATTATAAAGGGGCTTTTTCTTGGGACTACCCAGACATGAAGGGCATAGATCCCCCACTATTTACACATCATATCTACACTAAAAAGGAGGCCCGTAATATCTGGTAACCTCAATTAATATTAAACATGCATCTCAAGGACATCGTAAAAGAGGAGCTACACAAGTTGTTGGACATGAATTTTATTTATCCCATTTCATATAGTAAGTGGGTCTCTCCGCTCGTAATTGTCCCCAAAAATAAGAGGAAGTGGTGAATATGTGTAGATTACAGGGAATTGAAAAAATAAACGCAGAAAGACCACTACCATCTTCGATTTATTGATCAAGTCCTGAATACACTGGCAGGAAATATATTCTTTTCCTTTCTTGACGGCTTCAACGGCTATAATCGGATCGAAATTTCCTCTGAAGACCAAGACAAAAAAACCTTTACTTTCCCATGGGGTACGTTTGTTTACATAGTGTTACCTTTTGGTTTATGTAATTCCTAAGCCACATTTCAGAGGGCCATACTCAGTATTTTATCTGATCTGATAAATGAGGGACTTGAAGTTTACATGGATTACTTCACCCATATGGGGACGTTTTCGACCAAGCGCTATAGACTTTAGAGAAATTTTTTGAACGATGCATCGCTACTAGGTCGTGTTTAAGTAACGAAAACTATCACATGATGATGATAGAAGGCATAATCGTATGAAAATACATCTTTGCGGCTGGAATAAAGGTAGACACAACAAAAATAGAGGTAATTATCCTACTACCTACACCATGTACTCAAACAGAGGTATGCAGATTCCTCGGATATGCAGAATACTATCATAGATTATTAAAAAAAAAATCATGAATTGTTGTGCCTTTGTATGTTTTAATGGGGAATGTTGAATTTAAATGGCGTGATAAATGTGGCATTGCTTTTACAGATTTGAAGATACTAGTCTCCACTACACTTGTATTGCGTGGACCCAACTAAGAGCTGCATTTTAATATATCTTCAGGCGCATTATATATAGCGATAGTTGTTGTTCTTAGTCAAGAAGAGGATAAAAATCCGTATGCTATTTGCTATATCAGCAAAAATATTTCTTTTGATGAACTCAATTATATAGTAACATAATAGGAATTTTTAGTTTTCATTTATGCCGTAAAAAATTTTAGACATTATATAACAAGATACCAAGATTTTCTATATACTAATCATTCTTCTATTAGATACTTATCTAACAAACCAATTACAAATGGGGAGGTGACTCGTTGGTTGTTACTTTTGCGGGATTTTGATATCACCATTAAAGACCATCAAGGGAAGAAGAACCCTGTTGTAGATTTTTTGTCTCTGGTTCCAAAAAGAAATGATCTTCTAACAGTGGATGACCAGTTCCCCAAGGAACATTTGTTTTTTGTAGTGGTTAAAGAGTTGTGGTACTCATATGTAGAAAATTATCTGGTAGTAGGAGAACTTCCCAAGCACTTAATAACAAAGTAGAGGAAGTTGATTGTCTAGCGCAGCACCTGAATTTCTTTGATCGGTAGATACATTATTTACACGGGGTCTAATATGCACATACATAGATGCATTTGAGAAGATGATATCTACGACATCCTGAAGTCCTGCCATGACGAGCCTTGTGGCGGACACTTCAGATATCGCAGAACTAGGCATAAAATAAGAGAGATGGGCTATTATGACCTACCATTTTCAAAGATGTTGAGAAATATGTCTAGGCCTGTGATAACTACCATTAGATGGATTTTCGTGGTGAATCTGACGAAATTTCCTTACAAAAAAAATGGTAATGGAACCTTTTGAAATGGTGGGCATTAGACTTTGTTGGCCCATTCAATCTGCCATCAAAATAGAAGGCCTACATACTGGTTGCTACAGAATATGTAACAAATTGAGTAGAAAACATAGCTTTGCCAAGAGCCACAAAAGAAACTGTAATTAATTTTCTTTTTGAATTATTTGTGCGGTATGGCTTACCTAGGGAAGTGGTAATGGATAGAGGGGCGTTGTCTGTAAGACATAATATTACACCCACTCTACAAAACCACCATATCACACATAGAGTCACTTCTCGATATCACCCACAGGAAAAAAGGAAGGTGGAAAGCACTAATAAAGTCATTGAGGAAATATTGACCAAGACAATTTCGACACATCAACAAGACTAGGCTACGAAACTGCCAAAAGCCTTTTGGCCTTATCGCAGAACTTGGTGAAATACTACTGGATATTCTCTATAGCAAATTGTATCTAGTGAAGAACCTATTTTTCCTATCGAATTTTAAATAAATACTCTCAGAACAACCCAGGAAAAGAGATTGAATCGAATGGAGGCACAAACTAAAATATTTCAATAAATAAATGAATTGAATGAAGCTCAACAATTTTCTCTACAATGAACTACAATTATTCAACAGCAAAGGCCTTAGTGGCATGATAGTCTTATAAAAAAGAAGATGTTTCAAGAAGGGGACTCGACACTCCTCTATGATTCCAGGTTTCAAGACTTTCTAGGTAAATTATTAACAAAGTTCCTTGGCCCATATGAAATTCAAGAGGTGCACAATAATGGAACTCTAACTCTAACTGCCATCGATGGCTCTGGCTCTTATTTTTGAGTGACTCGACATTGGGTACATCTGTATCATAAACCACTCACTAAAGAGTCTTCTTTCCAATAGGTACGTGATGATCCCTCTATGCAAATTTTAGTTGCAGGGAGTAATGACCCAATAGCTTTACTTTCGTGAAAATATGCTTACCGTCAATTGTAAATAATGTATATATTTTTAACATTTGGTTGTAATTTACCTTTTTTTTAAGATAAGCATCATTGTATAAATGCATGGATTTCATTTCTTTTGAAACAATCGCTTATAATTATATGCTTTTCTTTTACCACTTTTTTGCATTGTTTTTACAAGCAGATGATGTTCAATTCTTTGAAAATCTACTGTTTATTTTCAATTGAACATTTGTGTTTCTTTCTTTTTGTGTGCATTTATGTTGTTCAATAGATTGAACAACTTATGTTTAATCAATTGAACAACTATTGTTCAGAATAATTAATAGCTGTGATTTCTTTTTGTGTGTTTAATAATTGTTATTCTATAGATTGAACCTATGTTGTTCAATAAATTGTACAACTATTTTTTAGATATATGGATAACCATGATTTATTTTTGTGTGTTTAATAACTGCTATTCAATCAACTGAATAGCTGTTATTCAGAAAAATGAATCGCTGTGATTTATTTTTGTGTGTTTAATAATTGTTGTTCAATATATTGAACAAATATTGTTCAAAAAAATGAAAAGGCGTGACTTCCTTTTGTGTCTTTAATAATTGTTGTTCAATAGATTGAACGGTTGTGGTTCAATCAACTAAAAAATTGTTGTTCAGAAAAATGAACAACCATGATTTCTTTTTTTGGTGTGTTTAATAATTTTTGTTCAATAGAATGAATAATTGTTGTTCAATCAACCGAACAACCGTTGTTCAGTAAAATGAATAGCTGCGATTCTTTTGTTGGTTTGTTGAGGCCATTTTTGATGATTTTCACATATAATTGTTGTTTGATAGAATGAACACCTATTATTCAATACATTGGACAGCTATTGTCTAATTAAAATAATAGCTGATGTTCCAATGACTACACAACTGCCATTCAATCCTAATCGAAAAACCATATTTTCTCTCACATGATTTACTATGAAGATCATCTTTTTGGATTGGAAATTGTTACCCAATATAGAGGAAAAACAATGATATTAACAACATTATGATTTTTAAACCTTTGATGGGTATCTTTATTCTAGAAAATGACATGGTTCACCTATATAATGACTTGCTAAATGTCTCCTCTTTGGACATATCATAAAATGATTCATTATTTGAATACCATGCTGGTTTAATTTTCACACTTTCAATTGATAATTCCCTTTCGTATGATGGTATAGGGATAAGGGAAAAAATTTTATTGCCATTATTTCACTTCTCACACCAACCCTAAATCTTAAGGAGTTAATGATCCTCCCTCCATTTATAATGTAAATGTTAAAATGTAACGCAAACGTTATTAGAGAGGGTAGGGGGTCTCATCATGAGCCAACCTACCATGATCATAAGGATGTAACAAGTGGCATTCCCATCATGTCCACCACACTAGGGCAATGGCCTTCTAGACAGTTAAACTGTCAGAAGGATAGGAGGTCCCATCACGAGACGACCTAATCAGTATGTTATACCCTGGTGAATGGAACTATGATTATCTGGTTACCATGCCAGCATAGTGATCTATTTATAAGAATAAACAAACTATCTAAGTCCTAAATAGAGGATCCTGGCTCATTTTTGGGGTTAAAAAGAAACGCTGTCGACGCTATGGGTGCCTGTTGGTAGTAGTGGCTCTGCTTATGGTATTGGATTTTTATGCTATATTGCCAATTATTCTATATCCCACTATTTCCTATTGATTCATTTCCAAAGACTAATTTATCATTTGAATAGTGTTTATATCTATATTAACTGATATATATGGTGGACTATACTTTTATATCAATTATATCAATAATGTCTGATCAATTGATATCAACAGTCGTTATCATCTATCTCTTGTCATGATTTCGTCATATCTTTCCACCAAAGGAAAAAAAAATTCTCATAATGGTTATTTCTCTTTTTTACTCCTTTTTTTCTCATTTCCTATCCAGTTTTATTATTTGCACTGCTATGACCATTTCCTACCATATTTATGCTACTTTGACCATTTTTATGCCGCATTTATGAATTATAAACGTCCTTTCCTCTTTTCCCATGCTCTATGGTCATGGAAAACCTTTCCTAATTGGGGGAGGTAAGGTATGCATAATCGGACATCATGCGAAATAATTACCAAACTCCGCTGAAACCTGTTGATACGAAAAATAATATTATTCCCTTTACATCAAAAATAAAAAACTTCAAAGAATTGTATGATGTTTATTGGTGCTTTTCAAAACTAAGAAAATTGTGAGAAGTGCATGAAGAAGTGTGAATTTGGATCCTGAAGGACAACAACCATGGGCGGAAAATCTATTCGCAGTGAACCCACAGTGCTACGATTAATATACCAGGCTTGCACAATTGTTGAGCGCTCTCGCTAGCTTCAATATTTGGTTAAATTACAAGGATTCCATAGTGAAATAGCACTTGAGTTCCTCCGTAATATACAGGAAAGACGCAAAAATGTAAGAGGAAGAAATATAACAGTGTCTGAAGCAATCATAGCCGAGGTCTCAGGAATTCAAGCAGAAGGCACAAAATGGACTGATAAGCATTTTTTGTTATATGATGCAGTCGTAGTATTTCAAGACCGAGATGAAAAATTGGTCCGCAAAGGCAGAGGAATTCTTCCTACATATCTAAAGGAACCATGGGGATAACTGGAAACCACTTTTCAAAGGTACATCACTTGTGATGGAATTCAAGACATGGTAAAACCTCGACAACTTAAACTATTGCCATACTTAAAAAGAAAATTACGTTTAACTTTCCATTCTTTTTTAATTCTTTATTGTATGATATTACTAGTAGGGTTAGGAAGGATAAGGATACATATATTTTTATTAGCCACCATGACCTGATTAAGTTAATTATCATCCATGAATTAGCCCAACAGTAATTGACATGGGACAAATTTGTAAACCCTGCCCCACCAAAAGAAAATTCAAATACACAGACAAGTATATATGACAGAAACATTGATAATATAGATACTAAACAACAAAGAATAGAAGTAAAATTCCAAAAAGAGGAAGAAAAAGGAGGCCTCCTTCCTTGGCCTCTGGCCCAATGAAACGAAGAGGCTCTGTGAGGATAAGCTCACAATAATATACCTAAATTCTGACAGATGAGGCATGGTCGTCTCATACGCCCCCTCTAAGCCTGAAAAATTATTTTCTACGGGAATATGAGGAAGAAATGGCCTGAGTATTGCAGAATTTAGGTACATTATGTGAAGAAAGGAACCAATATGGAAACTCTCAAGGAAAAAATATTGACCAGTCTACCGCTGTTGGCAGTTCCACCCATTACCGAAAATTTTCCATCCACTGAAGGGGTGGGAGATTTGTAGGACCTAAGGGAACCAATTACCTTTGAAAATGAATACCCTGAGGAAGAAAATCATATGAAGGAAGCTCCTAAACCTGAGAATCGGTTAAGAGATATTATCCCACTATAACATGATCTTGATGTTGGTACAACCCATTTTGTGCGTGAAAGAGATACTACACCATCTCCAACTGAAAATCCCATGAAGAGGAAGAAATCATACAAGGCCAGATTGAGGAAGCTGACTAAGAAGTATAGAAAATTGAAGAAAACGATCAAAGAATTAAGAGAATGGTTAAATGAAGCAGACAAGGCCTGGAAGAAGAAAGTATAATTAGAAACTATTGGAACACAAATGGAGAAATGCTCCATTGAGGTTATGGGAACCCACGCAAAACCATTTCCCACAGAAGATATTGGCAGTCAAACTGAACAAACTTGTGTTTTTTCAATGGAGACCCAAACGAACTTTCTTGTGGACTCCATAGATGTCGTTGTCCAAATATATTTCGAGCAAAATGTCCATAAAGGTTACCATATTTCCCAAGAAATATCTAAAACTGTTGTGCAAACTGATTTGGTGCCAACACATGATAATGAAACAGAGACACATAAAAGACCTCACTATATTCTTCTAGTAAGAGAGGATATTATGCTGAAACTACAACATGAATTAACACAAAACCAACAAGTGTTGCCTCAATACCAGAAAGAAGTGGTTCCCTTACAGATACACCAGGAATTGCTGAGGAAATTAGATACAGTCACTGCAACAAAAGATGAAACATTCACCAGTCTAAGAAATGAGCAGGAGAAAGTGAAGAAAGTGCAGACCCGACTTTAGAATGCCATGGAACAAACCGAAACCATTTGTTCTCTTTAATTTGATGTGTTATCTTTCCGATCACCTGCCACTAACCATGCATTATTGTTGTTAAAAAGATATCTATTGTTGAATATTAAAGCTTTCAGGGCTGGAAAGCCAACTGAGTTTCGAACCACTACAGAATTCATCCAATGCTATTAGGAACAGAATGAGAAGGTAACACACCTTCTATGTGAATTATACCTGCGCAATTTCTTCTTGGAGGATGAACGAGATGGTAATCCTAGCCCCTTGATTGGGGACATTAAATTTCAAGATTTCCTCTCTTTCACTTCTAATCATATTAAATGGGCTAAGGAATATAACATTTTCCAGAAGAGGGAACATTTTCTGGATCTATGGGTAAGAGGAGAACACACAAAACCCTTGCATCTATTCATTCGACATAGAAGATTCATGAAACAAGAAAGAGTTGTGGCTATATTAGGACCACTTCATAAATATATTGTACAGGCATGAAGAGAGTAGTTCCAGGACATTAGGGTGTTTTGTTAGCAACAAAGCAAAGGTGGAAGGCTTCCACTAAAAATGTCAAAAACCCAGAGTCATTTGGTTACAAAAATTTAAAGTTGCAGTTTCTTTCCTAAACATGTACAAAAATATAGTCCTATAAATGGTCCCTACTTAGACAGGACATCATTACAGGTGTCCTATTTTATGGTATCCCCCAAAAGGATATTACCGTGATTTTCATTTTCCAGAATGTCATGTGAACCTGGCCTTTTCAATAATCAAACAGGAAATTGGTTTTGGGCTATATAAGGAAGAAGTTTATCCTGCTTATTCTTTGACAAAAATACACTTCAACCATCTTATTGCATGAGTAATTTTAACCCAAAAGTTGTAACTTACATTTTCATATTATTATTGAACACAAAGTAATTACACTGGGCTGATGTTTTATCATTATTACTGAATTTAATGAGAAAAACAATGTTTCCTTTGTAATCGCATTCTGAGTATCTTTCCGTAGTGACTTCTGGAGACTCTGGGCCCGGTCACTAGGATATCTACTGCTTCTCTTGTGTCAATTTTGTTTCTATTCCTCTTCGAAATTATTCATTTCTAGTATCTCATAGAATTACACTTAATTCAACTCTTGTTAGCATTGTTCTTTATGGTTTTCCTTTACTTTTGAGATAAATTTTAGTTGTTGTTACTTTAATTCCTGTGTGTTATTCTTTAATGAATTTATCATGTTAGTTCAATCACTGCGAATGATTACTATTTCTTTTGAGTAATGTTATTGGAAATCTTGAGTGATCAGTTATTGTTAGTTTTAGCTAAAAGTGTGAATAGTTGATTTCTGTTCATTTGTTTTATTTTTCCATTCTCTTAGACAGATAGATGTTAATATCAATTAATAGCTCTATTTAACTGTGATTCCTTTAATTCTGGCATTTCAATTCAATTTATGCATAGATTAGTTAAGATTAAATCAAGGGTGATTGATTGGAAATTCTTTAAGGTTTTCTTTTGAATTATTCTAGATTGAACTTCAATAATTAGAAAAGAAGTTACACAACTATTTAGAATCATTTATCCCTATATAGCTTCTAATTTCACTTTGCACAAATAGTGCCAACACTCTTGAAACAAACAGACAAATCCTTTGTTGATGATTAATGGAGGCATTATGATTGTTTTTTGTAAGTCATCTTATTGCACCAACAATTCCTCCCCTTAGACATTTATACAGACACTTTCTATACTACTATTGGAGATGTCTTGGGGAAACAAAAGGAAAATTTTCCATAGGCGATATACTTTATTCGTAAAAATATATGTCATGTAGAATTAAACTACATGGTAAGAGAAAAAAATTTCTTTTAATGGTTCATGATATTATTAAATTTTGGATATATATAACTCTATACCCCATGATATTACATACTTCCTATGTGTCCATTAAATATGTTATAGAAAAAACTATCATTAATTCCATGTTGACTAAATGGTTAACACTATTGAAAAAAATCAACATAAACATACGAAAAATAAATGAGGAAAAGATAATATAGTGGTTATTTTATTTGTAGGGTTAAAGAGAATGAGAAATATCCACCCCTATTGAATATTAACGTCATAATGAACATATTTCCATTGTATCTTCTAACTCACCATGGCTTGCATATATTTCTAACTACTTGATTACAATGAAACTCCAACCTCACATATCTCCAATTGAATGAAAAAATATCATCAATAAAAGCTCTAGTTTTCAGGAACCAAATTATGGATTCCTCTGCTATACAGGGAAATATATCATTATCCAAGGATATGTGAGAAAGGATGAGATCTATAACATATTAAAGGATTTCCATGATGGTCCTTATGGGAACCATTCTCCAAATAACAAGAGAAAATATAATTTACTCCCTAAATGGTACTACTAGCCTACAATATTTGGTGATGCGAAGTAGTATGTAAGGAGATGTGATAATGCTGAATTAATTTGAAGCATAGTATTATCAGATGAAATTGTTGTATGAGCACAACTAGTAATACAACCCCTTGAGGCATCAGAAGTTGAGATTTTTAGAACTATCAATCCTCCTTCTTGATGCAACTCCTACATCATAGTTTTCATAGACTATGTTACAAAGTGAATACAAGCAATGAGGCTCGTGGTAGCAATAAAGGAAGAAATAATATGTTTTCTCCATGAGGAAATGTTATCCATATTTTGGATACGATGGGAGATTATCACTATTGGAGAAACAAAATTTACTTCAAGGCTTAATGAAATCCTAATGGACACATATATGGTAAAAAATAGGGTAAAAATTCCATATCATTCATAGTCCAATGGAAAATTAGAAGGAACAAACAAGATTTTTAAGGCTTTTATAACTAAAATTATCTGATTGCACCTTCACGATTATGTAAACCAACTTATTGAAGGACTATGTGCTAATCAGAAACCATGGAGAACTACTAATAGTTTCCCTTCATAGAAATTGATATATGGAATGTGATTTCTGTTATGGGTAGAGATAGGAATACAAACAATAAGCATAGTAGTATAATTTGGTATGGACTTATCCAAAGCACTACAATAGAGACTTGTTTATATTGGTTAATTGGATGAACTTATCTAAGATTCCTTACATTAGATAATTACGATCCACTGTCAACAAGCATGGTGGCATGACATGTTCATAAAGAAGAAGATATTTATAAATAGAGACTGGGCCTTATGGTTTGATAAAAAATTTAGTGGTTTTAGAGAAATAATTCATGTCCAATAGCTTGGAACTTATGATATTGACCCTAGTTATGAGAATGGAGACATCAAGCTTCATACCATCAACAAGGAAATAAATCCACTGATGGAAAATGGAAACAAGCTTTAGATATATAACAGTCTCTCATAAAAAACTTTATTAAGGAAGATTAGGAAAGGATAAGTAGAAAATGATATGGAGATTTTACCGAAGGGATAAATCTATGTAGAATTATTCATTCCTACATTTTATTCCAAATGAAAACGGAAAATAAAAAGAGAAAACCATCCTATTTGGTTCTTCACATGTTAGCATTATATATATATATATATATATATATAATACACACACATATAAAATTAATAAACATTAACATATCATGAGTGGAAGTGCACTTCATAGTTTCATAATGGTTATGTTAGGATATGCTTAATCATATGGTTTGAAATATCCTTGTAATTCTTTTGAGCTACTAATGAAGTATTCTCTATGTTGATACAACATCGTCACGATAACACCATTGCTACAACGTTGTTGCTGCAACATCATTGTCATAACATCGTTGTTGCAACACAACACAACAACACCTTCTATGGGATAGAACTAACACAACTACTAAAAATGATTTGCTAGAATACCCATTGAATGAGTGGACCCCACACTCATGAAGCAACACCATTCATGGAAATGCAGCAACCATGTTGCAACACATCGTTGTCAATCTTTTAACTAGGGCATGTTGGAACACTAACTTGGAGAAACTATTGCGACACCAATTTCAATACTATTGCAATAGATAATGATGTAACAAAACTACTTCCACACCCTTCCGAAAAAGGACTATAGTGATCGTTTTGACAATATGACATCATACGAAGGTATAAGTTAGGAATACCTAGCATTTTCATCCTTCAAAATGATGACAACGTATAGTAAAGAGAAAAAGGTACATTTCTTTGCATAATGAATGGCATTAACCGACATAATTTATACATACCTCAACAAAATAACATGTATCACTTTCCATAACACTCCATCAATGGAATAATCCTATGACACAATGAGCACCATCAACCCATGATTTTATTACCTCAAACGCCACCACTCTCAATGGATTGTTCATTCAAATGTGTAGATAGTAGGTTGTGTGAACATTGAGCAGGAATAATGGTAGGTTCGTTAAATCATAGAGAACCTCTTGCTAATTTTGATTACAACCTTTGGGAAAATTTTCATGCTATATAGTGGATTGGGTATATGATTTGATTACAAAGGTACAGTGATGTTATTTTTCTTGAATTGGCACTCAATTTCTACCATGAAATCTCATTCGTAGGGGGTATAGTGTAAAGTGGAGAGTGTTAGAAATAATCTCTCCTCTTAAATTATTTACTAAGGCAATTAGTTGTGAGTGTGAGTCATTATAAAAAAAGTAAGTTTTACTAGTCCATATATTTATAGAAGATTTAAGTCGAGTGTTAAACAGTCCTAAAGTATTTTGTTATATTGTGATTGAATGTTGCCTTCATTCATGTCTCTATCTGTCCATTTAACAGGTTCCCCATAATTCTTAAAGCGCCGCACGGCTATGAGGAAATTGATGTCCAGGGTGGTAAGTAAATAACCGTGGTTTGTTCGACCACGCTATCAAAGCAGTTCATACCAGCAGAATTATCTATGGGTTGTTCCACATCACTAGGTTGAGGATAAAGTCATGTAAAACGCGGGGAACCGAATGAGTGAATCTATGACTAGATGGGCACATCACGGCACATGGATTTAGTCGACCATATCATTTAGACTGATAGCAATCATTTCCATTCCCGACAGCCATGCACAAATCAAAAAACTTATCGAGTTAATGGTGCCGGTCAGAAGAAAGTTGCCTCACAAACGAGTAATGCGTGTTAAACAGGATAATATCGAATATTTGTTTGGGTCTAAAAAGCTGTGGATTGGTGCAATTTTTCCAGTAGGCACAACATTCGGCGAAATTTATATTGCATTATATAAATCCATAAATAAAAAAATTCAGCCTCCAATGTGGTGAAAGGAATATGGATGTGAAAAGGGCAGCATAGGCATTTAATAATAGGAAGTGGAGTTGACATAGCGGGGTAAATATACATTTCATAATAAAAATTCTTAAATAGTTGGAATATAGTTGAAAATTTTTACGAAAAATTTAACAAAATGAATCATAAATTTATCATATAATCTCAACTTGCAAATAAATATTATAAATTTTCTTTCAAATCAATACCAAAAACTAATAAAGAATAATAAAGAAGCCAGAAGCTCCGATGAAAACGAGACAGTAAGATCCACCTATGAAGGTAAATGTATGTGGCCGATGCTATGCCTCTCAGAACATGCTAGAAAATACCCATTTTAATGTTATCATGTCCTATACTAATTAAACATCACCACATGCTAAACCTGTGGAAAGTTTTCATATACTTCCAATGGGTTTCTCTGGATTTCCTTCAAAGCTTCTCATATTTGAGTGTATTAGCATTTAAATGGTCTCATTTTTAACATAGTTATATTAGTAATAAGAAAGGTGACACTTAGTAATGTCTCGCTGGTTTAAAGTGGCATCATTTTAATAATGCATTTTTATTATAACTATAGTCCCTACAGCCCCGAAGGGGCAGGGATTAATTATTTTATTTGATTATATCCCTGTAAGGGAAAAAAGATTATCATAGTTTGCTTATTATAATTTTTTTAGATGTTATCTACCTATACAAATTTAGAAGTAAAAGTAATTATTTTCTGTTGAGAATGATTTATATATGAATTAGTCTAGTATTATTATTTATCATTAGAAATATGGGAAGAAGAATTTGGGAAGAAGAATTATCATCAAATAATGATTATTATTTAATGGAAATACATTGTCTCTAATGAATAATTTTCATATTATTTTATTTTATCTAATTTGTAATGTTACTATTTGAATTAATCTATACCTAAGGTAGATAGTTATTAAGTTATTTGAATATTTTTATTTTTTTATAATTGTTTTTTTTGTTAAGTATTGTGAATTTTTATATATGGCAAGTATAATTTGTGGTTTGAGTAACTATTCATTCTGCTCCTTGTCACCATTTATTATAAGCTTAATGTGAAATTGGTTGGGTGCAGAGGCCCTTTACAACATAGAGTAGTAGAGATGTGTAAGTGTAAAGTATGTAAGCATTTTTACATATCAGCTAAATTAAATAATAATAAAAAGTTAAAAGTAATATAAAACTCAAATGGGGAGATGTAGTAGCATAGTAAAATAATAAAATTCAATTTCTTTAACTGTAATTTTGTTTTATTAAAAAAATTACAAATAACATTTTAAATAAAAGGAAATCATAATATACATATCACACTAAAATATGCAAGATACAAGTATTAGACATTTTACTTTGTTAATTAAAATAACCACATTTAAATATAATGAATAGGCACATAAAATTTTTAATACATATAATAAACCTACAATATGATATTATATTTAATATTTTTAACCATGTATATTAATGTCCACTTTACATAGATATTATTAACTTAGAAATAGGATTTTTGAAGGTAATAATGGTCAATACAATGACTAATCAATACCACATGCTCGACAACTCTCTTAATTCACAATCAAAAAATTTATTTTATAAACATTTTATTTTAATTGGAATTTATAATATTTTTAAATTAAAAATGAAAGAAAAGAAACAAGATTATAATTAGTTTGGAGATATGTCTAAACCCTCTATCGGATTAAAAAATAAAAGATATAAATATTAGCTAAAAATTGAGATCCATTTTACCATATAATACTTACAATATAACAATACTTTTAAACATGGATATGCATCCCGAGTTTACCATGGATATTATTAACTTGTAAATAGGTTTTGTCACAATATCATGGGCCACTACTATGGCTCAACAATACCACATGCCCAAAAATCATCTCTCATTTAATTCCCCATAGAAATATGGAAGAAATGTAATGTCTTGTTTTTTTTCCCACGGAAAAAATCATAATTTTGTTAATGAAAATAAAATTACATCTTGTATATGCAGGAATCAAGTCCATCAAAATTCCAACAAAATACAATAAAAATATAGATGAGGAGAGAAATTAAGTTTTTCTCCCATTCTTCTTATTCGCTTTTCTACAGTAACCTTGTGTTGTTGTGGAGGAGATAAAGGCGAGTTGATTTTCTACTGCTAGTATTCCATTGTCCTTGTCTGAATAATAGTTTTCTGATGTATGATGTCATTTATTTCCAACATTTTATGAAGCCTATGGATTCATAACAGGATGTTTCACCGGTGTTGATACACCAATGGATCATGTGAATCATTTCCTTGCAGATCCGGTCCATTTGTTGTTTGATTGTTGCCATTGGGAATGGGCACGTCCACTTCCTCTTCTGCTTCCTCCTCGGGCCCAGATGGGGGAAATTTTCATCCTTTGGGTTGTTTCCCAACATTCTTCTTTTTTCGGTTTTATTTTCTGGTATCAAGGCATGTGTTTTGAAAATGACCACTCTGCCTGTAGGTTCTGCATCTGAAAGAAATGTTTTCATAGTCTAGGTGTTGTGTCCAATTTCATTGATTGTGTATCAGTTGGATGCATTCCAGTAATCGTTTGCTAATATCTACTTCCACACAAATTTGTGTCAAAGTATATGTTCTCTCCTCCAATCATTGTGTTTCTGTTTTTATGTATCAACCAATGATGTTCCCAATATCTTCTACGACTCGTTCATTCCAAAAGTGTAGGGGAAGATTGTGCATCATGGCCCATACCGACATTCTAGAGATAGCCATGGTGTTTGCATCAAATTATACAAACCATGGGGTAATGAAGAGGCTATTGGATCCCTAGAACAACTGTCCATCATGTAGTATAATATCTCTAGCCTCCGAAGATGGAAATTTGACAATGAAAAATCCTTTGGAGAAGAGATGAATTTCAGATTTTTTGGTTCAGTTTGTGAAAATCGAATGAAAAACTTGACAGTTAAAACCAAAAATAGTTGAAACGACATATAATAGATTATGATTTATATGTAGTACAATGTTCATATATTTTCGGCAAGTATATGGTGATTTTCGGTGTATGGTTTAGCTGCTCCACTATGTAGGCGCTGGAGGTGTTACCAGTTTGTTCAGGTGTATCAGTTGCAATTTTTTTCCATTGAAGTAAGTTCTTGTAGGAGGGAAATCCATTAATGTGTTTCTGTTTTGACAATCTTCTACCCAAATCTCCCCTAGATCCTTTGTTTTACCATGTTCCACAGCTCCATCTCTTAGACGCAAATTGAGAGATATGGTAGGTCCTGAGCTGATGTCGTGATCCTTCACTAACCAATTATCTTGTAACGTTATGCCTCCACAGATCATGGATTGCAGATGCAATCAATATCCAAATAATTGTATGACATTATGTTTCAGTTGTATCACCTAATCTGTATTTTATACCCAAATTAAAGTATTTTTCCCAACAGGGGGTTGAATAAAAAGTTGAAAGAAAGAGGGGGGTACTTGTTGCAAAATGTATGTTTCCATTTTTTTATCTCGAGTATGATCTAGTTCCGTAGGCCCAGTTATTTGTGGGTTTGATTTGGATCCATGGTTGTTTAGGTTCCAAGGAGAATTCAATACTATGCCTCCCTACTTCAGTTTGAGTGTTTTTGTCTTGATGCAATGGATTTTGTTATATAGGTGCCAAGTCATATATCCTAGTGCCACCAAAAGTGCAAATTCAATGGGATTATGGCAGAGAAGTCCCACACAATATTTTGTGCCACCGACATTGTTACAACCTGCGAAGAGGTACATATAGGGAGAAAAACCCCCACAAGAGTGTCAAGGTGCGAGGTAGTCGCCAATAATGTAAGAAGAGAGGTCTCAAGACACCATTCCACCGTCAACGACCATTGGCACACCACGTCCGACCAAATATAACAGGGAAGTCTAGCCCATCACATCCAAATTAACAGATTTAATGGTCCATCTTTTCTGAAGTCGATCATTGATGAGATTCATTAGTTGTTTATCACATGGGAAATGTAAGCCCCATGGTTGGATGGAACCGAACTATGAGGGTAGCCTGCCGATGTATGATCGAGGGAGTTAGGGCGTCGAAACCTGATTTGTTAGTGCTTGATATCTCCATCGAGGTAATGAATCAATTTGGGGCTAGTGACCGCACATCCAAGGTAGCTAGTCCAGACCTCCGAGAGAAAATTCAAGGCGGCCAAGGCAGTTGTTAGTATTAATCTTAATCGCAAGCATATGAAAAAAAACCACTTTAGTTGTGCATAACAAACAACCCTAACAACAAAGATGGCGACCAATATCTTCATATCTGGAATTAGGTGATCAAGATAAATGTTTCGAAAATCTAGATCTATGCATCAAAAGAATTTAAGCAGTAAATAAAAACAAGATTTACTCCATGCATCCAATAGACAAGACAAGAATATGTTGAATGAATTTTATATTAATGGCACCTGGGAGGAAAACATAGAAGGATGTTACCAGTTATACTCAATGGGATGGGCTCTTGTAAATCCTCAGCACTTCAGATCTAAAATTCCTCTCTCTTGATGGTGTATAAAACCCAGATAAAAATGGAACTCAAAGGGAGCTCACAAGCAGAAAGATAGAAAAATATGACAATGATGGTGGGTCAAAGTCAGACCGAAAGTACAGATCCAGAGTGATATTTAGGCAAACAAAAGGTGATGAATGAATGGAAAAACCCTTCTATTTATAACAAAATATTGAGTTGGTCTAGATATTGCTGCATAGTTAAAATATTATTAACCAAATCAAGATCCAACTTTTATGGAATATTTTATTATTTTTGTTGGAGGGAAAAGGAATTTGACTACGTCAAATCCCTTTATTTGTAAATAATTAGTAAATAAATGATTTATATATTATTTGAAGGATGTGGTTGAGTAATAATCAAATAAATAATTATTTAATTAATTTTTAATGAATGATTTAGTCAAATTTAACAAGAAATATTATTTAAATAAGGTTTAAATAATTATTCCTAGAAAATAATAAGATAAATAATAATTTAACTAATTAATTTTCTTGTTTTGGGTTAAATATGACCAGGAATATTAATTAAATTGTTGTTTAACTAATTATTCCTTGAGGAAAATCAAACAAATGTGGATTTACTTAATATTTCCTCATGGGGTTTCCTATTTGTGCTATAAACAACTTAATAAAGGTGGTTTACTAAGTTATTTTTCATAGTGAAAGTAAATTTACTTAGGGTAAAATTGGTCTTACATGGTGTACTTAGGTCCATTCTAATAGTAATAGGTTAGATGACCAAAAAATGGTGTAACAATAGTTCCCGATAAGCCTAACACATAAACCCTACTGCACTCGCGCTCCATTTTTTCTCTGAGGTGTTCTTCTCCTTGAAGCCCACCTTATTCTTACTAAGAAGGAACATAACGTAGAATCATCGACGTTGTAATGTCTTGTTATATTATGGTATGTAAGAATTTTGACTAGCGTCTAATTATATAAAAATAAAAAATAAAATAAAATAAAATATAATTATAATGATAATTATAATTAATAATTAAACGAGCCTCGAGATCTATCAAGCTCCTAGAAGGATCAAATATCGATACCAACCTTTAAAATGGATCTAGGTTGGTTTATAAAAAAATTCAAACAATAGAAAATAAAAATTATTATTTTTTTATACGTTTCATTATTTTAGTGAGATGATACTTAATTTGGCTGAGAAATATTACATTATTATAATAATTTAATTTAATATACATCTATTTTAATTGATTTATATGTTGACATTTTCTATTATTTCTTTTACTACAATTTTCTCTAATTGTAATTTTTCATTATTTAAATTGTATTTTAGATATATAAATAAATGTTAATACCTTAAAAGTTATTTTAAACAATCAAATTACATAAACTACATGGATTAAACTTATAATGTTGAGTGATTCCCAGAGAAAATTTCAAGGATTAAACTGCATGAAAACTAGTTGAGTGATTTTATATTGCTCTATATAAAATTTTGGCGATTTTCAAGCTAAAATAATTTTATACTATAAAATTTAGGTGAATAATTTTTGGAAAAAATGGAAATTGGTGAATCTTTTTTTTGGTAAAATCATGGAAAATTAGCCCAGTTGCGAATATTAGCCCCTAAAATTTTCCATGGTGATTATTCTTAATTTTTAAATAAAATTATGTAGAAAAATGTATTAAGAGAAAAACCTAATACAACTAAACTAGCATAACAATATTTGTAAATGTGGTTGATGTACCAAGAAGACGTCATTTTCCATCATTTATATGCCAATTAGCATTTTCCTAGTTAATTTTATCAAAAATTTGTTGATATTTTTAAAAAATTGAATTTAAATTGTTTAATATGTAGAATTAGAGTGTCATCGAGGTTTTTTAGGATGTTGAATCCATTTATGCATTAAAAATATATTTTAAATAGAAAAAATTCAGAATCTTACTTGAAATTCTATCAATAAGTTTAAGTGAGAAATTTACTTTATCTATAAATTAAACTATGTCTTAAACATTTATATTAATATTAATATTAGTACTAAAATTTAATTATTAAAATATAATAAGAATATTAACTTTAATATTAAACATATTAAAAATAATCTCAATAACGTTAAAAAAAATCGTCACTAAAACTTTGGTTTGATTAAAATACTAAACTAACTATTGAAACCCACCATTAAAATTTACTTTGACACATGATGGATTTCAAACCTGAGAGGAAAATATCAATTCTTGTTTTGATTGACTTCTATTTTGTAGAATTTTGTTGTGGATCTGAATGTCATACATTGTGGAACCCTAAATGTCACAGTGGTATTTATTGTTAACTAGTTAAATGACTTTTAATATTTGTTAAATGAAAAGACTGAGACAATTAATATTTTAAATTATGAATAATAAAAATTGGTTATGGAAAGTAAAAATTAGAAAGGCTGTTGGTAAATGTTTCCAAGAACTGAAAGGTGGTTGGACAATTGGAACGGTTACCTACTTCTCTGAGGATAAAGACTGATCCCAGTGAGAAGTAGGGGTTCTGTTCATTCTCTAAGGAAGGAGTGAGGATTTCCTGAGCTGGTAGAGACCAGTGGAAAAACACTTGGTGATTCCTGTAGTTTTTTCTGGTATTGACTGGACTTGGAGTCCTGAGGTCGCAGCAGAATAAACTATTGTCAACATGTACCTTTTCAGGTGGAGCATGGGGGCAAGTGGAGGACGTAATATCTTCACTTAAAGGTTGGGAGGACCACAACTAATAATTATGAAATTCCAGATAAGTATATAAGATATTTCTATTTTGAAGGTAACTACTCATTCTGCAATTTAAAACTCAGGATTTCATGTTGGGTTATATAGTAATAAATGTTAATATATACATAAACTAATGGTTCATAAATTACCTTTGAAATTACTCTTAAATGGGTTTTTATTCTGCAAATATTTCTCTAGTGTGAATGTTATGAAATAATGATTATTTTTGAAAGTAAATATCAGTTTTTGTGTGTAATAAATGAAAAGGATTAAGGCATAATAACCAATCTAGAATGAGAGAATTGGATAGAATTTTATTTATTTTATGAAAATGACAGTAAAATAGCATTTTATGCTACGGTTTCAAATACAAATAATAAATGAACACACGTGTAAAAACTTTAAGGAATTCTCTTACGATCCTTTATTTTCTTTTAAGAAGAAACGAGCAGGCTGTTAGACGAGGGTTCAGGTAAAAACCCAATCCCAGGTCTAGTTGCCTCTCAAGAAATTACTTATTCATAGACAGAGTCGAAAGGTGGTCCAGACACCACTAAAAAGAATGATTATCTCATAAATAATTTGAACAAAAGAATAAATACTCTAGAGAGAATTGGAAAAATAACTCTTAGTGACGATTTATACACAGCAAGACAGTGCAAATAAATGTGTATAATACCATACACATAAATAACCATTTCATGTTTAAGTAAACACGAAAAGAAAGAAATCAATTTGAATGCAGATTCTATTATTATTACTTTTCCTGCTACTGAAATTGAATTTAAGAAATTGACCAATAATATCATCCATTCACTAATTAATATATAGAATGTGAGAATAAAGTAAAGTAAATACATGTTTAAACATCTATGAAAGCTCTATATACACAGTAGTGATATGATATAACAAATAACTCTTTATAATCAAATAGTAGTCTGAGAAGATAATATATAGGAAAGAAGCTAAAAACATTTAGTAAATTCCATTGCAGGAACTTTGTTAAAGGAGGATTGTTTAATTAAAATTATACAAAATGTCAGATTGAACTGATAAAGCCTCAGGGGAAAATATTTCACCATATAGTTGAGGTCTTGCACTACCATGCTTTCCTTGGATAAAACTATTTGGTAAAACTTGTTAGAGTAGAAATTAAAAACCCTTGAGAAATAATCAGGGATGGGATAAGCCATCCAGGCCCGAAAATAACGCTACCGCCTCATGTGCGAAAAGCCGAAATGAGGTTTCTTTTGGTGAAGTGAGTATAAATACCTGAAAAGGGCTGGAATCCGTTAGTGGAGCTGACAGAGAAATTATAAGGAATTGGTGGATTAAACCAAACAGATTATGAGGATACCTGCATGATAGCTAGTAGAAAGAATTAATTTACAAATACATAATATTCAAAGTAATCATAAACTGAAGCCATGCAAACAATAGAAGAAAATTGTGGACAACCGCAACAAGAACTTAAGGTATTTACCTGCCAAGTAGCTGAGGATGGAATGCATCTCTCCGTGAATTAACTGGAGTGAAAATTTTGAAAAAATAAGATTCTTAAATATTTATAAAAGAAACAATCAAACATGAAAATTTTTAGAGATGAAAATTTACCACGAGAATGCTACAAATAATAGAAAAAATGAAAATCATAACTAAGATGTCTATGGTCAGGGGTTTCTAACTTGCTGTAGTAAACATGACTATTTTTCCTGAACCAACCCTCTCATATGGACGTGTGGAAGAACCAATTTATGCTTAAGAAAGCCTATATGGAAGTTGTAGAGATGATCCTCATATAGAAAGCCGAGAGCTCAGTGACGGGTTATGCAACCCTATAATGGTAGAACGATTGAGCGAGGATAAGGCAGAAATGAAATGATTAAGGCAGGATCAACACAAAGTGCATGAATCTTTATTCATCTTTATGCAGCGGAATAAATTACAATGGGTGCAATCTCTACTGAGATAGACTGCTGTGGCATTTATCAGATATATTTTGCACAGAGGCAAAAAAAATCTGAAGGCTACCTGGCACACAAAGAAGACTCAGTCTTAGAGATACAGAACAGACATAGCACAGATTACAGACATGAGTTTCTATCTCGTGGTGCAAGCAGATCACGGATATCCGCGCAGATGCAGAGCAAGAGATTCATAACTCAGACTCTACTTAGACTCTAAAATCCCGAATGACCGAATGCCTCTTCCAAATGAGTCTTACCTTCTTATAGAACTAAAGGGGAACAAACATCCATGAGAGTGCATTATTACACAACCCTAGATTCCAGACAAAAGAAAAGTAAATCTAAGGACGAATATATTAGAGTGCGCCTTGGATCCGGGTATGAGTGGACAACTCATATTATCTCGTCCCTATTCCATACGGAAAGCCTTTTGGCATGTGGGGACCGAATCCAAAGTTATCTCATGACACAAGATATTGCGTACAAGAAATTTACATAGTGGAGATTCTTTAAACAAGGAGAACCCACGAAAGCCTAGTTGGAAGCATAATTGTACAAAATATCTTACACAGTGGAGATATTTGGGTTAGGGAATCCCACAGAAACCTGTCCAACACCAACGTCGGTTGGAAAGACTACAAAACATAATGTTCAATCTGAGGATGTGTATAGTGCAGATGCCTGAACCTTTCAATCAAGTGATTTGAAAAGTACTGAACACGGACTTATTTTTTTGATTCCCACTGATGATAAGGATTGTTGTCACGTGGGATAAGAAAGTTTAGATTTTCAAAAGGATTTTGTTCTGGATTTACTCTTTCATGAAAATCTTCATAATCTGGCTGGCTGTCATCATAATTTGTACTGATCAATCTTACTTTGTAGATATTCGTGACGAACCAGCGTACATGGCCACATATTTTAACTCCATGATAGAAATGGAGGTCCTCTATGTCGGCAATATGTTGTACTGATTTGTAAAAGATGCCTGACTGATGAGCATGAGGTTCACTAAAGCCATAGATTTTTAACATGCTTAAAGAATACGGCTTAGTGATCAAAGCTGATAGCCCGTAAATTTTCCACCAGTCTAAAAACCAATCGGGAGTGGGGTCTTCTCTTTCCATTTGTTATACGGACCATTCTTCAAAGATGAAAGAGAACTGCACAGAGTAAAAAAGGTTAGAGGCATAATTTTGCATATTCATACTTGTGTAGAAGCATTCTCTCTGGCGGTCTGGATCATAGTTTTGTCTATGATTACAATTGTCAAACCTTCTGATAGTGATTTCAAAACTCTGTATTTCATCTTCATCATCATCAAGACTTTCCAAAATATATGAAATACTACCTATATGGACTAAATAGTCCAATGCTTCTTCTGCTTCTCTATTCATTTCAGACTGCAATCTCTCGTTCCATAAATATGGAATGCCATCCCTGTGTCGGATTTCCTTAATAGGAAACCAAGCTTCATCATGATCGATTAGATGTGTTTCATATTCATTTGTTATCCATCCACTTGGTGTTTCAATTTGAACACTTTCTTCATTTCTTCTGATAAAATTGCAGGAAAGAGAAAGTATGGAATTATTTGTTAAGAATTCTCTTCTCAACATATCAGCAAAGCTATTCTTCTTTCCTTCAGCAAACTCAATATCAAAATTGTATTGGCTCAACTGCATGACCCCGCGAACCATGGCTGCATCATCAAATTCACATTTTTGGATAGCATATTTTAATGCTTTACAATCTTTTTTGACTGTGAATTTGATGTAAATGATAAAATCTTTGAACTTAGCTATGCCTAAGCATACGGCCCTTAGTTCTTTCTTCTGACTTGCCCAATTCAATTGATTCTTTGACCACAAACCTGATGCATATTGACAGATTTCAATATCTTTTTTATTACCTGGATTGACTTGGCACAAGACTGCTCCCCAACCAATATTGCTAGCATCAGTCATTATTACTTTCTCCCAATCTTCCTGTATTGGAGAAAGTGGTTGTATTTTCCTGACTCTTTCTTTGATTCTGCGAACTGCTTCAGTGCATTCCTTATTCCAAGGAATGGGATCTTTCTGCAATCTTTGATTCAATAATTTTCTGTCATGAGCACAGTGTTGCAGAAATTTAGAAATGTAGTTAACACTACCCAAAAATATCTGTAGTTGGGTTTTGTCTAGGATTTCATCAGGAAAATGATAAACAAAATTGAGACTTCTTTGAATTACTCCATAAGATCCATATTGAATATTATATCCCAAGAAATCAATCATGGATCTGAAAAGTTTCATTTTTGACTCAGAAAAAACTATCCCCATCTCTTTTAATCTCTTCAAAAATATCCTGAGATGTTTAACATGTTAAGGAATATTGTCTGAGCGAATTAAAATATCATCAATATATTTCTTCAAAAATTCATCCATCCCTTCAAAGGTTTCATCCATTATCCTTTGAAATGCAGAGGGTGCATTTATCAAGCCGAAGGGCATGATATTCCATTCATAATGACCCTATGGGACATAAAAGGTTGTTTTCCACTTATCTTCTTCTTTAATGCCTACTTGCCAAAATCCTGACTTAAGATCAAATTTTGAAAGGGTCTTAGATTTAGAAATTTGAGCAAGTATCATTGAAGGTTTAGGAAGAGGATAAGCATCATAATCAAGAATATTATTCAGAGGTTTATAATTTACGACTCATATTGGCTTACCTCTGGCTATCTCTGAATGTTTATTCACATAGAATGCAAAGCAAGCAATAGGGCTCTTGCTTTTCCTAATCAATCCTTTCTGCAACAATTCCTTGATCTCTTCTCTGCATAGCTTCATTTGTTCAACATTCATGGGGATTGCTGCTGAACTTATTGATTTACCACTGAAGTCTTTCTTTAGTGGCAATTCAACTTCTTGCTTCTTAATATGCCAGAATGCATTTGGATCATCAGAGCAACATTCTTTAAATTTAGCAGTGATTTCTGCTATCTCTCTGGCATATTTTCCATTGTCCAACAATTCTTCAGTCTTCAGGATTTCCTTCTTTATTTCCATCTTTGCAAGGAGATTTTCCATTCTTTCAATCCTTTTCAGTCTCTTAGGTGAGTTGGAATTAATAAAAGGAAAGAATATTTCTTTGTTATGCAAGCTCACAAAGTATCCATACATTTGACTAACCTGATCCAACTTTGCTCCATGCTTCTCAAAATTCTGAAAGAATGGCATTCCAAGATACATTGCACAATCCATACCTGGAACAATAGGAAAAACAAGATGTACTCCTATATCATCTATCAGAAATACATCTACTTCTACTTCTGATACTATTTTAATGTCACCGCTTGCAGTAGTGACTCTAGGACATGCTGTTGGCCTTCTTAAATGAGTACTTACAACAGTATTGTTGACAAAATTTAACCGGGAATGAGTATCCATTAAGACTTTCCAATACTCATATTGTGACCCGATTTTTACCTTCATCGAATGAATGAGTTGAAGTCGAACACTTGAAAGAATCTACCAATCAAGAGGCAATGATGAATCCCCACTGTCGATAGCGAAGAGTCTGCCACTGATGACTGCAAACCCTAAGGTACTGACAAAAAGACTCTAGACCTTATTCCCAGAGCAATGAGTCGGAGTCGAGGGGAAAAGATCTGCTGGAAGGAAGGCATTAAGGCATCCCACATCAGTCCAGCGCGAGTGTAACCCGCAGGCCAAGATTTGGAAGGAATCGGACGAAGTAGAGTGATGGAACCAAAACCGAAGTAAGTTTCCGACGTGCACAAGATGAAGCTAGCGCACGGAAGAAACCCTCTGAACCAACCAATAATGAAAGCTGACACAGAGGCGAGAAATCCACCGATAGGGTCAAATGGAAATCTAGGTACTGCACGAATCCCAAGTGTGATAATGCGTGCTGACGTCGAACACAGGGGAAACCACTCAGTCAAAGACCCATGATGATGATCAAATGCTGAGCACGAGGTCACCTATCAATGATGGAAATAGGCCCAAGGTGCGGCTCTAGGTTTGCTCTCAGAGCAATGTGTCGTAGTCGAGAAGAGACAAACCCGCCGGCAAGAAGTCAATGGAGACCTTCTCAAACCAGCACGAGCAGAAGATCAAAACATCTGATGTGACAGAACATGATACTGACAAGACCGGGAAGGCCGACCGAATAATGAGTCAAGAGACACCGCAGAATGGCCGACTCAGGCTAGACTTCCCTTGAACAAAAGCACGACTCTGTGATGACCATGGCAGTAAAAAGTGACACTGTATAAGTCTGTCTTGCAGGAGGCAAAACAAACTCTCCATATGATTGGAAGAGATAACCAACCGGGGAAGAACTGACAAGTGAAACATGGTAAAGGCTGAACCTAGGTCAAAACTAAAACCATCCCAAATGAAGGAAATATATATAAGTATATGTGCTTTGTTCAAGGGCGACAAACTGACTCTGTACTGCCATCAAAACAACGAAGATACATCCCGTTCCCGCTCTTTTTGTTATATTTGATTTTTTTGTCTTTTTCATATAATAAGCCCGAAAAAGAATAAAAGAATGCTATGGTACAATGGATAGAACGAGTATCAAGAAAGCAGATGCACTAGTTCCTGGGATTGGAACAATCCTATGCTCAATGCAAGGTGGCGAAAACTGGTCAGTGATACTCAGAGGAACGTTCCATCCATGGGTACAAAGGTGTCAAGTCGTGATAGCTAAGTGCATGTAATGGTTAACTTGTACAAAAAGTCAAGGTCAAAAGTTGGCTTAAACATCGAGTCCAAATGAAGCCGGCTAAAGGCCAGGATAAACAAGTAGCCAATATGCAATGCAGTAATACAACTTAACGACACCAGGGAGCCTCTAGGGTATAAGCCAGAAAAATGGTAAGTGATGAAGGAGAAGAATGAAGCTTCAACACGAAAGACATGGCGGGACTAAAGAGGACTCCCGAGCCTACATAAAAAGCAGCATGGGCAACAAGTGATAGCGAGGAACTAACTAGGAAGCCCATGTAAAGGAAGGCTCTACCATCAAGTCATGATTAAAAAATCGGCGAGTGAAAAGGGTGTAATACTCATGACCTGATGGGATCGACCCTAAGGCAAGTGATCAGTATGGAGGCTAGAATGCAAGATGCAACGGAAAGTGACTCCCTAACCTATATGCCAGTGAAGATCATATACCTGCCGTGAAGAGTCGGAAATCATGGATCAAAAATCTGGAAAAACCCCAAAATCGTCAAAATGTACCTGAAATATACCAAACTGGGCACTTCCAAGCAATCGAGTTATACAGCATAGGATAGATCGAAAAAATAAGCATAAGGAAATTTTTGCAAAAATTTTCAATTTTTTAGCCATAAATACATAAATTACCTCTCAATTGGTTCATTATTGCATAGCTGATTTGGAAAAAGAGCTCTGGAGCTAAAAACTTGTTTCGTCAAATCAGGAACAACCGACCGTCGGACTTCAGCGAAACTTCAGGTAGGCTCCTTAATCATCCTGTTTATTCATTTTGTCCGTTTGAAAATTAAAATTAAGTGATTTTTTGCCTGGAAACCCTTCTTAAAAAATGCGTATCTGCGCATACGCGGGTTCAATGAAGGCAAGCCGCATATACACGCGACTGTGCACAGGAAAAGTCGCGTATGCGCAAGTCCGTAACCCAAAAAAGAGTTTCTAATGCAAATTTTTATGAAATTTCTCAGGATGACCATCTCATGGAGGGAACGTGAGCATAGCGCAATAGACCAAGAGGTCATGCAGGATCGCGCAGCACAAAATGTCCTCCGAAACTGTGGATTGTTCAAATTCTTTAAAATGCCCAATATGAAAAGTAATGTGCGATTGCTTGAAATGCTCGTAAATTACTGGGAACCAGATCAGGATTGCTTCATCATTGATCAGATGCCACTACGCATAGAAGTGGAGGATATATATTTCATCACTGGACTCTCCAGGAGGGGAGACCCAGTAGACCTTCACGGAAAACCCCTGGGAGGGTTAACTGTGGAAGACTATGTCCAAATATATTGCGTAGATAATTCCAAGAAGGTTGGAACACAGATTGCTATCAGAGATATCAGGGATTTTCACATAAAGATCCTCCTGTTCACCATCGGCAGAGTGGCAGGATCTGCCTCACTACATCAGGCGTCCAGGACGCACATGAGCATAGCTGTAGAGTGCTTAATTCATGTGTATGATTGGTGCACAGCCCTGCTACTGAACATGAAACAACAGCTGACCTCCATTCGCAAAACAAAGACAAAACACTTTGGCTATGGGACCATTTTGACAACATTCTTCTTCGAGAGAGTTCCAGCTTTGAGACCCAGAGTCATCTCGACTATCAGCAACCCTCGGGACCCAAGAATTGCCCGTTGGGCAGACATGATGAAGAGACTGGGGGGCAGCGAGGTACCCCGAACCACCTGGGATGATGAGTTCTTCTTGTGGTGGAGAGAACAGATCATCGCAGTGGATGACTATCCCTATGCCGGGATGGATTTCCGAGGAGATCCAGATCTAGTACTTCCACCCGGTGCAGCATGGGGAGCAGTCGGTAAGTTTTTTCAAAAATTTTAACTTATATGATTTTTTGGATTTTCAAATATGTATGAAAATGAAAAACAAACATGTTTTTTGGATTGGATTCATAATGACTGACAAATGAAAAATGATCATGTTTCAGATGTTGGACCAGTTCGTCCTGAGGGCCTAGCACGTCACAAGCGCCGCAGAGGTGAGGCGGAGACAACGGATTCTGACAGGACACTCCAGGCCGTGCAGAGAAACTTGGAGGGACTGACCCGCCAAATCCTTCTGGCTGCTGTGGAGGACTTGCCAGACGCCGTCCATAGACGGGTTGTAGGAGTACCCCGGGACTGGGTTAGACTGTTCCGCCGTGTGGCCACTGCAGTGATGTTCTATAGGAACGCAACTTCTGGGCAGGGTCCTCAGGAGTAGACAGATTTTCCATATTAGATGACTGTATATTCTTTTTGAGACTGATTATGATGGGGCATAAGCCCAAGTTTTGTACGGCATTTATGGATCCAAATTTTGTAAAGTTTTTTGACACTCCGATGATATATACAGCGATATTTGATGTGATGTGATAAATGTATCAAATGTATGATGTTTTTGATGATTAAAATTTATCGTATTGAATGATTAATATGCCAATCTAAAGCTTGATTAGCCAATGAGTCAACAAACCAATTCTCAACTCGAGGAATATGAATGAATGTTAAAAATTGAAATGACCTTTGTAACAAACGTACCCTCAAGAACAATCGTAATAAAATTGGATCTCGTACCCGATAAGTGTTGTTCAACTGTGACACCACCAGCTGGGAGTCCAAGAAAACTACCAACGAATCAACACCTAAGGATATTGCCTCTGAGAGTAGACGAATGACTGCAGTGTATTCTGCTACATTATTGGAAGCAGGACCAATGCAGACCCCTCTTGATACCAACAGCTGACCGGAAGGATAATGAAGCACCCAAGCCGCGGAAGCTAAGTTCCGGGTGTGTCTACTAGCACCATCGATGAAACCAAAATGACTCATGACATCAACACAACCTGCCAAAGCAAATCAAAAAACATCACCACCTCATCAAAAATCGAAAATCAAACAGATATGTACAAGACAAAAACTACTATATACAAAGCAAAATGCTAGGCCAAAGCCTAGGCATAATACTTCTTCAGATAGAGCCCATTTCGGGGCTCCGGCAACTCATTCCCTTCGAAGTCAACCAAGGTATACGCTCCTTTCTTAAGGACCTTCTTAACGATATAGGGGCCATACCACATCGACTTAAACTTTCTTGCCCCCAAGGCATCTTTTTCTTGGGCATAGACCAAAACAAGGTCACCTTCGAAAAAGATCCTAGGCTTAACTGCCTTATCGTACTGAGCTTTAACTCGGTTTTTATGGGCTTCATTCAACGTGGCGGCATCTCGACGCTGCTCATCAAGATGTTCCAGATGAAGAAGCCGCTCTGCCAGACTAGAAGTGTCAGGAAGAAGCTCAACAGCTAATTTAAGGGAAGGAATCTCGCATTCGATGGGAAATACGGATTCCACCCCGTGGACTAATTGAAACGGAGTAAAGCCAGTTGCAGTTTTAACTGACGTCCTGTATGCCCAGAGTGCAGGATATAGCATAATGTGCCAGTTGGATCTATGTTTATCAATTGTCCGTTGAAGAATTGTCTTCAAGGATTTATTCACGGCTTCCACTTGCCCATTGGCCTGAGGATAATATGGAGACGAATGCTCCTGCCGGAAACCCAATTTAAGAGCCAACTCAGCCATCATACTGTTCTGAAAGTGACTGCCATGGTCAGTGACAATCTCTCTAGGTATACCGAAATGAGTGATAACTTGGTTGAAGAAGAAAAGAGCTGCAGTCTCACCATCGTTCCCAAAAGTAGGCATAGCTTCGACCCACTTCGTAAAGTAGTTTACTGCTACGATAATGTACTTGTGACCTTTTGCCGAAGGCGGGTTACAAGTAGTATAATCCATACCCCACTTTGTAAAGGGTCCGACAGTAACGACTGGAAAAAGCGGAGCCGGATGAGCGCGCATTTTTCGAGTATACACTTGACAAGGATGACACTTCTTGACCGATTCAATACAATCTTTGAAAATCGAGGGCCAGAAGTAGCCAGCACGCAAAATATTTTGGGTTGTAGCAAGCCCTGATAAATGACCCCCACAAGCTCCACCGTGAGAATCATTGAGCACAGCCTCAGCTTCTTCGAAAGTTAAGCAGCGTCTTAGGATTGAATCAACCCCTCGATGGTACAAAGCATCACCAATAATCAGATAACTTTTAGCTAAGTGACGCAGCTTACGACGCTCATCTTTCGAAAAAGAAGAGGGAAACTTCGCAGTCTGGAGATATACAATGATATCCCCATACCAAGGATCTTGTGGAGAGATCAAAAACAAGTGTTCGTCCGGAAAGGACTCATCATAGATCATCTCCTCTCCACAAGGCAACTCGGAGATCAATTCCACAAAGACTAATGACTTCTTGGATTTGGCAAACATGAACTCTAGATCAAATTCCTGTAATATCACAATCCATCTATTATATTTGCCCCCAATCACTCGCCTGCTGAGGACAAACTGAAATGGATTGGCAGCTGCCAAGACATAAGTTTTGCGAAGAATAATGTAATGTCGGAGTTGCTGCACAGCATGGACTGCTGCTAAGGCTAATTTTTCTATCGGGGTGTATCGAAGTTCAGGTCCTACCAGTCCTCGACTAAGGTAGTAAATAACATGCTCAATAAGAGCATCATCCTCCTGAACCAGAACCATGCCAATGGTAGATTCTGCTATAGCCAGATACAAAAGGAAATCTCTGCTATAATCGGGTGGACTCAGTAAAGGAGCAGAGGTCAATGCCTTTTTCAAGGCATCGAATGAGCGTTGAGCGTAGTCGTCCCAAAGAAAAGGAACTCCTTTCTTCAACAGCCTCATATATCCCTTTGTAATCTCAGCATAGTTAACGATAAACCTCTGAAGAAAATTAGACTTCCCTTGGAGACTTTGAAGCTGACGGATTGAAGACGGGGGAGGCAACCGAAGTATTGCCTCAACCTTGAAGGGATCTACCCTTATCCCTTCCCTAAACACGATAAATCCCAACAGCCGACCGGATGTCACCGCGAAAACGCACTTGTTCGGATTCAAACGAATTTTATAAAAACGACATCTTTCAAATATTTGCCGGAGGTGACCTGGATGATCCATCCTCTTTCGAGAATGAGCAGCTAGATCATCTAAGTATGCCTCGATGATTTTCTTGATGTCGTGGAAGGCATAAGACATGGCCCGCTGAAAGGTAGCTCCAGCATTTTTAAGACCAAAAGGCATTTTCTTATATGCAAACGTACTCCAGGGACAAATAAATGCGGTCTTATGTTGATCTTCTGGACGGATAGTAATTTGATTATAACCAGAGAAACCGTCCATGAAGGAGAAAATCTCGTTACCGGCACACTCGTCAATAATCTGATCAATGAAGGGTGTGGGGTAATTATCTTTAGGACACACCTTATTCAGGTCTCTGAAATCGATGCACACTCGAATTGTTCCTTGCTTTTTATCAACAGGAACGGGGTTTGAAACCCATTCAGTCAGAGGAACTGGGAAATGAATCCCGCCTTAAGCAGCTTTTCAACTTCAGCTTTGATAGCTGCTGCCTTCCTAGGATTAACCGGACGAAGTTTTTGCCTGACCGGCTTAGCGTTTTCATACGTCTTGATCTCATGCTGGACAATAGATGGATCTATGCTAGGCATTTCCTCATAAGACCAAGCAAAAACATCCCTATACTCTTTGAAGAGTTCGGTATAGATTTGAACCTCTTCATGGGAACATTCAGCTCCAATGAAAACGTTCTCGATAATGTTGGGATTCCTGGAGATGTTCACCGGGATAGTAGGAGAGATCACAGCCATGTTCCCTTCAGCATAAACCTGTGCTGGTGCTAAGGGGCTCAAGACCGGGTGAACAGATCCAGGAGACTGAGGACTTGGAAAACTTGTTTCGACTTCGCTCAAGTCAGGTAGGAAGTAAGACCGATGATGCAAGTCATCCCACGGTCTATCTACACCTGTCATCGCTTCCAGGATGGCCTCTTCAGATGGAAGAGTGGTATCTAGACAATCCCGGGCAGAAGAAGAAGTAAGCGTCCAAGCCGGAGCCACATCACCATCCAACTCTTCCGGCGAAAGAGGAGCTGGATCAGACTCTGCAGTGTCAACAACAGACTGATATGCAATCTCAGCTGCAGAAATCGGGAATGCCATTCCACCCACTTGCCCTTCTTCCAATGTGGTTGTTGGAGAAGGTAAGGTCCAAGGGTCCGAAAAATAATGAGTTCGAAAGAACTCTCTTCGAAGGGGAGCCTTGGAGGATGAAATAGCATTAATAGACACCTTAGGAGGAGGAAGATCAAAAGAACCCATCATGGAAGAATACATTCCAACTCCTAGATTCTCGACAGGCGCCTTAGTATTATCCAACTTAGGCACAGATGAGTCAGAAGGCGCATCCAGGTCTACAGGAGGACAGTCCAGTTGATCCACCGTGACTATCCTCCCTTCGTGGGGGAAACATACAATTCGAAATAATGAGGATGCAATAGCATCCATCTCATATATCCAGTTCCTCCCCAGCAGAAGGTTGTAGTCCAAGGTTGCATCTACTACCTCAACTTCTATGTTAACGGTTTTGCCCCCAACACAGATGGGCAAAGCCGGGACAATACCATGGGGTCTGTGAGAATGACCATCGAATGCAGTAAGAACAGTGTTAGACGGAGCAGCTTTTGGAGATCCAAGTGTCTTCCAGCATGCGAGAGACATCACGCAAGTAGAAGCACCCTCATCAACAACCGTGCGAAAGATGTTAGTCTTCCGATACGATGATTTAATATGGAAGGCCATATGATGAGGAAGTCTCTTCTTAAAATTATTCATATCAAAAGTAATCAGAAGAGAATTTTTCGGATCAATAGCCCCAATGGCAGTGAGCAAAGCACTGCGCTGAGCCGGACAAGACCGGAGTACCTCTAAAGCTGACATAGCACAAGGACTCTGCGCCAGATCTTCTACAATCGAGTAGTTCTGGGCAGCCCTCACGTTCGGATTAATCGTTGACCGCTTAGAAGATGCTTTTGGCATCCGAGGCATAGACTCAACAGTTGGCTTCGTGATGTGAAGCGGCTCAGTAGCATCAGGAACTTCCTTAGCTTTTGAAGATTCCTCTCCGCCATAATCACGGGATCTCGTAGCGACATCCACATGAGCACTCATCATAAAGATATTCGATGGAATTTCCCCTTCCTGAGCACCTCCAGAGGAAGCCCAGGATTTTGATTCGCGCCAGCAATTAATTGCTGCCCTTGGGGAAAAGGGTTTGTTAGCACAGCCTGGGAACTAGAAGAACCCTGCTGAGATAACAGGCGCTGAGCATCCTGAATTTTCGGGCAAAGGTGTGTGAGATGGTCTCCAGTACAAAGCTTGCATGGAAACTTCACTTTCTTTTTTTCCTTTTGACCCTCACCAACACGCTCGTTGGTTTTATTTGCATTGCCCTTCCCATTCTTGCCCTTCTTCTTGTTATTACGTCCCTTCTTCTTCCCATTGGATTGTTGATTTCCTTTGGGTTCAGAAGATTGGACAACGTTTATGGACAAGGACTGGGAAGGTGATGAATCAGCAGGCACAGCCTGACCAGAAGGAGCAGATTGTAAAGACAACTACTGCAATTGAGAAAGTAGGCTGGCTGCACTACTACTGACCGATCCGACAAGTCCGTCACCATGCGGACCAGGTTTGGGTTTCGATAAATCCAACTTGGAGCGAGGAGCATTGGGAAAATACTTGTAAAGTACCCCAGACTGAGAATAGATCAGTTCTAACTGCTGGGCCCTAAAAATGGCCTGCTCCTCGGAAAATACCCCAGATAGGGATACATCCTTTGAAATGTCCGACTGCAGAGATTTCAAAAACCACTCGAGAAGGAATTCACCTGGAATATGAGCTTTGATAAGCCTCTTCCTTCTCCTCCATTCCTGAATGTGATCAGAAATGTGAGTTGCCTCATCCTGCTTAAAATTAGCCAGGAGTTCTGTCCCAGCCTCATATCTGACAGGCAACTGAAAATGGTTCAGAAAAGTGATAGCCAGTTCTCCAAATGTGGCGAAACTGCCCCCAGTGAGCTCTATATACCATTTTGTGGCATTTCCAGTTAAGGTGCGCTGAAATAATCTCAATCTAATCGAGTCGTCGATCAGAGAGTTTGAAGAGCACCATAAGTGGAAAGTGGTGATGTGATCTGCCGGATCTTCACCATTCTTGCCTTCAAACTTAGGAATGTCTGAAGGAAGTTTGGTTGGAACCGGAGGCCACCCCGGACTATACCGAATCGGGTCATTAGTTAACTTCGCCAAGTCTGGCAAGTTTAACGCTGCCAGAAATGGTAATCGCGGCGGAGCCTGAGAATTCCATCCTTGATGGGATGGATTTCCCACATTCTGAAAAGAATAGCCTGGATTTGATGAGGCACCAGGCTGCCAGAAAGGACCCGTAGAAAACGGAGAAGAACCTCCTCCCCACGCCGAGTTACCAAAACCCAGACTAGTTCCCCCCGCTGAAGTATTGACCGAAGAGGAAAGCCCCTGGTAGGGGTTCCACGCATTAGATAGAGGAGAAAAAGACTGATAAGCACTCGATGCAGGGAAAGAAGCATTCCCTTGATGACTCGCGAGGAACTGATTCCCTGCCCCCGACGTTGCAAACATAGGATTCCATCCCATAAAAGCAGTCGAACTTGGTCCTTGAGCCCAAGGGTTAAAACTCTGGGTCTGGGACGTAAAAGGAAACGACCCTAAAGAAGGATTGGGACTGGGAATATGCCTAGTCCCAAAGGGGAAACCCTGAAACGAAGCTGATCCACTAGCCATGTTAGACATGGGCGTAGATCCAGCTGCACCGGCGGTAAAGGAAAAAGAGGGATTTCCAGCAATGGACATCCCTGAAACGAAGGGACCAGATTGAGAAGCATATGCTTGGGTGAACCCAGAGCCAAACATAGCAGTGCTAGAAGCACTCGAAGATAGAGCAAGAGTGCCCCCTGCCTCGACAGAAGCAGGGGTCTGAATGCCCGCAGCACTCACGGTAGAAGCCGCGTTCCCAGTCGTGGCCATCGAAAGATAAGAAAGATATGGAAGATCCGGCGGTCTCTCAGACTCCGGTCCGATGTACTGAATAACAAACGGATGATCAAGAGGAAGAGGAGATGGACCTGTAGCTGCAGGCTCAGGTCTATCTTCTATCTAAAAATCTTCTTCCTGAGGAAACAATACTCTCGAGGTGAGCGGAACGCTCCTCTCGGAACCGACACCGGAATCAGCAACGAAACCTTCAGACCTTAGTGGAGGATCTCTCTCCACAGCGTCAGACTCTACAGGGTGAAAACCACCTGCTAAATCGCTCCTACGCCTTCTCGAAGAAGGCTCAGCACTCTCGGGAGATAACCCCCGGATTCTCCTCGAACGTCGAGGCGCTTGATCAGCCACTTTTACAGATTTATTATATTAGACTCAAGAAAAGTGAAAAGCTAGGCAAGCTAGGAGCAAAGAGCACTCACTAAAATCAAAATCCCTGAGAAACAGCAAGCAAACAGCCTCCAAGTATTTCCGCTCCGGGTGATGAGGACCGGACACCAAAATACAGGAAAGCGAGGTATAGGGCCTTCCGAAAGCAGTCTGGGATGATTAGGGCCCAGAACAACTAGCGAAGGTATCAGAAACAGTTACGCCGACCTCCTAACGACAGCCTTTGCCGGCTCAAGCACCCAAGCTTCGCAAGGGCACCCCCTAGAAGTACTGCTGAAAGTGATGCGACGTCTGCCTCAGGTACCACGGGTATTCCCCCCCGCAGTCACCTGTGTGGAACCTAGGAACAGCAACTATGGACACCAATCCGTATCGGAAGCTGGGCGGAACGGTCTTGAGGTTAGATTCAGCTAATCGGAGGGGGGGTATCCCTCTTCTTAACCTTCACTTCCCCTCGCGCTTGACTCTCGGATGAGAGCTTTCCCAGTCCACCTCACGGAGTTGGATTTCGCTCAATTAATCAACTTCTATGTTTGTTTGAGCGGCCTTGGAGAGTTAACTCTCCTCTCACCAATTCCAAGGCCCTACAACCTAGCTAGTTGGTGATTGACACTTAGTAAAACTTGCTAGTTGATTTTAGATTAAATCGCTTATTTTAAGGGCTGTTGTATTAAGTCACAAGGATATGGAGTTGAAACCAATGGTGTTTTGACGCGAAAGAAATTAATAAAAACCTGACTACATGCACATGCAGTTCTTTGTCTTTCGATGAAGAGCAATTTCTATATAAGTTCTACGAGACTAAAAATGTATTTTTCTTTTCGAATTACAAACTCACACTCACAAAAACTAAGAAGCTAACTAAATGATTTAATGCACCTAATGCAAATGACCACTAGCATGTAAATTCTAAGATGCAAAAGGTCCCTTGAAACAAGGTGAAATTTCCCAAAAAGCTCCTTCAGTTTTAACTCATATTTTTGTTGTCCAGAAAGCCAATTCTTGAAACAAGAACTCTTAGTATAAGACAACAAAAATACTTGACAACAAGAAAAAGAAATCAAATGACAACTTCTCCTCAAAATCAAACCAAAAACTAGAAGCAAGAAACTTCACTAAAGCTCCAAAAGATAAGGCCAAACGAAAATGAAAAACGCAACAACAAAAACAAAAACAAGACCAAATGTTTTTGAGTTTTTGAAATGCAAAAAACAAAAAGCAAAACAAATGTTTTTTGGGCTTTTTAGTTTTATAAAGCAAGAGCTCAAAAAGACCAAGCACAACTATCACAATCCAAGCCAAAACGAGACCGAATTTCAAGCATAAACTTCAACAATGCTCCCAAACCTTATAAAGCTAATGATAGCAAGATCAATAAGAGCAATGGAAGACCAAAAAGTCAGCCAACCAGCCTAGAGAAATAGTGGAAACTCGTTGCAACAAAAGACTCCAAAGAAACAAGACAAGTTCTCCGAAAATTGCAACAAAACCCTAGCCTATGAAAACTCAAGAAAACCAATCGAAAACAAAGCAAAGAACGCAATGCAAAGAACAACACAAAGATAGGAGCGAGTCAGTGAGCAGAAGCTCTCTGTTCTGATAAAGCAGAACAGCCAAGAATGCTCAGAAAGCAATCTTGGAACTCAATCCAGGAGTGCCAGCACCAACAAGAACACTCTGCCAAAAAGATTAGTTTTCGAACAAACGAAAGAGAAACAAGATTTGAAACCACTTCTGTCACACTCCAGTAAGTACAGAGACTCTGCAAACACAGTCCTCCACAGCCAGAAAAGACCAAAAACACCAGAATCTTAAAATTTCAAAATCTGCCTAGGTATACGCGACCTTGCAGTTATGCAACCAGCGTGTATACGCGTCTGTGTATAGGGAAACTCGCGTATACGCGGATCCTTTTACACAAACTCGAGGGTATACGTGACTGTGTGCAGACAAAAAGGCGTATACAAAGAAAGATAATGAAAAACAAAAAAGACAAGTCTGGGAAAGACACCAAGACTTCAGACTGACTGCAAGAAAGAAAACTGGACTGTAAAAGACAGAAAAAACTGTTGGCAACCTACCAAACAGCTGAAACAACCCAACAGGAGAATCACAAGAATGTGATCCCCAGTGGAGTCGCCAGTTCTGTTTTGGGGAATTAACACCCTAGAGGTTGGTTGGGATTCAACCTCCACAGAGCAGGGGCGTACTACTTAACAGAGACTCACACAATCATGCACGTTCATAAAAACTAAATAGAGCAGAATGAGAGGTTTACCCGTTGGTCCTACATTTGAAGTGGATCCACGTGGAGTCCAAACTCCCTGCAACCGTCCTTCCTCCTTAACCTGAAATACAAGAAGAAACCAGCACAAAGGACAAGTTGTACAACATATTTCTACTCTATATGTTAGTGAGATTCATATAAAACATTAAATAAATCATAATGAATGCTTGTATAACAAATATTCTTCATACATTAAAGCATACACTAACACGTTTATTTCTGGAACAGCATGATACTTCTGTATTATAAATAGTACGTACAAAAGTAATCAAGAGGAGAGATCACCTGATCCTTCCAAGGCCTTCGCAGACCGTCGTCCGGATCCGTCCAGCCCTTGCCTCGCTAAGACTCCTTCCAAACCGGTGCATACGAGATAACATATAAAGGGATGTGTATCTCAAGGAAACAAGGGTTTCCTACAATGAACTGGGAAAGTGCAGGAGGCACGGGGAATCAGACTTGGATAAGGAATACCAACAGAGTATAATATCAATAATTCTCTCTCTCCCTTAGGCCATACACATGAGGGCTTTTTATAGTCCCTCCAAGTAGTTTCAGCAGTTGGAAACAGTTGGCCACGGGCTGGGGTGGTTGAACTACCCGAGTAACCATCAACCCAACGCGAAATTAGGGATTTTTATATATTTTTTAATCATTAAAATGGCATACGCGGAAAAGTCTAGCTGTACTCGCGTATACACGCGGAAAAACACGGGCATAGTCGCGTATGAAGGATTTTCCACTGTTTTTAAGTGAATTTGTCCAAGTCTGTAGGAATGGGTGCCCAAAAAGCCATGTAGCAATCATGAATCATGTCAAGGTGAGAAATGATGCTATAACACATAGTTATCCAGCTTGGAGCGTGTTTCATCTAAACAGTCATGCTGATTGGCGCAGGTTTCTTTTTTTGTAGTCGTGCCAACCCCTGTTTGGCACGGAGTACAGCCTTACAGTCGCGCCGAATCCTATAGGATTTGGTTTGACCTCCTTAATGAGTCTTTTGATCAATTGTGCTTGCTTCTGGGTTATTTTTTATGTGTAATTATGCCTTTGGGACTATTTTGACCACTGTTGACTTGCTTTTCTCAGTCATTTGTCCATCTTCTTGTCAGTGTAAATTGAGGCCTTAGGGTTTCTAAGTGTCTTGGTACACTGAGCCTTCTGTTTGGAGATCAAGTCATTTTGATTATTGCCAGTCTCATTCTTGGGTCGATTGCACTTAGTTTTCTTGATCTTCTTGAGTGATTTCTTTGATTGCAGGGTCGTTTCTTTTCTCGATTGATTCTTTTCCTTATTGCTCCAAGCATAGATTACATTTCTTGTTTTGGGTCGTTTTGAATAAATTCTCTTGGTTTGGAAGATTGCAGCATTAGTTTGAGTTCTTTCTTGTGTTTGTTTTGTGTTTTATTGAGTCATTCAATTTCGATTCTTACACAATAATCAAGCTAGTGTTTGTTTTCATTTTTCATGTAGTTAGTGCATCATGTACTTCTTTTCATTGAAAAATTAAAAAAAAAACATATTTTGCATTCTTTCTTTGCATCGAAAGTGAAATATTCTTTTGCATAGCTAGCATCTGATTGTTTAGGAAAGAGTTTCATTTTCGTTTGATTGTGTTAGATGCATTAGTGGATTTCTTCGCATACCGTCATTGTTTGCTTTTGTTTGAAATATCTCTATCCTTCTTGTAACTAGCATTCATTGAATCAGAAATTATGTTCATTTGCATATAGCTTGCATTTAGGAAATTTGAGATCCAAATTCGATAGGGCCTTAAAACTGAAACATAATCCATGATCAAATTTAAAATTCATTTAACTAACCTAAGGAAGCATTGAAACCTAACACAAATTTTTTAGTGGTCTAGGCTAGAGACATGTTCCGGTGTCTTAAAACCTAGTACCTTTCATCTGCCACCTGGATTTAGATAGCGCTAGTATGAACTTGTGTCCCTGTACCGTCGAGTATATAAAGGGAGAGCTCTCTAGGTTGCAATCATTTTATCCATAGGAAGCCGAGTATGTCGTCTTGTAACCATGATACATCGAACAAAGCATTCGAGGAGACTACCTGCATGTACATTAAGTCCATGGTCATTTCTCTTTCATTTGATCACCAAGGTGTATATGGCAGTTCACGGAAACTTGGTACGCCCTCTTGCTTAGAGTACTTGAGTAGTCATTTTAATCTTTTCGTGACTCCTTAAAAAGATAAGAGATCATCGAGGTCTTTTCCTTTCATGCTCGTTTCAACCTAAAAGTGATAGAGTCACCTTTTTCCTATTTCTCGACTCTTAAAATATGAAATGAAAGAGTTTTGTTTAAGCGTCTTTAAATAACTGCCCACGAAATATTCTTGGTTAAAGTTATCTTCCTTAGTTTTTTTTTTGTGGTTGTTTCCAATAGCAACATTTCTGGAGTTTACCAACCAAGGAATCCCCTCCAAAGGGAATCCTGGTCCTTTTCCCGCTTTTGGGAATGTTGGTGCTCCTTATATGGCAACATTGTCCCTTCCGGGGTTAACTATTGGTTTTCCTGTGTGGTTATTCTCCAACTCTATGGTCCCGGGTGGTTTGACCTCTATTCAACCATCTCTTTCGTTTGAACAACATCATGTTGATTCTAAGGTGGACCTCTCCCCTTCTTCTCCTATTCCTTCGTCCTCCTCTTCTACTTCACCTGATGAAAGTTTGGATTCCAGTAACCATGTGGCTAAGAATAAGAAGAAGTTAGATAAGCAAGAGGCTAATGCTACAACTATTGAGCCTAAGACATCTCCCATTGATAAACCATCCAACCTTCCTCGAAAAGTCAAATTCCCTTGCATGTTGTGAAAAGGTGACCATCTTCTTCAAGACTATCCTATCATTCCCAAGGTACTTGAAGCATAGTCCGACGGCCATCCGTTGATGCCTTTGGCCTCTGGAAGTCATATTGGTGGCACATTTTCGACTAGTACTGATAAGACTCATAAGAAATAGGGTAAGATTACAAATCCCTGTACGTTGTGTGAAGGGCATCATCTCATTCACCTTTTTCCATACATGGATGAAGCCAAGAGAGTGTTGGAAAACCCTACTATTTCTGCACCCTGCCTTCTAGCTGGTTACCAGAAATTTTCTTCGAGTCCTCCACTAGTTGATTCCACGATTGGTCAAGAGCTATCCATAGTCTATCCCGTTCCATTGGAAATTCAAATTAATGAATCCATTCTTGACCAACCATTGGTCATGGAATCGGTCGATCTGGTCCCGCCCATGGTTCATTAGGTCTTTTCCATTGAGAGCGGATCTCATCCCCCTCACGTTCTTCTTGTTTCTTCAGATTCCTAGGACTTGGAGATAGATCCTCCCGTCCCTGTGACTCAAGAATTTTCTCTTCCTACTCCCATGTCTGTGGTCTAGGAGCATTGTCCTCTTGCTCTAGTAACACTAGGGGATGACCATGTCAATTCTATGGCACCCCCTCCAAGTAGTTTGGTCACTTCCTTCGAATGGAGTCGATTCTTAGGATACCGCCTTTCTTCCTATGTGCCTTTTGATATCACAGTACAGACCTTTGATGTGGTTGTACCCAACACCATTATAGATGAAGGCACATTTTTTAGTGTTATGTCTTCAACTACTTGGCAAGATTTTGGTTCTCCACCACTTGTGCCTATTACGCAGAATCTGTTGGCATTTAACAGAAGAACTAGTCAACCGTTAGGGATCCTTCCGAAGTTGCCTGTTACTTTGGGAGGGAAAACCATCTATATAGATGTGATGGTTGTTCCAAGACCCTTGGATTTCAATTTACTCTTGGGGCATGACTATTCTTATGCCATGGGTGCACTTGTCTCTTCCCTCTTTCGCGTGATCTATTTTCCACACAAAGGTCGGATCGTGACCATTGATTAGCCTTCATTCTTTGGTCCTGATGTGGTAGCTGGCCTGCCATCATCTCTTCCGAATATTTATCTGCTGGTTGTATCTTCCCCGTAGCAGGTTAATTATGTGGCTACCTGTCCCGTGCCCGCATTTAGTGATGGTGTCGTTGTTCATCATGTGCTAGGGGCATTGGATCCTGATTTCTGAGATGTTGTTCTCCCATCAGATGAGAACTTCTTAGAATCCATGACCTCTTATTCGTCATGATAAGGTCATTGAAGAAAAATTCATTTTCTTGTGTCAAGCTCCTTAAAAAATGAAACAAGGTCGTCGGAGCAGATTTCGTTTTCTTGTGTCAAGCTCCTTAAAAAATGAAACAAGCTCGTTTGAGGATAGTTCGTCTTCTATGTCAACCTCATTAAAAAATAAATTAGGTCACGAGGATAGTTATTTTATTGTGTAAACCTCATTAAAAAATGAATAAGTTCCCTTTTCAATTTGAGCTTTTTATTAGATCTCGTAAAACCCCAGTCGAGTCTTTATCTTGATCTCGTAATTGAACCTTCCCTCCATCCATCTTTCAGATGGACTGAAGCTTAGGTGGCATGTACCTCGAATTGAGTCACCATGCTTGGGGCATGAAAACCTTATCAAGCATAGTTTATTTTTGTTTCAAGCTTGTGTAAAAAATAAACCAACCTTAAGCAGAGTTTCCTGATTTCAAGCTTGTGTAAAAATAAAACCATTCTTATTTTACCTCTCATTATTTCCATTTTATTAGCTTGTTTTTCAATATGAGCCTTAGTTTTCTTATTCCATAATTACCAACTGCTTGGCCGATCATACGCCTTCACTTGATTATTTTACCCATTCTTGAGGAAAATCTGCAATGAGTGGTCTTGTTAGCTAGCCTCTTGACCTTTACTTATTCTGAGCAGTTCCATCATCATCGAAACCAGTTACTACCCTTAATACCACTTGTTCCTCCAGGTTGATTTATCTTTCAGCTCTTTTCTGACTCTCTAAAATTGAAAACATTGTCGAGACTCTTGTCGTTTTGAACTCATTAAATGGCTGCGAAGCAATATCTATCCAGTATACGTTTACCCTTTTTCGGGCTGGGATGGATTATTTACGAAAAAGGAATACCTTAGCCTATCGTGACTAAGAGGTTCTTTCAGATATTGTTTTCTACCTTTTCGGATCTAAGAGACTATTTATGAAAAGGGCCATGATGAAGTTTTATTTTCTGCCTTATTTTCAAACTCTCTAAACATGAAAAGATGCTGAGTTCTCCCTTTGTCAGACTCGTTAAAACCTGATGACATCGGACTTCGTCACCATGAAGTTACTTGAGTTCCTCCTTCCTATGGCTCGTAAAATGTACTAGGTTGGATTTGTCCAAAGGACAAACTTACAACACAAGCGTATGGTATCCCCTTCAACCTTGTTTTAAAAAATAATTGGGGTACTCGCCAGAAATGGTGGGGGAAAATGGAACCAAGTTTTAGTTATGTTGGCAATATGTTGCTCTTGAACATGGCACTTATCTGCATTCGTGTCGGGTTGGGGACATCTCATTTCGTCACTTTTGCCTCCACGAGTTTGGGTAATATCTTTTGACCTCTCATCTTCTCTTTGCCACATCATCATGATCTCAAATCCTTTGATGTCAAATACTGCCAAATCCACTGTCGTGTCGCTGATATGTTCAAGAGAAGTTTGCCTCTGCAATTTTCAACCTCCCTATGATTCCCTATTGATCCTGATTCACTATTATCATGTTCCTCTGTTTCGTCTCGATGACGTGGGAAACATTATGGCTCACCTTTTATTGGGTCACTTCCTGTCGACTTCAGCTCATTATCCAGGAATTTGATCTAGAGACTCCTTTCTAGTACCTTGGAGCCTGCATGCCTCAATGGTAGGTTCTTCGCATTGGTCCACCTCAATGGCCTTCGATCGAGTGATTCTACGGGTGTTCGACACCAGATCATTGTTCACATTTCGTGGATTGTACCGGTTGTACCTTGAGAGCCATTATCATTATTGGTGGTTTCTCTCGTGCCTGTTAACAGCTTTCATCATTGGCTGGTAATTAGGTGATTTTATTTCATGTTCGACTTCATCTCATATATTCGCATGATTGAATTTGTACTTGTTCAGGTCAAGATGGAGTGCAAGACCCTGGGTTTTGTCTGATAAAATCTAGGCTGCGGATTTTGGTGGATTATCATGACTTATTGCATGACTCTTTAATTGAATGGCTGCGACCATACCTGATCCTATTTGTTGATCCTTACTGCTGGATGGCTGTGTACATACCTCAGAGCTCAGTTTTTATACACTCTATTATGAATGGTTGTGCCCATACCACATGTTCATGTATCAGGGATATCATTTGTATTTTTAATTGCAGGTTTTACAACAACGGTGTTTGGTTCGAATGCGTTTTCATAAAGCATTTCGCCCCTTTTGTCACTGTCCTTGCGATCCGCATCTCGCCCATTGGAGGGTCATTTCCATGATCAATAAGCAGTGTCATGCCTTGCAAAGGCCATCATTTTATCCCTTTACATGAGAGTAATATTCCTTCTGTTGACAATTCCTTGAGTAGAGACTCAAAAACCCTTGTTTTTGCCTTGGCACGAGTAGTCAATTATGCCCTCGCGTTGAAGAGGAATATTAACACTGAGCCCCGTGCCAGCTGGAACTCTATATCAGTTAGCCACCCGCGCCGAGTTGTTTATGGAATGTTTTTTAAAAATAGAGGTGGAGATTCCACTCCAACAACTTCAAGGATGAGTCATTGGGAGTGGTTGAATTGAATAAACCACGAAATCCCTCCTTTAGTTTATGGTTTCCACCTCTTATGGGAACTCCCTAAAGGATAGGCCTCCCTCCCACCTTTGTAGGGATCCTAACCTCCTCCTTTTAATCTATAAAAAGAAGCTATCTCTCTTCGCATAAGCTAGCTGAACTTGGAGAATTGAATATACTATAACAGAACTACTGAAGAGATAGAATAACAAGGAATTACATTGGGAGAGCTTGAGTCCATGCCTTAATCCCGTCCAAATTCCCTGACGCGCTTCGGCTGAACCTCTCTAGAGGAGACTGCGACGTCAAAGCATTGGTTGTAACTCTTCCTTCTATCAATACATATACGTGACTATTATTTGGTTCCCATTTTGTATTATGTTAGATATTTAATGCAATATTCTTAGCCCTCTTTTACTGGTTAGTAGTTATGAGTGAAATTATTATTTCGTATGTTGTTCTTGTGTTCTGTTCTATGTGAAGGTATCCATGCATGACTGTGGAAGGATTGTGACTTGCCAAGGCAAGAGCAAGCGACCACCACCACTATAGCAACGACGACAGCGTTGGACTCCAGGTAGGTCAATCTGCCGTGTCCTCTTTTTATTCAGTAATTAGGAATCAACACTCTAGCATGTCTCTTTGTTTCTAGACCCACTCTAGGGCTAGAGGGATCGTCTCTGTCCGTAGAGAGGATTTACCTGCTTAACAGGGGGTTATGCGGATCACGCTGAAACCAGATGTGCACCCAGTAAAGTAGCACCCTTATCGGATGAATCATAAGTATAAGTAGAAAGTTCGGAAAGAAATCAACAAAATGCTCACCACAGGTATCATCTAACCAGTTGAACAATCGGATTGGGTAAGTCCAATGGTGGTTCAAGAGAAGAAGATGAAGGGGGAAATCGGAATCTGTGTGGACTTGTGCAAATTGAATGATGCCTACATACATGATCCTTTTCTGACGTCGTTCTCAAATGAAATACTAGATATTGTAGGCAGCCAAGAAGCGTACTTATTCACTGATTGGTTCTCAGGCTACCATTAGATCATAATCGCAACTGAAGATCACAGCAAAAATACATTTTCCACTTAATGGGGATCCTTCCAGTATACGGTCATGCCGTTTGGACTTAAGAATGCCCCTGACATATTCTCGCAAGTAGTAGTCACAGTGTTCAAAGAGTTCATCCACAAATTTCTGGAGGTTTACTTCCATGATTGGACTGTCTTCGGCTCAATAAAAACGCATGTGTCAAACCTGCGCATGATGTTGGATGCCTGTAGGAAGCACCAAATTTACCTAAACATCAAGAAGTGGATCTTTTGTGTACCTTTTGGAATCTTTCTCAGACATATAATTTGCCGAAAAGGGTTGATGGTTGACCCTACGAAATTTACATTTATCATAAATCTGGTAGTCCCTACAACTGAGAAACAGCTACGTTCGATCCTCGGATACACAGGCTACTACAGAAAGTTCATTTAGGGGTATGAGCTGATCACCGCACCTATGGAAAAGCTGCTTAAGAAGGATGTTTCATTTTTTTGGGATGACGAGTGTCAAAAGAGCTTCAAGCTACTCAAGGAGAAGATGATCTCTGCGCCTATCCTCATTTTCCCTGATTGGGTGAAGGTATTCCATGTTCATGTTGATGCATCAGGAATCACCCTAGGAGCGGTCCTGATGCAACCTGGAGATGGAGATATTGATCACCCAATTGCATTTGCTAGTCGAAAATGCTTTGGTGGAGAGCGAAACTATTCCACCATGGAGCGGGAGGGATTGGCCATGGTCTATGCATTACAGCAGTATCGGCAATATATATTAGGAGGACGCTTCAAGATGTTTACAGACCATTCGGATTTGAAGTACCTGGTGAATAAGCATGTTGAAGGGGACTCAACATGGCTACTGTTGTTCTGAGAATACGACTTTGAGATCATTGTCAAGCCAAGAAATTTTAATTCTAGGCCGGATCACTTGTCCCGAATTGAGACTGGCGAGGAACCAAACTACCTGGAAGAAATATTTCCTGATGCGTAGTTCACTGACATCATTCAGTTCCTGACTACTGGCATAGCACCTGTCGATTATTCGTTGCAACAGAAGAAAGAATTGGTAACTCGTGTTGCAAATTTTACCATCATCGCAGGTCATTTATATAAGATGGGAGCTGATGAAGTGCTGCAAAGGTATGTTTTGGAACATGAAAGACATGCTATCTTGGTAGAAGCCCACGATGGGGTGGTAGGAGGTCACTATGTAGGGAAAGAAATGATGCAGAAGATCTTACGGGGTGGATTATGGTGGCCTACCTTGCATAGTGACTCTCACAACTATTGTAAGGCCTGCGATACATGCCAAAGAACTGGAAGGCTATCCCATAGAGATGAAATGCCCCTTCAACTGCAAATGGCCCTGCAAGCATTCTACAAATGGGCCATCGATTTTGTAGGACCTATCAACCCACCAGGAAAGAATACAGGTGTGTGTTACATTATAATTGCTACTGATTATGTAACTAAGTGGGTCGAAGCACAAGTGGTAAAGGATTGCACTATGGATATCGCTACGCACTTCATATTTGAGCAGATTCTGACCAGATTTGGATGTCTGAAAATCTTGATGAGTGATAGAGATACGCACTTTGTTAATGAAACAATATAGGCCTTGATGGAATAATTTCAGATCCATCATGCGAAAATAACTCCTTCTTATCCTCGGTAAAACAGAGCGGTTGAAGCGTTCAATAAAGTCTTGGAGCACGCACTGACTAAGGTCTGTAACGCCGATCGCAGTGACTGGGACATGCGCATCCCGTCTGTTATGTGGGCCTACCACACCACCTGCAAGAAGTTGATAGGGAAAACACTGTTAAGGATGGTCTATGGCAAGGAGGCCATCATGCCCATGGAATACAGTGTTCCTAGTCTGCACATCGTAGCCTTTAAAAATATGGCGGAGATAGATATCATGGAGGAGCATTTAGCACAACTTGTGGCTCTAAAAGAAGACTGATTCATTGCTAATTTCCATCAGCAATTTCGGAAGGCACGGGATAAGGCATGGCATGATTAGCATATTCGTCAGAAGAATTTTGTGGAGAGTGAATTAGTCTTGCTCTATGATATCTAGTTTGCGAAACACTCGGGGAAGTTTCGAAAACACTGGCTTAGGCCCTATATAGTTAAGGAAATCACAGATGGCAGAGTTGTTCGATTAGCTACCCTGCGCGGTGATATGCTACCCAACTGTGTCAATGGAAGTCAGCTCAAACTGTATCGGATCAAATGACTATATGGCCGGAGTAGCTGTATGAAGGGGGGCATACCCACCCAGGAAAGTAATCACAATAGGTACCATGCTACATGTAGGCAAAAACCACATGAGTTGAGCCCGGGGGGGGGTGGGAGTGCATCGAAGGCATAGGAATACACTCAGAACGTAGTAAGTGCACTAGCCGCACGAGCGAATGCTGAGCATACAGGAGGTGTGTTGGGAGTGCAGGAGGTATGCTAAAAGCGTAGCGGTGCACTGGGATTGTAGGTGTGCGCTGAGTGCACCAGGGGTGTGAAAAATAGCCATTGGAACAGTAAAATCAGGTAAAAAGAAAAAGTTACTGTTGGAAGGAGTGGGCAGCCAACATTTAATCAGGCGGTTTTGGAGATTTTTTACCATTTACTTGATGGTAAGTTCCAAGTTAAGTTTACCCAACCGTTGGTCGATCACAAAAGTTATAAAAGGAGCAGGATAGATCATACAAGGGTTTCGTATCGCTTGAATAGCTTGTACTTAAGTTTTTATCCTTGATGAATTTGTGCTGTAAGAATTTTTGTGCCTATAGCATCCCTTTCATGTCTAAGCAACCTACTCCCTCTGAAGGTAGCCACCCGGGGTTGGGATTCATTTTTCACACCAGAATGACAGCCACTAATCCTGTTGAACCCTCGGAACCAGTGACTTCGGTGGGACAAGCAATCGAGGAAGTGGTGGAGATTGAGTCCGAGGCCGAAGAGGTCCTCTTCATGCCGAGCCCAATCATGAGGAAAGGAAAGGAAAAATCCCAAGGCTCGGGTAAACCCTCGAAATGGGTTGGGGTGAAGCCCCGTACTTCCCCGAAGAATGTAAAATCCTTGCGAGCGATGCCCTAGGCATGCTATGCTTAGGAAGAGGCCCAGACCGCCGAACCAATCAACTGGTTACCTCCCTTCGTTCAGCCGTGCAGGCCCTCAACGTGCACACCGAAGAACCTCGACGGCCTAATCACCTACATGTAGATGCCACTGACCCCAGAAGAGGTCCACATCATTGGTGAACCTTTTGGAAGGCTCCATGAGATAAAATTTGATGATCACGACTTGGCCAATTTGGAGGCCTTCCCTGAGCTAGAACCCAAGTTATACCTTGGCAGATTTCAGGAAGACGATGGGATAAATATTGTCCCCATGCGATGGGTGCATGGATTGGCTGGGTTCAGGCTCCTGAACCTACTAAGGATGCCACACTTCGGCCACTATAATATCAAAAACCATCTGGGTACGTTAGTTGCTCGCCCTAGTTCATGATGGCTGCATGTGGATCCAGGATAGAATCTCCATCCATGCTGCACTTGTTCATCGAATTACTAGTCTTCCCATGAGTGGACCGAACCCTCTGGAGCGCGTTGGAAAGAAGTATGAGGGGGATACTACTGAATACATGTGCAAAACCTACCATGTGGAGTAGAATACTCGAGGCTTCATAATCAAATCCATTAGCGACCAAGGTACGCAGTTGGGCACCATGTTGTTGGCATGCAAGATGATGAGAAAAATCTCGGTCGCCTCTATCCCTGCATACATAATTCAGTTAGTATGCCAATGCAGGAAAGGGGTATGCTTCAACTCGGCCCAGTAGTTTTTGGCCAATGTGCGATGAGTTTTTGGCCAATGTTTGAGAATACTAGGAGCAGGGATGAGCCTTTTGTTATTCCTGGTTGCTACTTCTCATAGCGTTGGTCACTTGGGAAGCACCTGAGGAGTCAGTCCTCCCTGAACTCACCCAAGACATGTGCGAAGGGGCTCGTTATGCGAACTTATGGGACTCCAAGGATGCGCAGCACATCGAGGACAACCAAGTCTTTTGGGTCCTCTTCCAGAGCAACTTGGCAGCAGGCATCAATTCCCGACTGCGCTTGTCTCTCGCAGTATATGATAGGTACAAAAGCATTGTGACCTTCCAGGTAACTAGGCACAATGTCCAAATTTGAGGCCGCAAGAATTCTGCAAGGGTTTCGCTCCCTTATATGGTTGTGGATGAAGAAATTGACAATGGAATTATGCTATGGCCTCCTCACTAGAATCTTGGCTTCACAATAGGTGCGAAGAGCACCAAAGGTACAAGAAAAATGAGAGTAATCCTGCCTGTCATCGCCAAGGATACCAGAGGACTGAGTAAGGGCACGAGGAATGGTGCTGGAGCTACATTACAAAAGGGTTCGCAACCTGGTAAGAGTATAAGGAAATGTACGGACACTGCAGTATAGAAATATGCGCAATAGAATCTCGATACTGAAGGACAAGAGGTGGGAGGTGCTGACTCCCCTCGAGGAACAAAGTGGATGACTAACCCTGCTAAGGGGCCACAAAAGAAGTAGCATTCCCAATGACAAGAGCATGACGAAGCTGTCACACTCACTGAAGGGGACCTCGAGAAAATCATGGATGAAGTTATATTAGCTACAGAGGAAAAATGGCTGGCTTTAGAAGAGTAGCAGCGAGTTGCGATCGACACACTTCAGGCTGAGCTTCGAGCTTTGCAGTTGAAGACAGACACACTACAATTTAGTATGATTCAGTTATGAACACCCTCAGCCACTAGAAGCGCATCACTTGTTATAGTGGAAAGCTGCCTCTGTTCCTTGCCCAGTGCAGCCCTCACAATAAGTCCACCCGACTTAGGAGTGCAGGTCCAGGTGTGCACAAAAGTATTGCTGAATCTAGCCAGGTTGCCTCATGAAGCATTACAGGTTCTCCACACCTCCTTGTTTAAGAAAATTCAACACTGATACCATCATGTACACCAGCGGCTCAGTGTAGTTGAGTAGACAATCGACGAGAAGAACGCTAAATTTTCCCAGGTACAGGCTGCTTGTACCCTCGTCGCCTTGCAAAAAACGGAGCTGGAACACTTAATTAGCAGACTCTGCATGGATGTTATAAAAGAGATCCCGGCCACAACCACCCCCCAGGCCAAGATTGAGGGGTTGGTCACAGCCTTGAATGCCTCCAGGATGGAGATTCAGGTGGTAAAGACACATATGGAGCATAAAATCGTAGATCTCCAGGCTAAGGTACAGCTAGAGACACCACCAGAGGTACGAGCCCAGCGAGCTATGCTGGTTATCGCAGCTACAAATGTAATTACATGACAGATTGCTCAGGGCGCCCAACTACTGGATACGGCCATGCAGTTATGGAATAAAGTACAGCGTGACCCGATCCTATGTGAAATCAACCAAGACCTACGACAGAAGGAAGAAGCGTTCGAGCAGATCAAAGCCACGATGCCTACTTCGGTTCCTGCTCAACGATTAGCATGGCTGCAGAATATTCATGCCCTTCGGGACGATATCAACGAACTCCGCCAGAAGAAAAATACCCTCAATGACCATCTTAAACCATGGGCTGATGAGGTCCTCAAGCTCTCACAGGATATTGATGTTGTTGTTAAACAATTGAACCAGAATCTGGAGAGTGTCACTGCGGAGACAGAAGGACTGACATTGCATAAGCTAGTGGATATTGCAAAGAATGTTGCTTCTCAGAGTGAAGGAGTGCTGCCCCAACTTATTGAGGCGGTCAAACTAATGCAGGCGCAGGTGGAGACTCCACCGTCACAGTGACTCGGGATGAGTTACAAGATTGTGTTGGGGGACTGTTGGAATAGGGTCCCCTAAAAGCTGCGAATTTTGTATAATTTTGTATATTTTTTATATTATTTAGTCTAGTGAAGGGTTTTTGGGGTAGGTCAAAGCCCCGAATGAAATGTAATGGGTCAATGGTAGATAAAGAGTCTGCAAACCACAATTTACTGACCATTGGAAGTGTAGGCTAAGTCGATATAAATAGATGAACCTTTTTGAGTCTTAAGGTATGAAAGAGCTGAGATTGATGCTAAGCACGAATTGTTAAATTTGTTGTCGGGTTGTTTGGGTAAGGACTCCTATTGGCTGTGTGCGTGGAGATCCTTGGTCCTGTTATGTTCAGACCCTGCTGGCTGTGCACACAGGCGATATTTTGGGATTGTAAGTGGATTTTGATATTAATATAGATGTGAAGTACTATTGGATATCTAATTCTATCTGGATCTATTTCGTTATGATTGATGCGAACCTAGGCTATATGATTAAGTTACGAAAGTGTCTGATCACTGATTCACTGATATATTATTCACCAAGATTCTCCTGATCACACACTATTTTATCTTCATGCACAATACAGAATCTCTTGTACCATTGATCATTAATTTCAGAAATAAAATCAATTGCATGTGCACATTAAAACCATAAACAATCACACATATGAACATAGTATGTAATGGGAAAGCTTAAAGCTGAAAACCCCAACTATCTGTATATTATATGTCATAGAGATCATGTAACAATAATTATACAAAGCTCCTCACAATCTCTCAGTACAATCTCGAATTGTTACACACTAATCAAGATAGATCTAGCAAAACACATGCTCCAATCTCTGCCACCTGATAGCCTGCCTCTACTGCACAATCAATGCTGAAGAATGGCTCATAAATAACTTCAAACCAATTGGCTTGTACTGCGCAATCCTCATTGGAATATCCAATCACTGGTTGTTGCAAATCATGCAACAGTATAGTCACAACTGATAGTCACACTACTCTTTCACCTATCTCTTCACTGGTCTCCACTGAAACTGTCCATGCACTGAAGTTAACTGATGTATTATTTAGTTGATTAATGAGTTTATAATTAGTGAATTAATTAATAATTAATTCATACCACTCTCGCTAATTGTATCAATTAGTTAAACTACATAAAAATAGCTCAACTATGTTTAGATTAGTTAAACTGAACACAACTCCATTAACTCCTCAATCAACTCCACCAAACTCTGTCACATGAGTTCTAACTGAAGTATCCATGCAATAGCTCCAATTAACCATTAGGAATAGCATAATTCCTTCTGTCAGCTCCTGTGCCACATCTGTGCACTTAACTAAAGTGCTCCAAGAGAATAAGATAATGTTTATAGTCCAAATATTATTAAGAGATAATAATATTCGACATATCTATTTTTAGACCGGCAATCTAAAAATAGATTCTGCCCAATATGTCTAAAAATATAAGTCCATCTATTTTTCCCTACTTGACCAACCATCCAAAAATAGCATCCTGAAACTCATAGAACATGATCCATATGTCTAAAAATACATATAGTCTAAAATAAATCATACATTTCAAAGCCAAGGGGCCCACCTAGTTGAGGCGCTTACCCTTTCTCCACTAAGCTCATCATCTTGTTGCAATCTCAACACTCCCTCTCAACAAGATAAGGATTATCTTCCACCCCTATCCTGCCTCTGTGGTATTCGAATTTTCTCCTGGTGAGTGCCTTCGTCAAGATATCAGCATCCTGATCCTCCATGGGAATGTATGAAAGTAACATGATCTTCTGCTGCACACAATCTCTGATATGATGATACTGGATGTCAATGTGTTTAGATCTATCATGAAGTACTGGATTAACTGAGATTTTTATGCAACTTTGATTATCACAATAAATCACAGTAGGATCTAAGTGTGAACCGAACAACCCGAACAAGATCTTCCTCATCCATATAGCTTCGCATGCAGCCAAACTCGTTGCCATATACTCGACCTCTGCTGAACTGAGTGCCACGGATCTCTGCTTCCTACTGTACCAAGAAAATGATGTCGACCCGATACTGAAAATCCCTCCAGATGTGCTCTTTCTGTCCGTTGGGCTCCCTGCCCAATTTACATCCATGAAGCCACACAGCTTCACCTCATCCGACTGTCTGTACCATAATCCATATCCCGATGTGCCTCTGAGATATCTCAATACATGCTTGCCTGTCTTCCAGTAGAGCTTGGTAGGCTTAACCATAGCTTGTGAAAGCTGGTTAACAACATAGCATATGTCGGGTCGTGTATTGACCAGATACATAAGCGACCCCACCAACTGTCGATAAATAGTGGCATCCACTACCTCTACCGATGTAGCATCCTCTTTCCTCCATCCACCGGGAAGAGGAGTGTCGATAGGCTTGAAACCATGCATGTTGAACTTCTCCAGTATCTCCTGGGCATACTTGCCTTGAGACACAAACAGTCCATCACTGCACTGCAAAATTTCCAATCCCAGAAAATAATGAAGGAGGCCCAAGTCCTTCATCTCAAACTCCTTTGCAAGATCAACCTTGCATGAGTGTATCAATAGTTCAGCACCTGTCAAAATAAAATCATCTACATAAAGTACAATGATTAGCAACTTACCCTCCACCACAATCTGGTATAGGTTCGGATCTGCCTCACTCTTGGAGAATCCAAGTCCGGTAAAATCACTGTCTATCCGTGTGTACCAAGCACGAGGTGCTTGTTTCAACCCATACAACACTCTCTTGAGCTTGCACACATGCGACTCGCTGCTGAATATCTTGAAACCTTCGAGCTGCTCTATGTACACCTCCTCCTCAATCACCCCATTGAGGAACATAGTCTTCACATCCATCTGATGAATTTTCCACCCCATCTGCATTGAGAGAGCAAGAATCGTCCGTATGGAAGAATACCTTGCGACAGGTGCAAAGGTTTCCTCATAATTGATCCCCTCAATTTGTGAGAAGCCTCGGGCAACAAATCTTTCCTTGTACTTCTCTACACTCCCGTCAGCTGCCTGCTTCACTTTGTAGATCCATCTCGAACCCACCACTAATTTCCCTTCTGGCCTTGGGACAATCTCCCATGCACTGTTTCTGACAATTGAATCATACTCTTCCACCATGGCATCTACCCATGCGGGGTCCTCCACAGCTTCCTCGAAAGAGGATGGCTCTGTCACGATACACTTGCTCATAAGAGTCATGTATCTAGTATACCGATCAGGTGATTGTCTCTGCATGCGCTGTGATGTAGGTGCTCCTACAATCTTCTCTGCATCTTGAGCCAGTCGCTCAGCTTCTATAGTGCGCTTCTGCACTCTGATGGTTGGGGCTACATGAGTGGTTTCTTCCACTCCATGAATCTCATCCTTTGGCTGATCCAAATCCCAAGACTCATCCTTAGGAACTAATAGCTCCTCATCTACATGCAAGTGTGGCTCCCTCTCAAGTGAACACTTCATGGATTTCTCCTCGTGAAATTTGATATCCCATCACACAACAGTCTTACGACTGTCTGGAAAATACACACGATAGTTGTGGGGAGTATCAGTGTACCCCACAAATATCCCAACCTCTACAGTCAGCTTCAGCTTCTTTCTGGCATCCTTAGTCACATGAATGTAAACAGGTGAACCAAAAATCCTCAAATGGGAAATATCAGGCCTCTTACCAGAAAACGCCTCCTCGGGTGTACTCATGCCAAGTATCCTATGAGGACAACGGTTTTGCACATATACTGTAGTATTGCATGCCTCAGCCCACAAGTGTATGGGAAGGCCCTGTATCATGCAACATCGTCCATGCAGCACCCATGATCATTCTGTTCTTCCGCTCAGCAACCCCGTTCTATTGTGGGTTATGAGGTGCTATGAGCTCTCTTCGAATTCCTTCTGCGCTGAAAAAGTCCTTGAATTCACCAGAGATGAATTCACCACCATTTTCGCTCCTTAGAGCCTTCATCCATTTCCCCGATTCTTTCTCAACCAATGCCTTGAACTCACAGAACTTTGAGTATGTCTCGCTCTTCTTCTGCATGAAGAAGATCTAGCACTTATGAGAAAAATCATCAACAAATATCAGATAATACCTGTGATTTTCTGTCGAAGCTGTTGAGAAAGGTCCACACACGTCTGTGCGAATTCTCTCAAGGATCGTCGTGGCGCGACTATCCTTCTTGTGAAAGGTGGCTTTCACAAATTTTCCCAAGGTACATCCCTTACAAACGTCTATTCCGCAGTACCCTTGGGAAACCCGATAGAATGCATTACTTGATATCTTCAAAGCTCCATGGTGAAGGTGGCCCAATCTCTGGTGCCACAACTCGCCATCATCCTGGCTCACCACTCCTTCTGCCTTGCCTGCCATTGCTGCGCAGCCATCTACCTGCAATTGATAAAGGTTCTTAACTCGAACCCCTATCCTCTGGGTCTCACCATTTTCCTTACTGCGCAGGAAAGCCTTTCCCTTGCTAAAGACAACATCATATCCCTTGTATTCTAACATCGCCATAGAGATAAGATTCTTCTTCAATCCTGGAACATGCATCACTTCCTTCAATACGAAGGGTTTACCAGACTCCCTCTCGAAGGAAATGGTACCGATACCGGTCGCACTGTATCTACCATCATCGCCCATCTCGATGTGCACTCCAAGATCTTTCTCATCCAGATCAGTAAACAAATCTTTATCTTCGATCATATGAAAAGATGCACCACTATCAAGAAACCACATTGAACCCATCACACTTGAGACCAAGCATGCGATTAGCGAAAAATCCAGCTCAAAAGCATGAGGCTAGACTCCTACAGAGCTCGCAGTCCGGCGACTGCTTATTTTTCTTCTTAAGCGGGCAATTTATGGCGTAATATCGTGTTGGTGATATGAAGAAAGCACTTCACCTTGGGCAGGTCCTGCTTCTTGCCTTTCGCACCGGATTGAGAAGCATTCTTCTTGCTCTTCCGCTTCCTTGCTTTGGTAGGAAAAGCGCAATTTTCTTCATTTGAGTTCTTTGATGAAGATTTGTCCCTGGTACTCCGCCTTATCTCCTCCTGCACAAGATCCTACCAAAGTCGCTCCCATCCTGGCAATTTCTCCCGACCATTGACAGAGTCTTGATAGGAATGCCAACTCTTCGGAAGCCCAAGGAGAGCCAAGCTCACCAAGTCCTCTTCATCAACAGTAACCCCCACACTTCCCAGCTCATCCCTGCATTGGATGAACTTCGTGAGGTACTTGGGCATACTGTCGCCTTTCTCCATTTTTATGTTCCTGAGTTTATCCTTGAGCGCCAAATTCCTCTGGTCGCTCTTGCTTTGAAATAAATCTGTCAAAGCTTTCCACATCAAGAATGGAGAAGCTTTACCATGAAGGCTAGAAACTATGTGATCCTTCACACCTTCCAACAGAATCCTTCGACACTTTGTTGTCTTCTTTTGCCATGCGTCAAGTACGGCAGCATCACTAGAAGTAGGTTTTGGAATTTCTGCATCTATGAACTCCTTCAACCCATTGTCATCCAACACTGCCTCCATCCTGTCCTTCCATGCAATATAATTCGAGCTTCCCTCAAAAGCATACTCCAATCGCAATCCGTTGAAAGACATTTCAACTTCGACACCAAGAAAACACTGCTACAAATTTGAATTCCACTAGCACAAAACTCAATCGCTTCAATGTTTTGCAATTGCTCCAATGATCAATATCGCTCTGATACCATGTAGAAATTTGAATAACTGATATATTATTCACCAAGATTCTCCTGATCGCACACTATTTTATCTTCATGCACAATACAGAATCTCTTCTACCATTGATCATTAATTGCAGAAATAAAATCAATTGCATGCGCACATTAAAACCATAAACAATCACACATATGAACACAGTATGTAATGGGAAAGATTAAAGCTGAAAACCCCAAATATCTGTATATTATATGTCATAGAGATCATGTAACAATCATTATACAAAGCTCCTCACAAGCTCTCAGTACAATCTCGAATTGTTACACACTAATTAAACTAGATCTAGCAAACACATGCTCCAATCTCTGCCACCTGATAGTCTGCCTCTACTGCGCAATCAATGCTGAATAATGGCTCATAAATAACTTCGAACCACTTGGCTTGTACTGCGCAATCCTCATTGGCATCTCCAATCACTGGTTGTTGCAAATCATGCAACAATATAGTCACAACTGATAGTCACACTACTCTTTCACCTATCTCTTCACTGGTCTCCACTGAAACTGTCCATGCACTGAAGTTAACTGATGTATTCTTTAGTTGATTAATGAGTTTATAATTAGTGAATTAATTAATAATTAATTCACACCTCTCACTAATTGTATCAATTAGTTAAACTAGATACAAATAGCTCAACTATGTTTAGATTAGTTAAACTGAATACAACTCCACTAACTTCCTCAATCAACTCCACCAAACTCTGTCACATGAGTTCTAACTGAAGTATCCATGCAATAGCTCCACTTAACCCTCAGGAATAGCATAATTCCTTCTGTCAGCTCCTGTGCCACATCTGTGCACTTAACTGAAGTGCTCCAAGAGAATAAGATAATGTTTATAGTCCAAATATTATTAAGAGCTAATACTATTCGACATATCTATTTTTAGACTAGAAATCTAAAAATAGAAGTCTATCTATTTTTCCAACTTGACCAACCATCGAAAAATAGCATCCTGCAACTCATAGAACATGATCCATATGTCTAAAAATAGACTTTGTGCCAAAAATAGCCTGCGGGCCCACTTAGTGAAGGCGACTCCTTTCCACTAAGATCATCATCTTGCTGAAATCTCAACACTGTTGGATATCTAATTTTATCTGGATCTATTTGGTTATGATTGATGCGAACCTGGGCTATATGATTAAGTTACGAAAGTGTCTATTTAATTGTTGTGAACTGTGTAAGTATCTAAGTTTCTGGTATATGTATCTATGATTTGTTAATTGCTGCGATTATAGTGTTCTATGCTGATAATTGGTATTACGCACGTGGATGCAGAGGTATTTACTAGATATGTGCATGAGAATAGCTCTTTTATACTATGGATTATATTTTCAATAAGCATATGAATAGATCTGTTTAGTGTGAACTTGATAGGATGGGAGTGCAGACCTGTTTGACTTATCTACTCTCTCTCTCAAGGTGCGGAAACCTAGTTCTAGCACCCTCCCATACTGCTTTGGGTGACACTTTGACCTGCACAAGTAGGTCACTACCAAAAGGGCCAGAAGTATAGGGGTTTTTTGGCAAACCTTAACCTCCGAACTTGGGTTAGGACCCCTTGAGCCAATAGGTGATGGAACTAGGTTTCTGCACCTTGAGGGATAAATTAATGAAGTGGTCCTCAACAAAACTGAATGAAAACTTATACCAATTGTAAGTAGATATGCACAACAATATACATTAGATTCATAGAGAATGCACAACGTTTAATAGAATAACACAAATTTTTTATTCGCCTTAGCGTAGATAACAGGACAGAACCAGATCCATATATAAGCAATGAAAATACTTAACAGATCTATTAATCATCAATAAGAATTCATAATCATATCATATATATTTGCGCAATAATAAATAACTAAGATAGACGCAGTGCGATCTCAACATAACATAAACAGTAAAAAACTCATATTCATCACATAATAGGTTCACCAAAATCTATCCTTTCTATTAGCTTCAGATTTGTTCAATACATCAACTTTCCCTTACAAAACCCTTCCGTGCACATAGCTAATGGATTTCGTACACAGCTAGGAATAGGTCTTCATGCACACAGCCACCAGGAGCCTTTCAACCCAACCCAAAAAACCTTACAACGTATTATAGACGCATAAACGTCAATATCATGAACATAGATTGTCTTACTTTGCTTAGACTCGATCTATCTATTTATATTTTCGTAACTCGCAGATACTATGGTCTCAAACCATGGTTTGAGGCCCATAGTTTACCCTTAAACCCATTTACATCAAAATTGGGGACTTTGACCCACCCCAAATCCCCTTGACTCCATTGTGCAGCGCACACATACAAAATTATATCGAAAATTGTGCCTCAGGGTACCCCGCTCCAACGAGCCCCAAACATAAACATGTGACTCATCCCGAGTCACTGAGGCACCTGCTCCTTGATCTTGGCCTAAAGTGAGTTGAAATTTTTTTTGAGAAGGAGCAATGATTCTAGAATTTGCGCTACAGCGGCCTACGCTTACTGAACTAATTTTGATGTGTTGGGCCCTTCAGTGGCCATCTCGATGTTGCACTGAGTTTGCTGGATTGTCTTTAGATTGTTCTCCAGCGTCTGTGATAGTTGAAGCACTTATTCTGCCCATGGTTTCATGCGTTATTTTAGTATTTGTTCCTTCCGGCACAACCCTTCAATCTCTGTTTGAATTGTTTTTCACTCTTGCAGATGAACGAGGCGCTATGTGAGAACCAATGTGGGCGCCACTATCCTGATTTCCTTGAATTGTTGCTCCTTATCATGGATGGCATCGTGCAGCTGCTACACGACTGGATCATTTTGGATATATTTCCAAACACTCATAGCTTCATCAAGAAAATTTTCACACTGGGTGACCATAGCATCAATACTATCTCTAGCCTGCTTAACTTCCTGGCATCTTCAACTGCAACTTTGTCTGTAAATCTTCAATCAGATGCTCATATTCAGTTCGTACTGTTTTCACCTTCTCGCATTCTAATTTCACTGTAGCAGCCAATCCGTCTAATTTATTTGCAGGCATAGCCATGGCCAAGACAGCTGGAATATCTTGGCAAACCTAGTGGATTTTGGCCTCCAGAATAGTGTGTTGGGCTTCTACTTCTCAGAAAGTTACTTATGATCTTTGTTGCTATTGATGTGCTTGCTCAACCTGTTGTTGTGTGTCCCTTATCTGCATATGTGTGGTATCCACTTTGTAATTTAGCTCGTCTGTGATCATTGAGTGCATAACGTGTAGCTTGCCTATAGGTAACACAGAAAGATTAACATGTACATCACTTGTGCCCCTGAATTGGAGACGTTGGCTAGCCTCCATCTAAATAGATAGTAGGGGGATGTGGACAAAGAGGCCATCCATGAAGGCTTGGAGAGAAACATCTAGTGGTTGAATGCTCATCACTTGCGCACTGGTCGGGCTCGCTTGAATCATGCTCTCTTGAATCTAGCTCACCTGTACCTTTAAATCATGCAGTCTAACTTGTACAAGTTCTAGTGAGGAATTGTACTAAACCTCCATGTCTGTCTAATGATCCTCAGTCACAGACATGACAGTTTTTGTTATTTCATTTAGGTCATCCTCTATCAGCGTCAAGACCTCTTGCCTTGCCTTTTTGGAACTTTCTAATTTTTCTGCGATCCTCTAGTTGCCTGAGAGTTGCGCTTGGTGCCTTTAGATGTTTTAGCTTCCCCTATCTCCTTTGGCGCATATCCATTATTTTCGGGCATTGTTGATGTTTCAAAAATCTCTCCAGTGGTTGTGGGGGTTGCTTCCTTTTCTGTCGCTTTCTATTTGACCTTCTTAGTGACTGGCTCTGCAAATTTCTCTATGAATGTTGAGGTTTCTTTCTCGGTTGATTTCCATGTAGGAGTGCATGACTTCATTTGGGTGGCTAGTGTCAACCAGGCTGACGGCCATTCTATTGTCATGCGCAAAAAATCATCTTCATTCATGAGGTATGGTAGCTCATACCATACTCCCTCTACAACGCCTTTTGTGCGGATGCGTATGTTATGAAAGGTAGCCTTGAAATCTTCTACCATCTTGTACTGATCATAAAAGGTAGGTGACAGTCGTGGCTTTGACTGCACCACTTGGTTCAAGGTAGAATCATACAAAACCCATAAAATTTTGTTTTCTTTGGCACGCACCAGGTCTGAGGATTTCCACAAGGTTGCATAACATGCAACTTCATCCATCTTAGGCTCAATCTATGGGAACTTTTTGCCTTCCGAGGTCCTCCACCCAATTAACACGATCAATAGTAACAACCAAGAATACTGGAAATGCTTTCCTTCCTCCTGTGCCTCGCACACATTTTCCTGAAAGGTGTCCTTCCATTCAACTTCTTGAAAGTATTCCTATATGCCCAAAGGACTGGTGGCACTTGCTCATCCCAATCATTTCTGTTAGCATTTCATACCTTAGTCAACACAATCTCTAAGATCTTATTGAAAGATTCAATTGTGCCATTTTCCTGAGGGTGATAGGGAGAGCTCTTCTGATGACACATCTTGAATTCTTCTTTCAATGCTTCAATGGTGTAATTTCCAAAATGTGTACCCTAATCGCTTATCAGAATCTTAGGACAACTAAACCAAGTCAATATATTCTCAAAAGTAGATTGCGCAACTATATCAACAGTACAATCCTTCATGTTGGCTCGAGGGGTCCTGACCCAGGTTCGGTGAGCAAGGTTTGCCAACAAACCCCTATAATACTGGCCCTTTCGGCAGTGACCTGCTTTCGCAGGTCAAAGTCTCACCCAAAGTAGTATGGGTGGGTGCTAGAACCAGGTTTTCACACCCTGAGAAAGGATGGGTAAGGCAAGCAGAGCTGCGTCCTGGTTCTATAATTCCCAGATTACCTTGCTCTACGCAAGGTTAATTATGTTTCTATTCACATCCACGTGCACTAGATCTACAGTTATATGCTTATCATATCATTAACACAACAATATATAAACAGAACATAAAAGATCTAGATCCAATATCACAGTACACAGATCTTTCGTAGCCTAAGGACAGAAAACGCATAATACAACAATTACCAATAATTCATATAACAGTACTCACAGATTCAGTTCTCTAACAATATTTCACATTCATTCATCAATTCTTCCTTACAATTCCAATCCCCTTCCCAACCTGCGCACAAAGTAGCAGGGTCCGCACACAGCTGGACTAGGATCTCCGTGCACAAAGCTAGCAGGATTCCGTTCCCCAAAACCTAAACAGATCACTTAAACAACAGATGGCATCAATAGCTCATCATTTCCGATCCTTTACAATACAAAATGCATCTCTATTTATAACAATCTAGCCTCGACTTTCCTATGGTCCACTACCCATGGTTTTCGGACCCCTAGTTTACCCTTTGACCCATTACAATGCGTTCGGGGCTTTGACCCACCCCAAAACCCCTTCGCTATGCTAAACATAACCAAAAATATCAAAATTGGACCAGTTTCATAACTTGTTAGGAGACCCCGTTGCAACAGTCCCCCAACACAATCTTGTGACTCGTCCTGAGTCACTGCAGTGGTGCAGCTTCGACTTGCGTGCGCAAGGTAGCCAGAGTGCAAAGGAGCGGAGGGAGAACTTCCTTACTTTGGGCCGTAGCATGTTGTGCAATGTTGACCATCATCAGGGAGGTAGGGCCATCTGTATCCGTAGCAACCTGTTCTAACAGTCAGTGGAGGCGTGCGATGGCGAACTGAGCATCATGTGCGAGCTGGAGTGTGGTATCAGACCATGGCTTCAATAATTTTTGAACAACCTTCTTGGAGTGGTGAAGGTTCTCAATCTTGTCCATGGTGGCTAGGCGCTGCGTAGAGACGCTAGAGGGTGTGGAGGCTCGGATTTGATCCAGAACATCTTCTGCCTACTGTAAATCCTGCTAGATATGCTGAATCATAGAATGGTGTTGTACTGCCATCCATAGTTGTGCAGTTGTTTCGACCAATTGTGCTCCCTACGTTAGCTACTCCTCAATGATATGTATTGCATCTGTAACCATGACAATCCGCTAGGCCCGGACTTCTGGAGGTATGTCATACTATTGCTGCCTATCCTAGTCACGGTGGCGAACCTCCCGCAACGCTTTGGAGGATAGTCTTTGTAGCTCTGAACTAGATAGTCGCGCTAAGTCTAGTTGGATGTCCCCAGTAGTTGGATCGGGACTGCAAACTATGGCAGCGCGAGGGAGTCAACATACATTGCTTCTGGTGGGCGGCGCTCAGGAGCTGCGGAGATGTTGCAGCATGTCCCTGTATCTCAGCATTCCTTTTGTGCATGGGTTGCAAAAAATCCTCTCTGTCGAAAGCCCATGCTCACTCCTATAACTGTACTCAACATTCCCAGGTCCTCTTACCGGTTCCTTCGGCAGGTCCAGGTCCATCTTTTTAACAAACAGATGAGCGTCACAAAGAATATGGATGAACAAAAAAAATCGGAACGTGGATAGCCAGAGTATGTTGAAGGGTGAATAAATAGCCGGGCGCGAAGTTTTCCGGCCATCCGCGCCCCATTCAGAGCTATTTAATGGCGAAGTATCTCGTGCGTGGCACGTACCCTTTATCCTTCAGACCGTTCTTACCATAAATGGCTGCATTGATGATCTGCCACATGTTTTTCATAGTTGCAGGGGTATTTTCTTATTAAATTGAGATGTGCTGATGGTCATCCTTCGTGCCCAAAGTCATGTCCATGGAATGTCAGACCATGGATGACACTTGTATGTCATTCATGTACCTTGAATGAGGGTCAACACGAGGTGTATCTGCAAGTTGGTCAGCAGTCTTTTCGATCCTTTTACTTTGCATGCAGGAGGGACGTCCCTGTGTGAGAAGGTTGCATCATACGTCCCTATGCCATTTATTACTTGAGAGTTCGTAGATCCTCCTGATATACATGGGTTCGAGCTAGTCCGTAACCCGACACAGGCTTAGGCCAACGATACCCTGGAAATTCTGTCCAAGCAAGGTTCAATCACACCCTTGAGTGTTGCACGTCAGCAAGTATCTGCGTAGGTTGACTGACCTCAGAGCCCATCTGGCCACTGGGGTCCCTATGCGCAGGATCACCCTACTCCAATACTTCCCCTGAGTAAATAATACCTGTCCTTGCATAGGTGCTTCGCATAGTGTTAGCGGTATTGCCTCTGGCCCGCATTCCATGGGAATATTAGGTTCATCCGGATGTTGATTATCATCTGCATCCTCTGGCAGGGCAAGGTTCTTTCTATGGTAGAGATGCGGCAGAAGTTCCTGATGGCCTGAAGGCTTCGAAGCGCCGAGACCTCATGCAACCATCCTTGCCAATTTTCCAGCTCCTCATCGGAGTCAGAAAAACATTCACTATCCTTTTCCCAGCAGAGAATTCCTTCCTCCGTCGGGTTAACCTGATCTTCATCCTGCGCAGTTAATTTATAAATGTGATCTAATTCCTCATTCTCATAGGCTAGTTCTGTATACCGCGCACCTTCGGCTGGATCTAGTGGTACTATGACATGCATACCTTTGTTTTCGAACACCCTGCTTCGTTTCTTGAGATTGATGACACCCCCCATGTCTATGTCCCAGTCTAGCTCGAGGAGCATAGGGTAGGGGTTCGTGTTTTCAACTATTTCTATTACTTCAAAATCAGCTAGGACCCTTACCCCTGAAATTTCAACCATAACTTTTAGTAACCTACCCAGAGGGATGATTTTCTGTTGATTTTCCATTCGCAGTTGGATAGTGGACCATTTCAATTTAGGCTCTCCCATTCGTTGCCATGTCTGCTCTGGTAAGATGTTCGCATCTGATCCAAGACTTAAGATAACCTGATCCATCTCATACTCACCGATCTGTGCAGTTAATTGCATCTCTCTTCCGGTGCATTTCTTATAGTTGCATAGTTTGTGTACATCCTTGGTCTCAGGGATCAAACTGGGCCGAGTTGCGTAGGTATTTAGTAATGCTAGGAGATTTCCTACGACCTGTGGATTCCTTACCAACTTCAGACATGCCTTCAAGAAGGGCTCAATTCCTTCTTCTATCTGAGGCTGTGCAGGGGCTTCCAATGGTGCTTGTTCTTTGACAAACACTCCTTCCCAAGAGGCAAGCCTTTCCTCAGCTCCCTGGGTGACTAGCCCACTATGTGTCATGAATTTTACACTTGGATCTACCCTCCTTAGCTCGGCTTTAACCCTCTGTACATTCTGCATAGGGGTGGGTTGTTTTTCCTACATCTTGGCTATTAATATTGGACAATCTTCTGCCTCGTGGTCTAGCTGTCTACAATATTTGCACGATGGCCTCGTGGGATTAGGGTATTCTCTGGCAAAGTGCCCTATTTCCCCATAGTTATAACAGCTTAGCTGGCCACATCCTCGGCCTGCGCTTCCTCCTCGACCTTCGCTGCCTCAGGCTGGTGATCCTCCAAAGTGTGCAACAAGTCTTGGTGATGCAAGGTCTGATTGTACCTTATATAAATTCCCACGATCCATCATTAAGTCATAGGTACAACAGTTCTGCTCATCATGTCCCACTGATCAGCAGAATCGACACCATTGTTGTTTTAGTTTTGGGACATACGCACCTAGTCGAGGGCAATGGTTCATATCATGTAGTCCTGCTACCCGAAAATCATCGCACCATAGCGCAGATCCACTTGATCCTGGCCGAAACAGGGCAGGTTCCCTACTTGGCCCTAGGCGTATTGGACTAGGTCCTCCTGCTTGCATATAATCGGTCAACAGAGGGCACTGATCCTTCGTATGGCCAGACACTCGGCAACGTATACACCAAAGATTTGCGCAGATGTCCTTTCCTCGTTCTTTTCGTAGGTTTTGTATCTCCATATGCATAGCCCCAAGTTGTTCCTGGATTTGTTGTGCCCCTGCTGACGTATCTTCCCGGGGTGCAGCTTCTAATTTCATAGTGACTTCCATAGCTTTCTCCTGTGATTCAAAGGTCTGATGACATCGGCGTACGCAGGTGAGGTAACAACATAGCGATGAACCACTCCATATGTTGTCTATCGTCATATTCGAACCCTCCCTCCCTAATTGCCTTATTCAGTCATTGATCAGCCTCCCATACTGACTCAGACGCACCTTGTTTGAAGTCTTTTACTTCTGCTACTAGCTGGGAATAAGATTTCAGCTTCTGGAATTATTGCTTCAGAGCATCTTTGATATCTTGAATGGAGGTAGTCCCATTATGGGCAACATATTGCATATACCAGTCTAGAGCTCCGTCTTTGAATGCTAAAGACAGCTGCACCCTCTTTATCATGTCACTTTCCACATTCTGCGCAGTCCAGAAAGAGTCTGCCACAAACCAAAACCGGTCCATATCCTCATCTCCTACCCCCTTGAAGGTAGGTATTTTCAAATGCGCAGCCATATCACTGTCTAGGGGGGGTGGCGGTATAGGCGAATTCTTACCTTTGCGCAGATGAGGTGGTGATGTAGCCGGGGGATCTTGCACAGCTGGTTCCTGCAATGGATTATAGGCAGATCTCCCTCCGTCAAGGTTGGTCCGATAGTATTTACCGCTGTGGGTTGTGCTCCCATCTAGATCCGAGGTCATTCAGTCAGCATGACTACACAAAATGCTCTTTTCGCACAGTAATTTCTTGATCAACAATGGTAACGTCCTCGGGAATTTACCTCAGAATCCTTTGAAGAATCGTCGTTCAGCTTTAGAGTATGATAAAAACTGATCAATGGAAAATTCCATCACAAATCCTCCCAGCACACTATCCACTGTGCACGTGATAGTATTATCAGTTTTTTCTAGCTGCTCAAGTAGCTCTGGGGTCCACTGAGTGACTCGCTTGTCCTTCCAGCACTTCTGGATTTCCACAAGCATGGCTAGCCACTCCTGGAGTTCAATCGCAAGGTTACAAAGAATATTTCGTAGCTTTCAGTAAGAATGTACCTATTTTTACACCTTTCCGCCGTTAATTTTTCACTGCGGTTTTCTTTTACTGCGAACTCCTGGATCTGTCTTTCGAACCAGTCTTCGATCTCTTTTCTTTCAGGTTTCCAGTATTCTCTTGTCATTACCCGATTCCTCTCCCATACTTCTTTCGGTACCGGCAATGGAACCATTTGTTGGCTCGAGGGGTCCTGACCCAGGTTTGGTGAGCAAGGTTTGCCAACAAACCCCTATACTACTGGCCCTTTCGGCAGTGACCTACTTTCGCAGGTCAAAATCTCACCCGAAGTAGTATGGGTGGGTGTTGGAACTAGGTTTCCGCACCCTGAGAAAGGATGGGTAAGGTAAGCAGAGCTACATCCTGGTTCTGTAATTCCTAGATTACCTTGTTCTGTGCAGGGTTAATTATGTTTCTATTCACATCCATGTGCACTAGATCTACATCTATATGCTTATCATATCATTAACACAACAATACATAAACAAGACATAAAAGATCTAGATCCAAGATCACAGTACACAAAACCTTCACAGCTTAAGGACAGAAAACTCACAATACAAAAATTACCAATAATTCATATAAAAGTACTCACAGATTCAGTTCTCTAACAATATTTCACATTCATTCATCAATTATTCCTTACAATTCGAATCCCCTTCCCAACCTGTGCACACAGCAGCAGGGTCTGCACACAGCTGGACTAGGATCTCTATGCACACAGTCAGAAGGATTCCGTTCCCCAAAACCCAAACAGATCACTTAAACAACAGATCACATCAATAGCTCATCATTTCCTATCCTTTACAATACAAAATTCATCTCTATTTATAACAATCTAGCCTCGACTTTCCTATGGTCTGCTACCCATGTTTTTCGGACCCCTAGTTTACCCTTTGACCCATTACAATGTGTTCGGGGCTTTGACCCACCCTAAAACCCCTTCGATATGCTAAATATAACCAAAAATATCAAAATTGGATCAGTTTCGTAGCTTGTTAGGAGACCCCATTCCAACACTTCACTGGTTGGGTTAAGCACATCTGGTTACATAATCTGTCGCAGTGATGATTTAGCACGCACCACTCTTCCTTCATGGAGGATTAATAGGTCCCATAAAATCGATAACCCATTTTTTAAAAGCTTGCAGTGCCATTTGCGAATTCAAAGGCATCTCGTCTTTGTGTGAAGGCTTTCCCATCCTCTGAAAAACATCACATGCGCGATGATGTGCATAGACATCATTGTGCAGTGTGGGCCACCATAACCCATCTCACAAGATATTATGCGCAATGGCCTTACCTGCATAATGAACACCGGAAACCCCTCCATGAGCTTCATTTATAATTGCACGTCTCTCATACTCTAGGACACATTTTCGCAAGACCTCATCCCCAGCCATTTTATACAACTGTCCGAAATAATGGTGAAATCCGCAGTGCGTGCCACAAGTTATTTCTTCTGCTGAACTGTATAGTCCTCGGGCACACGTCCAGTATTAAAAAACTGAATGATATCAGGGAATTTCTCATCAACCACCTTTATCACAAACAACTACGCATTTTAAAATCCATCTCTACATTTTTAGATTCCTCTCCTGTTTCAATGTGTGACAGATGGTATAGCCCAACATTCAATCTTCCTGGTTTCACCATAATTTCAAAATCATATACCTGGAATAACAATAACCATCCATAGATATTCCCCCCTAACAGAGGCTTTTTGACTAGATACTACAAAGCTGAATGATCAATGAACATCTTAAAGTGACCTCCTAATAGATAGTGGCCAAATTTCTGTAGTGTGTACACCATTTCTAGCCCTTCCCTTTCAGTGGTGGAGTAATTCTTCTCTACGCTTGACATTTTCCGTCTTGCATAAGAAATAGGATGATCAATCTCCCCTGCTCATGTCTACGTTAACACATCTCCGAACGCAATACAGGAGGCATCCACATGTACATGAAATTCCTTTGACCAATCTCGGAAGACCAGGATGGGCGCAGTGACCATATTCTCCTTGAGCATCTCAAAAATCTTATGACAGTCCTCATCCTAGTAGAAATTTGTATCCTTCTTAAGTAGCTTTTCCATGGGCACAGTTATAATTGCATATCCCTGAATAAACTTACTGTAATACCAAATATTCCCCAATATTGAGCGAAACTGCTTAATATTCTCATGTACTTCCAAATTTACTATGAATACAATCTTTGCAGGATCCACCATCAAATCCTGCTAGCTGACAATGTGTCCTAGCAGTATTCCAAATGGTACACAAAATATACACTTCTTCAAATTCAAAGAGATCTGATACTTCCTACAAGTATCCAACATTAAGCACAAATTTGACACATGCTTCTTTAACAATCCAAATACAGTCCAATAATCAAAATATACCTCCAAAAATGTGTGTAAAAATTATTTGAAAGCATCAAATACCACACGCGAGAAAATGGCAGGAGCATTCTTCAATCCAAAGGGAATAATTATATATTGGAAGGATCCCCATTTAGTAGCAAAAGTGGTCTTACTCCTATCTTTTGGAGCAATATGAATGTGATGATATCCTGAAAACCCATCTGTGAAGGAGTATTCTTCTTGACCTCCAACATTATCCAATTTTTCATCTGAGAATGGAGTTGGGAATGGATCATGCACACAAGCATCATTCAGTTTGTGCATATCTACACAGATTCTAATTTATCCCTTGATCTTATTATATTTCACAACCATTGGACTTACTTAGTTAGATTCTTCTACAAGTTTAATGATGTGTGTTGCCACCATTTTGTCCAATTCTTCTTTCACCTTTTTCTTATATCTTAGGTTAAGCCTGTATGGGCGCTATTTTACAGGGCGTGCATAAGGTTTTAATGTGATTTTCATTACTCCAAGTTCCCCAATAATTCCTTTCAACTCTAAAAACTTTGTAGGGAAAAGATCTTGATATTCTGTTAGCAACTCAGTAACCTTGCTGACAATATCATCATCCCAATAGTCTCCAATATTTGCTAACATTGGTTATTATTTAGTTCTAATATTCACATGTCTTAGCTTTAAGGGATTTGTCACATCTAGCGAGGTGATTGAGGGCCCAACCACTGCACGCCGTCCCTCATATTCAGGATCATGATATTCCTTGAATCCTCATCATTCTCTTCTACTGTCAGGTTTCTACAATTCACAATGGCTTTCATCTGCGCGTCCCACACTGGTGGAGTGCACTCAATTACATGATTTGTTGTATCAAATATTAATTCTTGAATATTATTCAAATATTGACCAACTGTATAAAATTCACTTTCAAAGCTAAATGTAAGAATACAAATTTCTTTCAACATAGACCATTTACTAGTGCCTCTGTGCAACTCTGTCTCTAAGCACAATTCAGTAGGAAATTTTCCCAACATGTTGTTGATCAGTGGTTGTCATTAATGTCAACCCAAGCATCACCAGGGGCTACACTAATCTTGCATGGGAATTTTGACTTGAAAACATACTCTATTCCAAGTCAAGGATATTTTATATTTTTTCTACTTGTTGAGATGTTTCCATTGATATATGGAATGCCACACAATTCTTCACGGTTTGAGAGATATTCGTGTTTGAAGTTAGTAACCCCAGTTAGTGGGCTAAAACCTCATGGGGTTGTGGCATGACACTAATCATTAGTTGTGGTCATTGAATAGTCAATAATTAATAATTTTTTAAGCTCCTCAAATCCCTCTAGCATTCACTTGTTTAAGACCCTCTCAATCTAATAATTTATATAAATTTCGACCCTCATATCCTCCTGATGTAAAGATTTTGCTACTTAAAAAGAGGTCATCGTGGCATTTTCACTATAAATTTTTTTTCCTGCAAAGATTCAGATGCTAAAAAAAAAAACCCATTTGAGCTGAAATCCTGATGAAGCGCGTGATTGAATTTCAAATATTGGTTCGCTATATTTACAGAGATATAATCTGAGTCAATTAGGGTTTTTGCAGGCTCCCGAATTTCATGTCAAATAGGTGACCTTGGGAAAATCATCATAACTTTCTCTCTGAGCATTGGATTCAAATTTTGTAAAAAGTGACAGAAAGAGGATGGATTGTAGTTTTTTGGATATTGTTTTTAGAACCGAAGTTTGAAACAATGACATGTAGCACTTCGTACAAGTTAGCTCTACTGAACTGGTCTATAATCAGGTCATCGTAGGAGATTGGGAATAAATATTTCTTGAAGAATGCAATATTGATCAAACCTATGGGGTTGGAAAGAGAAGACAGAGGGCTACCATAGGCCACAATTTCAGACCTTGGAGATCCAAAATTACATAGATACATTAGATTCAATATCGAGCTTCTAGAAGGAAAGAAAAATTATGCATTCAAGGATAACTGCAGTAAGGACAACACATCAATAGTCAAGGGTAAGTCCGCTAAAACAAGGTTTGTATGATTAGTGTTTGAATTTTAATTTGAATATCATCTCTGACATGTGTTTTTGTAAGACATTGTAAGAATTTTCTATGTATGTTTGATTAGGTTTTGTTCATAAATTTTGAACGTATTTACATTTGAATTTTGAATATTTCTCTGACATATGGTTTGTAGGATAGTGTAAGTATTTTGTTTGTATATTGGTTTGGTTATTTTTCATTAATGCATGTGTAGGAAGGAGGAAAAAATAGGACAACTTAGACACATACTAGAAGGGAAATGCAATGCCAAAGTACCATTACTTGAAGCAAGCACAAAAAGATCTCAACAACTGCTAGTGTTCAAAGAAGCAGTGTCAAGTCAAGTATCAGGTCATATCAAAAGTCAGTAATGTAAAAATCATCATTTTTAAAATTGTAAATGAGTCATTATTATAAAAGAGTCAATTTTCTTAGAGTTGGAGAGGCATTGTTGGGAGGTATAAGTGTTATTGTTGGATAATGTTGTGGTTCGGCTGCAGGCCATAGTGTGATTGGGTGATTTGTCTAGTTCAAAAAAATCATTGTGAATCATATTGTATCGTGGATCATTTTCCTTGGTAGGGGAGTCCACACTCTTGTCTTATTTCTGATCATTATAGGGTGGTAGGGAGGTGCTAGGTTGGTGCATGAAGTCACCTATAGGTTGGAGCCTGTGAACACTTCAAGGTTGTAGGCTGGTCTAGGATGTCGGGGCATCCATTCATTTGACTACTGAAGAAACCAGGGCATTGGGGCATCATTCCGGTGGTAGTTGGAGAAGAATTATTTTCTATAATTCTATGAAGTTGTACCTTTCATTTCAGTTGAGGCTAAAGATTAAAGAATTTATTAGAAAATCGTACAATGGTTTTTGATCTAGAGGGGGTTTTCCACCTAACATTCGTGTGCCTATTGTGTTCTATTATTTACTGTTGTTACTGGATAAACATCAAGAATAATAGAATATTAACTAATGCTCTGAAAAATATTTAAAAGTTCTCATTGATAATAAATAATGATTCACCCCCCCCCCCCCCTCAGTGTTTCCAACAATTGGTATCAGAGCTTGGTTCCTTTAATAGTAGTATAAAAATTGGAAGGAGATCATGGAGTATACTAAGAATAGATTTCATATGTTCAATGGAAATAACTACGCACTTTGGAGTGGAAGAATGCAGGTTCATTTTATTTACAGTGACCCAGGATGAAAAAGGTAAGAAAAATATGGTATATGATGCAAAGGATAAAGATTTCATTATTAGTGGGCTTATCGAATATGTCTATCTTAAGGTACTGAGTTATAAAAATTCTAAAGAAGTATGGGGCAAGCTTGAGAATATACATGAAAAATTTGAGCAACTCAATATGAAGGAAGATGAAAATATTGATGCATACTTACAACATGTTGATGAAATAACAAATGCATTGGAAGGTTTGGGAGAACTCATCGACACGAAAATTGTTGTCCAAAATATCCTTAGAACCTTGTCAGCAAGATTCAACCCAAAGGTATCTGTCTTGGAATATAGTTCGAATCTAGCAAATCTCAGCAAAGATGAATTTCATGGAGTGCTTACAGCATATGAAATGAGGATTGAAGAAGAGGACGACACATCTCACCTAGAAACAACATTTTCTGCATCCAAGAGAACTAGTAAGGACAAGCATACTCCAAAAGAGAAAACTTGTAGTTGTAAGGAAGAAGAAAAGGAAGAATATGAAGAAGAATTTTCAGATACATAATTTTCCTACTTCACGTGAAAAATGAGAATAGGTACGGGGAAATTCAAAGGTAAAATTATATTGATATGTTTCGAAAGTGGTGAGGTTGGGCATTTTTCAACAAAGTGTCCTCACAAAAATGAGGTTGTTACGAAAGGAAAGAAAGGTATGAGGAAGTTAAACAAGAAAGGCAAGAAGAAATGGTTTAAGAAGAGTTTATTCTTCAAATAAGATAGCTCCTCATCTGATGAATACAGTCATAATGAAGAAGAAATCAATGGAAGAGTATTGTTTATGGCCAATCATAATAAGAAATAAGCATCTGATGAAGAAGAAGATATGACTAAGGTTGAATTTCAAAATGAAGAGATAAAGGTTATCAAAGAGCTCAAGTTAGAGAAGAATCATGTCAACACTCTTGAAGAAGAATTAAATATAGAAATGGAATAGGTCCTAAATCATAAAATCAAGGTTGAAGAATCAATCAGGGAAGAATTAAAGGAAAGAAACAAGGAAATAGAAGCATTGGAAGCTGAAATATATATTTTCTCTACGAAAGAAAGTAAAAAATGGAAAAACTCTTCAAAACTACACCAACAACTCCAAGGCATTGGAATAAATCATCAACAATCATCGATAAAACAGTGACAAGACTGGTCTTAGTTACAAAGAAAAATCTGAAAAGGAGCCAAGTCCTTCTATGACAACAAAAGAAGATGGATATGCAAAATATAACAAGAAGGTAGACCTCCTAGCCAAATCAAGGGATCAGGACTCGCAGGAAGAACCATGGAAAACAATTCCTCGAAAAATATTTCCTCCCATGTATCAACCTATATTCTATGGTCATTTCTATTCAACAGTACTATGATGAAAATGGAATAAAAAGGCAATTCTCAATAGCCAGAACACCGCAGGAAAATGGAGTTGTTGAAAGGAAAAATGGAACCATACAGGAAATCGACAGAAAAATGTTAAATGAATCAAAATTAGATGATAAATTCTAGGTTCAAGAAATCGATACAATTGTATTCATTATAAACAGAGGTTTCAAAGGAACAATTGTAACATGACTCCATACGAATAATGGAAAGGAAGACTGGCTAATGTCAAATACTTAAAAATATTTGGAAGAAAAATTTACATCAAAAGAGAAGATAAAAAATTGGGCAAGTTTGATTCCCGTGAAGACAAAGATATTTTCATTGGCTATTCATGCAAAAGGAATGCATATAGATGCTACAATATTTGGAAAAAACAAATAGTGAAAATCATAAATGTTACTTTTGATGAAGATTGTCTTACAAAGGACGACGATGAGATTGTACCTTCAAGAAAATATGAGGGATATGAGGGAGAATCTATGAAGGATGAAGAAGAAGCTCCAGAACAAGACCAATAACAAAGGAAACAACAACCAACCAAAGGAAAAACGAAATGATTAGCAGGATGTACAAGAAAATTCTCCAAAAGCTTTAAAAGAATGATGTCAAAAGAATCATTCGTCAAATCAAATCATCAGAAACATAAATGAAGGAATTGGAACCAAAATAAGTCAACAAATTTGTTCATCACAACAAGCTTGCCTTGCTTTTTTAGGAACTTTTGAGCCTAACAATTTAGAGGAAGCTAGTCAAGATGAACACTGGGTAGCAGCTATGAATGAAGAACTGTATCAAATTGAGAAAAATGATACTTGGGAATTGGTTCCACGACCAAAGGATAAAAATGTTATTGGAACTTTTTGATCAGTGGTTTCCATTAAGGTCAACCAAAGTAACACTAGGGCCTACCATGATCTTGCATGGCAGTTTTGACTTGACAACTTACTCTATTCTGAGTCAAGGATATTTTGGATGGTTTCTACTTGTTGAGATGTTTTCGTTGATATATGGCACACCATGTAATTCTTCACGGTTTGAGAGATATTCATGTTTGAAGTTAGTAACCCCAGTTAGTAGGCTAAAACCCCATGGGGTTGTAGCATGACATTAATAATTGGTTGTGGTCATTGACTAGTCAATAATTAATAAATTTTTAAGCTCCTAAAATCCCTCCAACGTTCACTTGTTGAATACCCTCTCAACCTAAGCATTTATATAAATTGTGACCCTCATATCCTCCTTATGTAAGGATTTTGCTACTTAAAAACAAGTCATCGTGGCATTTTCACTATAACCTGTTTTCTACAAAGCTTCAGATGCTAAAAAAAACCCATTTGATCCGAAATCTTGATGAAGTGCATGACCAAAATTTAGATATTTGTTCGCTATATTTTCGGATATATGATCTGAGGAAGTTAGGGTTTTTGCAGGCTCCCGAATTTCATGTCAAATAGGTGCCCTTGGGAAAATCGTCATAAATTCCTCTCTAATCATTCGCTTCAAATTTTGTAAAACGTGAAATAAAGAGGATGGAATGTAGTTTGTTGGATATAGTTTTTAGGATCAAAGGTTGAAACAGTGACACACGACACTTGATACAAGCTTGCTCGATGGAACTAGTCTATAATCAGGTCATCGTAGGATATTGAGCATAACTATTTCTTGAAGAATCCAATATTTATCAGACCTATGCGGTTGGAAATATGACTCAGAGGGCTACCACAGGATGCAATTTCAGACCTTGGAGATATGAAATTACATATATACAAGAGATTCAATATCAAACTTCTAGAAGGCAAGAAAAAATATGCATTCAAGGATCATTGCAGTAAGGATAACACATCAATAGTAAAGGGTAATTTTGCTACAACAAGGTATGTATGATTAGTGTTTGAATTTTAATTTGAATATCATCTCTCACATGTGTTTTTGCAGGACAGTGTATGTATTTTTTATGTATGTTTGATTGGGTTTGTTTATAAATGTTGAATGTATTTACATTTGAATTTTGAATATTTCTTTGACATATGGTTTGCAAGACAATGTAAGTATTTTGTTTGTATATTGGTTTGGGTATTGTTCATTAATGCATGTGCAGGAAGGAGGAAACAATAGGAAAAATTAGACACATACTATAAGGACAATGCAACACCAAAATACCATTACTTGAAGCAATCACAACAATATCTCAGCAGCTGCTAGTGTTCAAAGAAGCAGTGTCAAGTCAAGTATCAGGTTGTGTAAAAATTTAGTATTGTAAAAATCATCATTGTAAAATTGTAAAAGAGTCATCATTGTAAAAGAGTCAATCTACCTAGAGTTGGAGAGGGATTGTTGGGAGGTATAAGTGTCATTGTTGGATAATGTTATGGTTGGGTTGCAGTTCATAGTGTGATTGGGTGATTGGTCTAGTCCCTGGTATGGGAGTCCACACTCTTGTATTATTTTTGATCATTATAGGGTGGCAGGGAGATGCTAGTTTGGTGCATGAAGTCACCTACAGGTTGAAGCCTGTGAACACTTCAGGGTGGTAGGTTGTTCTATGATGTCGGGGCATCCATTCTGTTGTAGACAATTTTTGTCACTCCTAGAGACAGCCTAGAGTTGCTATAGACCAGTGCCTAGGACATCTTAACATAGCAAGGAGCTCATAATATAGCTTGGGTTGTCAATCCAAAAGCTCTCTTACTATCTCTTGCAAAACAAGGAAATTAGTTTAAGTGGAACCAAACTCTCTCATAAGCTGATACAAAGATAAGAATAATGTAGGAACAACATGCAAAACTCCAATACAAAAGCATCAGACAGTTAAGAGACAACTTACTGCAAAGAGGGCCAGTTCAAATAATATGCCACATAAATCAAATATCAGAAAGGT
>JAXQQM020083990.1:0-21111 GCA_034641835.2 Pinus albicaulis | reverse complement strand
TTGAACCTGCACAAAACACACAATTGTGTTGGAAATATGATGCAGAGTGTTGTCCTTGATGGCAACCCACTGAATGAAGATGAAGACATGCAACTATTGACATGTGTTGTCCTTGATGGCAATCCACCTGATGAAGTTATTCTTGACTTGATGGACTTGGTAAATGATGTAAATCTGATGTGATATGAGGTTTGTTGACAATATGATGCTGAGTGTTGTCCTTGAAAGGCAACTCACTTGATGAAGATTATGGCAACTTATTTGATGAAGTTGTGCTTGATAGAACCTGTTCTTGATGAAGTAAATTTGATGTATCTACAGTGTGTACAGAAGGCAATGAAGCAAGGAATTCATCATGTGCTAAATCTTGATGAAAAGAATATGTCTCTAGGAATACGCGGATCTGTCGAAGGAAAGTCGCGTATGCACGCGGAAAAGAACGTTCCAAGTCGCGTATGGGAAAAAGCGCTCAAAAAGTGAAAAAATAGGGGCCCGTGGTATTGAAGAATCATGGTATTGATTTGGCCCGTGGTATTGAAGACTCATGGTATTGATTTGGCTCGTGGTATTGAAGGCTCATGGTATTGCTTTGGCCCGTGGTATTGAAGGCTCATGGTATTGCTTTGACCCGTGGTATTGAAAAAGGATAAACCTATATAAGGAGAAGAAATTCATTGGTAAAATCATGAGTGTGGTTGAGCAAGATATGCGGTCTTGGATAGTGGTGTCTCTATGAAGTATATACGTATGGAAAGGGTAAGTATGGAAAGGGTAGGGGTTTGATGATAGATGTGAATCTATGATGCTCCTATGAAGAAATGATGAAGCGGAATATCTAGATCTGTAATGTATCTGTATTTGCTGGATCTATTTATGAAGTGATTAGATCTGTGATGAGGTGAACATCTGTCTGAAGTAAAGGGTTGAATCTGAACTGAATGTCTGATATGAAGAAGTAGGCAGCTCTATAATGGTTGAAGATCTATATGCTACTTTATCGCAGAGGAAGCGCGTATATACGCGGCTTCGTTGAAGAGAAAGCGCGTATGCGCAATGAAATTGGATCTGTAATATATACAAAAGTATACGCTGGTTTATGTGAACGGAAGCGCGTATATACGCGACATCAGTGAAAGGAAAGCGCGTATGCAAACTAGGGTTTGCTGAAGTCTATGGTAAGAAATGTCTGATCTGCTCTGCTGGTTTACTGATATCTGTCAGTGAGTTATATGTATCTGTTTAATGGTTGAATGTGCTTAAAAGTATGGAAAGGGTCCAGTCTGAAAATATGATGAAACGTGGCCTGCAAGTGGTGTCCTAAAGGAAGCTTTGGATCCAGTGTGAAAATTGATGAAACGTGGTCCATAGAGGTGCTGAGGGTTGTAGCCTTCAGTCAGGGGGTTGTAGCTCCTTTCCAGGAGAGGCTGGTAAACGAGATCAGGGGGTCGTAGCTCCCTTCCAGGAGAGGCTGGTAAACGAGTCAGGGGGTCGTAGCTCCCTTCCAGGAGAGGCTGGTAAACGAGCGCAGGTGGGTGCCTGCGTGCTGGTCAAGTCTGTGCCAGCACATATGTTGTAAGATGTTTTCTCTATAATAAAATATTGAAGGCTGAGCAACTGCGGCGGTGGTTTTCTCCCGACTTGGGTTTCCACCTAAAAATCCTGGTGTTCATGTGTGATGCTTTGTGTGATGGTTTATTCTGTTCTTACTGCACATGTTTATTGTTTATAGAACATCTAATGAATGAATGATGGAATGATATAAGTGAAGAACTAATGGCATAATTAGATCTCTGTGTATACGCGAGTTTTATGAAGGATATCCGTGTGTATATGCTAGTTGGCTTCAGCAAAGTAGCGTATGGGTTTTAAAGGAATGAAAAAGTAAAAATTTTAGAATATGCAGTAAATACTGATTCACCCCCCTCTCAGTATTTTTTCCCAACAATTAGTATCAGAGCAGGTCCTTGTGCAGAAGCTTGATCGCTTAAAGGAGATCCGTCGCAATGGGAAGTCAAGAAGGAGTAATGTCTATAAAGCCACCTCTATTCAATGGAAGCAATCTAATATTTTGGAAGGTACGAACAAAAGCATATCTGCAAAGTCTTGGTGCAGATGTATGGGCAATCGTGGAAGAAGGTTATCAATACCCGGCAAGTATTCCTACTGATGCAGCAGAAAGGAAGAAGTATGAAATCAATTCCAAAGCAGTAAATGTCTTATTAGGAAGCATGTCTGAACCAGAATTTGCTAAAGTGATGCAGCTACATTCAGCAAAAGAAATATGGAACAAAATCATTCTGAGCTATGAAGGAGACACAAAGGTAAAAAAGTGCAAAACTCCAAACTCTTAGAATTGAATATGAAAATTTGAAGATGCATAGTGGTGAGAGTGTTGCCAGTTTCTTTCTTCGTCTGGATGATATTGTAAATCGAATGAGAAATTTGGGTGAAACCATAACTGATACTACTCTGGTGGAAAAGGTCTTAAGATCCTTGACTTCTAAATTTGACTCAGAAGTTTCGGCTATTGAAGAAAGGCAAGATCTGCAAACTCTTTCTATTGTTCAATTGCATGGTATTCTGACTGCTTTTGAAATGAGACAAGGAGGTCCTTCCCAAATCAAAGAAGCTGCTTTTAAGGCATCTACAAAAGGAAAGGAAAAGGAATTTGTCAAAGAATCCAGCTATATATCCGATGAAGAAGAAGCGAATTTCGTGAGAAAGCTCCAACTAGGTACTAGAATATTCAAAGGTAAGCTTCCCTTCAAATTTTTTGAGTGTGGAAAAGTTGGTCATTATGCTGCTAAATGTCCTTATAGAGAAAAGCATGGTAAAGGGAAACAATTTGAAAAGAGAAAGAGTTATTATGCAAAAGAAGATGATGATGAAGTGTCCAGTGAAGATGAAGAAGATTCTGACCAAGATCTGAAAGTACTCATGGCAAATAAGGAAAAGAAGAAGGCCACTTGTAATACTCTTCTTTGTGCAAACAATAGTGAAGATAGTAAAAGTAAAGTTGTAGAAGCTCTCAAGACTAAAGTTGAAGAACTACAAAGTTCAACTTCTAAGAAAGAAACTATTTACAAAGAGATGACCTCTCAAATGAAAGATCAAATAGAAATGTTGAATGGACAGGTGGACAAGTATCAAAGGTTTCATACTTATGCATCCAATCGAATTAAAGATCTAGAAGCAGATCTTGAAAAATCAAGCAAGAAGAATGAAGCACTTGAAGCTGCAATCATCTCTCTGCAGGCAGATCTAGAAGCATCAAGTAAGAAAAATGAGGAACCTCTACAATCATTTGAAAAGGAAGGCCTTGAAGTAGAAATCATATATCTCAAAGAAGACCTGGAAAAATTAAATAAGAAGAATGAAGAGCTAGAACAAACATGTGAAGAAAACGAAAATTGGTTAAAAGAAGAGATTCTAAATCTGAAGGATCAAGTAGAAGATGGAAGAAGGAAAGAGGAAAGCATGACAAAGCAATGTCAAGACTTGGAAGTTGAGGTAAACATTCTCAAAGGTAAATTAGAAGAAAAGGTTAAAATTTTGAGGTTTCATGATAGTACTAATATTTTGGAAAATATTCTAAGTAATCAAAGGTCTCCTGCTATCAAACATGGTCTTGGTTTCCATGAAACTGTTAAAGGAGAATCTAGCTCACAAGGAAGTGCTAAAAACTCAGAGGAAGTCAATGTAAAACCTGAAGTGTTGAAAGAGTCAAAAGATAAACCAACAATCATGAATTCATTCAAGAACGTTGAATGTTTTAAATGTCATAATTATGGGCATGTTGCAGCAAATTGCAGGAGCAGATCATTTCAGCCACAAACAAACAGGTTCTACTCAGAAAGGTACTCTAGTTTCTTCAAGGGATATTGTTTCTCATGTAACATGTATGGACATAAAGCAGTTGATTGTAAAAGGAGGAAGAATAGAAATACTCATTATGATTCTTATGTTTATTTCTCTGTCCACATGAGATGTTATGCTTGTAACAAGTATGGACATGTAGAAAAAGAATGCAGGATGAACAGATCTGGGAAAGTGGACGATTTTCAGCACACAGTTGGAAAGCTCAAGAAAATTTGGAAAATGAAGGAGGACCGATCAGAAACGTAGGGAATTCTGACCCTACTGCAGTCATCCGCTTCTGGAAGCTTACTTCTCTGATTGACTGCAGGAATGATGTGGGATACATTAGGAGATTTAGTAATGTATCGTCACAAGGGGAGCAATGTATGATGTCTCTCATGGTTGATTTGATTATTTTGGTTATATGTATTTCTGACAGTGCACCTGGTGTAAAGAAAAGACAGGAACAGAAGGTAAATTTGCAGAAGGAGATGAAGGTGTGAAATTTTCTATATTTCACTTTCCATACGCGGGTTATATGAAACAAAGTCGCGTATACACGCGAGTTCCAGCTGACACAGCCGCATATGCATTGATGATGAGAAAATTTGTCTGATAGCTGAAGATCTGGAGCAGAAGTCCAGGGGGAGCATCAGTCTGACTGCTGATGATTGCACTGTTAGTATTATTCTAGTTATACTCATGATAATGAAATGATACATGGGTTCTTGTGTTGAAGATTATGGATGAAGCCTGGTTGCTTTATGATGAAGAGCATTTGTTGTTGAGATGAAAGTCTTACAACTCAGAGATGAGGACTGATCATGCAGAGATTGTTGCTGATGACTTGCTGTTGAAGGTGTTTCAGATTGCACAAGTTAAGGAAGAGCACTGGTTTAGGGGGAGCAGCAGGTTGAATACTAATGATTGCATTGTTGGCAATATGACTGCTTATTCTTTGGTTTTTGTGATACTCATGCTCAAATGATGATGACTTGGTACATATAATGAGTTTTTGAGCCCTGGTCACTGATAATTATCTTTTGTACTCACACATGGATGAGTAGGATGTCATTTGATTCAGAAATAAATCATGCAGAGTTTGTTACTATGGTTGAGAGATCTTTTGCCTACATATGTTACTTCATGTTATATTTTGAAGATCATGGTGATGTTGGACCACATGGATGATTGCTTGACACCTATGTGAAGAGGTTGTTCTGATATGAGAATCTCTCTTGGAAAGATTGTATTGATGCTACAAAGAATCTGAAGGCTTGGTTACTATTGTGCTGATGCTACAACCGTTGGATGACGCTTGAAGACACAACTACACTATTCTATCTATCTGTAGTCCAGGGAAGCAGTCAAATGTCTCAGAAAGAAGCTGAACACTGTCTTTGCCTCACAGAAAATCAGATCTGGTTGAAATTTAGAAGTTGGCTTGGGACACGCGGGTTTCCCGAAACACAGTCGCGTATATACGCTAGTTCATTTATAGAAAACCGCGTATGTCTGATTGCTGACAATTTTTGGTTGAAGTCAGCTCTCTTCAGCACAGCTGCAGTGTTGTTTGGTATCTCTGATACTATTTGGTATCTCTGGTGGTGTTCCAGTTCTCATAATTCTGTTTCTAATGTTTTGATGAAAATGCCTTGATGATTTGTTGGTGAAAGTGTTCAGGATGCACAAACTAAGGGGGAGCCTTAGTCATATGAAACGGATGTTCGGATGCACATTTTCAGGGGGAGCATTAGCATTGCTGAGTATAATGCTTTGTTGGCACTATGATGATTCTGATATATGATCTCTCTTGAGGTCTTTTTGGTATTGGTTATGAAAAGTCATATTTGTATCTTTGATGAAAAGGTCATGTTGAGACTCATGATGTAATCTGTAATATTCAGTCATGTAAAGGACTTGTCAAATTTGTAAACCCACTTGGTTGGGTAGCTGAGTCAAATTTTGTAAACCCACTTGGTTGGGTAGCCGAATTGAAATATGTAAACCCACTTGGTTGGGTACTTGAGTCTCATATGTAAATCCACTTGGATGGATCTTTGATGTAAGTATAGTCTTTGGTGATAGAGTCATGTACTTCATTGAAAAATATGTTTGAAAATTCAGCATGCACTTAGGGGGAGCTTGGTCACTTCAGTATACATCAGATCTGCAGAACGCTTCTTCTACATAAAAGGGGGAGAGTATGTTAGCGTTGATCCGCCCTTTGCCCTTGATGTCAAAGGGGGAGAGTGACATGGTGTTTGAATGCAAATAATGGTGTCAAAGAATTGGGAGAGTGACATGGTGTCAATGTACTTATCTGTTGTGGTAACCAAACACCATCGTGGTTGCCATCAAGTCCAAAGGGGGAGATTGTTGGAAATATGATGCAGAGTGTTGTCCTTGATGGCAACCCACTGAATGAAGATGAAGACATGCAACTATTGACATGTGTTGTCCTTGATGGCAATCCACCTGATGAAGTTATTCTTGACTTGATGGACTTGGTAAATGATGTAAATCTGATGTGATATGATGTTTTTTGACAATATGATGCTGAGTGTTGTCCTTGAAAGGCAACTCACTTGATGAAGATGATGGCAACTTATTTGATGAAGTTGTGCTTGATAGAACCTGTTCTTGATGAAGTAAATTTGATGTATCTACAGTGTGTACAGAAGGCAATGAAGCAAGGAATTCAGCATGTGCTAAATCTTGATGAAAAGAGTATGTCTCTAGGAATACGCGGATCTGTCTAAGGAAAGTCGCGTATGCACGCGGAAAAGAACGTTCCAAGTCGCGTATGGGAAAAAGCGCTCAAAAAGTGCAAAAACAGGGGCCTGTGGTATTGAAGACTCATGGTATTGATTTGGACCGTGGTATTGAAGACTCATGGTATTGATTTGGCTCGTGGTATTGAAGGCTCATGGTATTGCTTTGGCCCGTGGTATTGAAGGCTCATGGTATTGCTTTGACCCGTGGTATTGAAAAAGGATAAACCTATATAAGGAGAAGAAATTCATTGTGCAAATCATGAGTGTGGGAGCAAGATGTCTGGTCTTGAATGAATACTTCTCTATGAAGTATATCTGTATGGAAAGGGTAAAGGTTTGATGATAGATCTGAATCTATGATGCTCCAATGAAGAAATGATGAAGCGGAATATCTAGATCTGAAATGTATCTGTATTTGCTAGATCTGTTTATGAAGTGATTAGATCTGTGATGAGGCGAACATCTGTCCGAAGTAAAGGGTTGAATCTGAACTGAATATCTGATCTGAAGAAGTATGCTGCTCTATAATGGTTGAAGATCTATACGCTAGTTCGCTGCATAGGAAGCGCGTATATACGCGGCTTCGCTGAAGAGAAAGCGCGTATGCGCAATAAAATGAGCTCTATAGTATGTACAGAGGTATACGCTGGTTTGTGTGAACGTAAGCGCGTATATATGCGACATCAGTGAAATAAAGGTGCGTATGCAAACTAGGGTTTGCTGAAGATTGTGGTAAGAAATGTCTGATCTATTCTGCTGTGTTACTGCTATCTGTATTCTACAGTGCTGAGTTGTCTGTATCAGTTTGGTTGTATGTTTGAGCATAAAAGTATGGAAAGGGTCCAAATCTGAAAATATGATGAAACGTGGCCTGCAAGTGTTGTTCTATTGAAGTTGTTGGATCCAGTGTGAAAATTGATGAAACGTGGTCCAAGGTGGTGCTGAGGGTTGTAGCCTTCAGTCAGGGGGTTGTAGCTCCCTTCCAGGTGAGGCTGGTAAACGAGATCGGGGGGTCGTAGCTCCCTTCCGGGAGAGGCTGGTAAACGAGTCAGGGGGTCGTAGCTCCCTTCCAGGAGAGGCTGGTAAACGAGCGCAGGTGGGTGCCTGCGTGCTGGTCAAGTCTGCGCCAGCACATATGTTGTAAGATGTTTTCTCTATAATAAAATATTGAAGGCTGAGCAACTGCAGCGGTGGTTTTCTCCGACTTGGGTTTCCACCTAAAAATCCTGGTGTTCATGTGTGATGCTTTGTGTGATGGTTTATTCTGTTCTTACTGCACATGTTTACTGTTTATAGAACATCTAATGAATGAATGATGGAATGATATAAGTGAAGAACTAATGGCATAATTAGATCTCTGTGTATACGTGAGTTTTATGAAGGATATCCGCGTGTATATGCTACTTGGCTTCAGAAAAGTAGCGTATGGGTTTTAAGCAATGAAAAAGTAAAAAGTTTTGAATATGCAGTAAATACTGATTCACCCCCCCCCTCTTAGTATTTTTCTCAACAAATTGTTGTAATCCTTTTGCGTTTATTGGGTAAAGTTTGCTTAGAAGAGGTTTGTGTGGGGAGGAGTACGTAGTTGGATGGCATCATCCAACGATGAAGATTTCGTTTGTGGGAATTAAAGAGAAGCGGGGAAGAATTAAGTTGAAACGCGTTGATTGCGTAGAGATTGACGCGCGAGGCGGGATTGGTTGTGAACACACAAAGTGAATGAGTCACTTTATTTGGAAAATAGAAGAAAAGTGAAGAAATGGTTTAAAAACCTTTGTTTCGGAGGAAAATATGGTGAAAACGGAGTTTGGGGTTCGGATGATCACGGGTTGTCGGATGAGATCGGACTACGAGATCAACGGCGAGAGGATTGTATGTTAAACGCTGGAATAGGTAGAAGGCGATATGTAAATGAAGGTTTAAATCCAAGCGGGTGGTCTGTGGGAGTCAACGGTGGAGCGTGTGCGATAACACATAATGGAAAAGAGGGAAAGTGGTTTCGGGAGATAAACCCTTGTTTTCGCACGGAAAAAGGCGGGTAGGCATTTTTCCCTTTGGAACATGATATGTGTCCTGACAAACACGTGGCATCGAGAGAATAGCCCATTTCATGTTCCCTTTGGAAAAATAAACTTCGTGCTAAAGTCACGCGACAGAGCATGGACCGTTAGATCTAGGACCTCAGATCCAATGGAGGAGAATGAGCGCGATATGAGATAGATACACGGGGGAATGAGGATGGGGTTGTTTCGATACGGGTCGTTGGATCAAGCAGATCAAAGTCGGGATTTGATACGGGGAATACACGGAATAATACAATGGCGGAATGTTGGGTGTGGAGCACGATTATCTTGTTTACTTTGTATCAACATTGGAACCCCTGTACCTTAAATGGGGGTGGCAATGCCGCCCATAATTAATCACTACCGTGGGGGGTCTAGGGGGGGTGGCAGAACTTTTTGGAGGCCCCCCCTAGCGGGGGTTTTCGGGGGCAGCGCCCCTGAAGCTAAAAATAGATGTAAAATTGACTTGTAAAAGTATAGTAATTTCTAGTCAATCTGGGTCATTCATAGGCGGATGATCTGACGGTAGAAGTTATGTTTAGTTTAGGGTTTTCCCTGAGAAAACCCCCTTGTATATATGAGGGTATTGTATGTAAATTTGTGTATTAGTGGCTTATTCTGACGACAAATAGGGAGGCGCGAGAAAGCAGAGGATATTGCGAGTGGATCTGTCTTCTGTGGTTTTTATCTCTTCAATTTTTTGTTGGATAATAGAAAGGAAGAATTTGTTTGTTGGGTGGTAATAGCCTATTACTAGGTGAATATGCCTCCCGTGTCTCTCTCTTGGTTTTATGTGTTTTTTATTGCTTGTATTTTCACATATTTTATGTGTTGCATTGCTTGCTCCCATAATATATAATTTTCTAATAAGCTGACCATCAGAGCAGAGAGTATTTGGTGTTAAACTCGTGGAAATAAGGGTCCTATTTCGATTGGGAGCAATGGCAGTGGAAGATGGTAAGTTTAGTTTGAGGAAATTTAATGGCCAAAAACATCTCATGTGTAGATGCGATGGAATGTCTACATGTGAGAAAGATACGCCACCTACCATTGAGAGGAAAAACAAAGAAGCCGGCAGCCATGACAGACACGGAATGGAACATTCTTGATAGAAAGGCACTCGAAACAGTATGGTTGTGCCTTGTGGCGTCAGTCGCCTTCAATATTTTGAAGGAAACAACAACAGAGGGTTTGATGCAGACGTTGGCGAAACTATATGAAAAACCCTCGGCCTCAAACAAGGTATTTCTTATGAAATGATTATTTAATATGAAGATGTCGGAAGGTGGATCTGTTGCAGACCATTTAAATGAATTTAATACAGTTACCAGTCAGTTAAGTTCTATAGGGGTAAACTTTGATGATGAAGTTAGAGCTCTGTTATTCTTGTGCTCATTGCCAAAGAGTTGGAATGGTTTAGTAATGGCCATTAGTAACTCTGTCTCTGGATCTAGTACTTTAAAGTTTGATGATGTTGTCGGTGCTATCCTTAGCAAGGAAATGCGACGGAAAAGCTCTGGTGAGACATCGGGTAATGCTTTGAGTGCAGAGTCTAGGGGAAGAAGAATGGAAAGAGGAAAGAGCTCGGGTTATCACAGTAAATCAAGGAAAGGCAGATCCAAGTCCAGATCGGGGATAGTGTGCTGGAAATGCGGAAAGAGAGGACACCTAAAGAAAGATTGTAGATCTTGGAAGGGAAAAGAAGGAGATGCATAGCAAGAAAACAATCATGAAGAAAATGTGATAGGTGATGTGTTACAAGATGCTTTGATTCTTTCTTTCGAAAATGTTACTGATTCTTGGGTTGTAGATTCAGGGGCTTCATTCCATGCCACACCTGATAAGAAATATTCTCATGACTATGTTCAAGGAGATTTTGGACAAGTTCGTTTGGGTGATGATAAACCCTGTAAAATTGTTGGAATGGGTAAAGTTCTTGTAAAACAACAGAATGGAAACCAATGGCTACTAAAGGAGGTAAGGCATGTTCCAGATCTGAAGAAAAATCTGATTTCAACAGGGCAGTTAGGCGGTGAAGGTTGTGTGACAACTTTCACGGATAAAACTTGGAAGGTCACCAAAGGAGCCCTGGTAATAGAAAAAGGTGAAAAGGTTGGTACATTGTATTTATGCAATGGTATTTCTAACTCTGTTAATGCTTTAACTTCCAAAGGAGCAGATGCAACATTATGGCATCATAGGATCGGACACATGAGTGAGAAGGGGATGAAGATTCTTCACTCAAGAAATTTGTTGCCAGGTTTGAAGAATGTTGATTTGGATTTCTGTGAAAATTGCATTTATGGAAAACAAAAGAGAGTCATATTTCTCAGAGTTGGGAAAGAAAAGAAGAGCGAAAAATTGGAGCTTGTGCATACAGATGTATGGGGACCTGCTCAGGTATCATCTCTCGGTGACTCTCGTTATTATGTTACTTTTATTGATGATGCAACTAGAAAAACATGGATTTATTGTATTCAGAATAAATCTGATGTATTTGATACTTTCAAGAAATGGAAAGCTTTGGTTGAGATTGAGACGGGAAAGAAGTTGAAGCGTTTCATATCAGACAATGGAGGTGAATATTGTAGCAAATATTTTTATAGGTACTGTTCAGAGCATGGAATTCGCAGAGAGAAGACAGTTCCAAGAACACCACAAGAAAATGGTGTGTCAGAAAGGATGAACAGAACAATCATGGAGCGTGCAAGGTGCATGAGATTGCATGCGGGATTGCCTTTACAATTTTGGGCAGATGCTGTAGATACTGCTGTTTATCTAATAAACAGAGGGCCTTCAAGTTCCTTGGATGGTGGTATTCCAGAGGAAGCATGGACGGGTAAAAAGGTAAACTACTCTTTTTTAAAGCCTTTTGGTTGTGAGGCCTTTGTCCATATTAATAAAGAAAACAGAACAAAGCTTGAGGCAAAATCAAAGAAATGTACCTTTATTGGATATGGTGCTAATGATTTTGGTTATCGCTTATATGATTATGAAAATCACAAAATCATTAGGAGCAGAGATGTAATATTCAATGAAAGGGTCTTGTATAAGAATCAGTTGCAGGAAAAGAAACAGGAAAAAGAAAGCAAGGAATACGCGGTTCTTGATGAGATAACTGAAAAAGTAAAGGTGCCTGAAAATGATAATAATCAACAACCACAGCAGCAGCAACCACCACAACAGCAACAGGCACCTCAAACACCTGAAAGTGGTGTTAGAAGATCTACCGGGATAAGTAGACCCCCTGAACGATACTCTCCTTCATTATATTATTTATTGTTGACTGATTCTGGTGAACCTGAATGTTATGAAGAAGCAATGCAGGTTGAAAGCAGGAAGAAGTGGGAGCTAGCCATGGAAGAAGAGATGGACTCCTTAATGGATAACCAGACTTGGGACTTAGTCAGGTTGCCTGCAGGTAAAACTGCATTGCAGAATAAATGGGTTTACAGGCTGAAGGAAGAAGATGGAGGAAAACAGAGGTACAAAGCTAGACTTGTGGTGAAGGGGTTTGCACAGAAGAAAGGTATTGATTTTGATGAAATATTTTCTCATGTTGTTAAGATGAATTCAATCAGAACTATTTTAAGTCTTGTAGCAGTGGAAGATTTACATCTTGAACAATTAGATGTAAAGACAACATTTCTCCATGGAGATTTGGAGGAAGAGATATACATGCAGCAACCAGAAGGATATGAGGTAAAAGGGAAAGAAAAATTGGTGTGCAGGTTAAAGAAGAGTTTGTATGGCTTAAAACAGGCTCCAAGGCAGTGGTATCTAAAATTTGACAAGTTTATGTCTGAACAAGGTTATACTAGATGTCACTCTGATCATTGTGTTTATCTAAAAAGGAAAAATGATGGAAGCTATATTATATTGTTATTGTATGTAGATGACATGCTTGTTGCGGGGTCTAACATGTAGGAAATAAATGTGCTCAAAAGAAAATTGGCAAATTCATTTGCAATGAAGGATTTGGGAGCTGCAAAACAAATCCTTGGTATGAGGATAACTAGAGACGGGAAAAATCGCAAATTAACACTGTCTCAGAATGAGTACATAGAAAAGGTGTTGAAAATATTTAATATGCAGAATGCAAAACCAGTTAGTACACCTTTTGCTAGCCATTTCAAACTTAGTAAGGAGATGTGCCCCAAGACCCACGAAGAAATGGAATATATGTCTAAAGTTCCATATGCATCAGCAATTGGAAGCTTAATGTATGCAATGGTCTGCACAAGGCCTGATATTGCACATGCAGTGGGAGTTGTAAGCAGGTATATGAACAATCCAGGAAAAAAACTTTGGATGGCAGTAAAATGGATTCTCAGATATTTGAGAGGTACCACAAATCAAGCATTATGCTTTGGTGGTTCAAACATTGCTCTACAGGGATATTTTGATGCAGATATGGCAGGTGACAGAGATAACAGGAGGAGCACTACAGGATATGTATTTACTGTAGGTGGAACAACTGTCAGTTGGGTTTCAAAAATCCAAAGTGTTGTTGCACTTTCAACAACAGAAGCCGAGTATGTTGCTGCTACAGAGGCTAGTAAAGAAATGATTTGGTTGCAAAGGTTTATGGATGAATTGGGTAAGAAGCATGATATGGGCACACTATACAGTGATAGCCAAAGTGCTATTAATCTTGCAAAGAACTCAACATTTCATTCCAGGACTAAACACATACATCTCAAGTACCATTTCATACGGTCAGTATTGGAAGATGGAGAGTTGAAGCTGGAAAAGATACACACTAGCCAGAATCCTGCAGATATGCTAACAAAAGTTGTAACCAAGGAGAAACTGAGAATGTGCTCGGTTTCAATTGGTCTTCAAGGATGACGATGAAGATGAGAAACAACCAGGTCCAAAGAGGAGTCATTGTCCAGCAAATGAAGCAGCGGTGGAGTTGCTACAATCAGTCTCCAAGTGGGAGATTGTTGGGTGTGGAGCCTGATTATCTTGTTTACTTTGTATCACAGCATTGGACCCCTGTACCTTAAAAGGGGCAGCAACGCCGCCCGTAATTAATCGCTGTTGTGGGGGGTCCAGGGGGGGCGGTAGTGCTTTTCGGAGCCCCCCCATGGCGGGGGGTTTCGGGGGTAGTGCCACCGAAGCTAAAAACAGACGTAAAATTGCCTTGTAAAAGTATAGTAATTTCTAGTCAATCTGGGCCGTTCATAGGCAGATGATCTGATGGTAGAAGTTATGTTTAGTTTAGGGTTTTTTTCCCTAGAAGGCAACCCCCTTGTATATATGAGGGTATTGTATTGCGGCTGTGTATTATGTGTGTATTCTCAGAGCGAGAAACAGATAGGGAGACTGTGAGAGAGAACAAAGGATATTACAACGGATCTGCTATAGGTTTTGTCTCTTCAATTTTTGCTGGATAATAGAAAGGAAGGACTGGCTGTTCGGGGTGGACGTAGCCCAAACTGGGTGAACCACGTATATCTGTGTCTCTCTGGTTTTATGTGTTTTGTGTGCTTGTATTTTCCGCATATTTTATGTGTTTAATTTCTCTGTAATATTTAATTTTCTAACAACTGGTATTAGAGCTGAAGGTATATTTGGCTGATAAACTCGGAGGAAAGAAGGGTTCCTGGTTCGAGTGGGAGAAATGGAAGACGATGGTAAGTTTAGGGTCGAGAAATTTAACGGCCAAAAATTCCTATCGTGGAAGATGCGAGATGGAAGATTATACGCCATCGAGAAGATCGTACCACTACCATTGAGCAGAAAAACAAAGCCGATGACTATGACAGAGGCCTTGAGAATGGGATATTCTTGATAGAAAGGCACTGGAGCGATACCCAGTTGTGCCTTGCGGCATACGATACCCTTCAATATTTCAAAGGAAAAAAAACGAGAGGGATTTGCGATTAAGGCGTTGGCAAAATTATATAAAAAACCCTCGGCCTCAAACAAGGTATTTCTTATGAAATGACTATTTAATATGAAGATGTCGGAAGGTGGATCTGTTGCAGACCATTTAAATGATTTTAATACAGTTACCAGTCAGTTAAGTTCTGTAGGGGTAAACTTTGATGATGAATTTCGGGCTCTTTTATTTCTGTGCTCATTGCCAGAAAGCTGGAATGGTTTAGTTATGGCCATTAGTAACTCTGTCTCTGGATCTAGTACTTTAAAGTTTGATGATGTTGTCGGTGCTATCCTTAGCGAGGAAATGCGACGGAAAAGCTCCGATGAGACATCGGGTAATGCTTTGAGTGCAGAGTCTAGGGGAAGAAGAATGGAAAGAGGAAAGAGCTCGGGATATCGCAGTAAATCAAGGAAAGGCAGATCCAAGTCCAGATCGGGGATAGTGTGCTAGAAATGCGGAAAGAAAGGACACCTAAAGAAAGACTGTAGATCTCGGAAGGGAAAAGAAGGAGACGCACAACAAGAAAACAATCATGAAGCAAATGTGACAGGTGATGTGTTACAAGATGCTTTGATTATTTCTTTCGAAAATGTTATTGATTCTTGGGTTGTAGATTCAGGGGCTTCATTCCATGCCACACCTGATAAGAAATATTTTCATGACTATGTTCAAGGAGATTTTGGACAAGTTCGTTTGGGTGATGATAAACCTTGTAAAATTGTTGGAATGGGTAAAGTTCTTGTAAAAAAATAGAATGGAAACCAATGGCTACTAAAGGAGGTAAGGCATGTTCCAGATCTGAAGAAAAATATGATTTCAATAGGGCAGTTAGGAAGTGAAGGTTGTGTGACAACTTTCACAGATAAAACTTGGAAGGTCACCAAAGGAGCGCTGGTAATAGAAAAAGGTGAAAAGGTTGGTACATTTTATTTATGCAATGGTATTTCTAACTATGTTAATGCTTTAACTTCCAAAGGAGCAGATGCAGCATTATGGCATCATAGGCTCGGACACATGAGTGAGAAGGGAATGAAGATTCTTCACTCAAGAAATTTGCTGCCAGGTTTGAAGAATGTTGATTTGGATTTCTGTGAGAATTGCATTTATGGAAAACAGAAGAGAGTTAGATTTCTCAGAGTTGGGAAAGAAAAGAAGAGCGAAAAATTGGAGCTTGTGCATACAGATGTATGGGGACCTGCTCAGGTATCATCTCTTGGTGGCTCTCGTTATTATGTTACTTTTATTGATGATGAAACTAGAAAAACATGGATTTATTGTATTCAGAATAAATCTGATGTATTTGATATTTTCAAGAAATGGAAAGCTTTGGTTGAGATTGAGACAGGAAAGAAGTTGAAGTGTCTCAGATCAGACAATGGAGGTGAATATTGCAGCAAAGAGTTTGATAGGTACTATTCAGAGCATGGAATTCGTAGAGAGAAGACAGTTCCAAGAACACCACAAGAAAATGGTGTGTCATAAAGGATGAACAGAACAATCATGGACCGTGCAAAGTGCATGAGATTGCATGCAGGATTGCCTTTACAATTTTGGGCATATGTTGTAGATATTGTTGTTTATCTAATAAACAGAGGGCCTTCAAGTTCCTTGGATGGTGGTATTCCAGAGGAAGCATGGACAGGTAAAAAGGTAAACTACTCTTTTTTAAAGCCTTTTGGTTGTGAGGCCTTTGTCCATATTAATAAAGAAAATAGAACAAAGCTTGAGGAAAAATCAAAGAAATGTACCTTTATTAGATATGGTGTTAATGATTTTGGTTATTGCTTATATGATTATGAAAATCACAAAATCATTAGGAGCAGAGATGTAATATTCAATGAAAAGGTCTTGTATAAGAATCAATTGCAGGAAAAGAAACAGGAAAAAGAAAGCAAGGAATACACAGTTCTTGATGAGATAACTGAAAAAGTAAAGGTGCCTGAAAATAATAATAATCAACAACCACAACAACAACAACCACCACAACAGCAACAGGCACCTCAAACACCTGAAAGTGGTGTTAGAAGATCTACCAGGATAAGTAGACCCCCTGAACGATACTCTCCTTCATTATATTATTTATTTTTGATTGATTCTGGTGAACCTGAATGTTATGAAGAAGCAATGCAGGTTGAAAGCAGGAAGAAGTGGGAGCTAGCCATGGAAGAAGAGATGGACTCCTTAATGCATAACCAGACTTGGGACTTAGTCAGGTTGCCTGCAGGTAAAACTACATTGCAGAATAAATGGGTTTACAGGGTGAAGGAAGAAGATGGAGGAAAACAGAGGTACAAAGCTAGACTTGTGGTGAAGGGGTTTGCACAGAAGAAAGGTATTGATTTTGATGAAATATTTTCTCCTGTTGTTAAAATGAATTCAATCAGAACTATTTTAAGTCTTGTAGTAGTGGAAGATTTACATCTTGAACAGTTAGATGTAAAGACAACATTTCTCCATGGAAATTTGGAGGAAGAGATATACATGCAGCAACCAGAAGGATATGAGGTAAAAGGGAAATAAAAATTGGTGTGTAGGTTAAAGAAGAGCTTGTATGGCTTAAAACAGGCTCCAAGGCAGTGGTATCTAAAATTTGACAAGTTTATGTCTGAAAAAGGTTATACTAGATGTCACTCTGATCATTGTGTTTATCTGAAAAGGAAAAATGATGGCAGCTATATTATATTGTTATTGTATGTAGATGACATGCTTGTTGCGGGGTCTAACATGCAGGAAATAAATGTGCTCAAAAGAAAATTGGCAAATTCATTTGCAATGAAGGATTTGGGAGCTGCAAAACAAATCCTTGGTATGAGGATAACTAGAGACAGGAAAAATCGCAAATTAACACTGTCTCAGAATGAGTACATAGAAAAGGTGTTGAAAAGATTTAATATGCAGAATGCAAAAGCAGTTAGTACACCTTTTGCTAGCCATTTCAAACTTAGTAAGGAGATGTGCCCAAAGACCCAAGAAGACATGGATTATATGTCTAAAGTTCCATATGCATCAGCAGTTGGAAGCTTAATGTATGAAATGGTCTGCACAAGGCCTGATATTGCACATGCAGTGGGAGTTGTAAGCAGGTACATGAACAATCCAGGAAAAGAACATTGGATGGCAGTAAAATGGATTTTCAGATATTTGAGAGGTACCACAAATCAAGCATTATGCTTTGGTGGTTCAAACATTGCTCTACAGGGATATGTTGATGCAGATATGGCAGGTGACAGAGATAACAGGAGGAGCACTACAGGATATGTATTTACTGTAGGTGGAACAGCTGTCAATTGGGTTTCAAAAATCCAAAGTGTTGTTGCACTTTCAACAATAGAAGTAGAGTATGTTGCTGCTACAGAGGCTAGTAAAGAAATGATTTGGTTACAAAGGTTTATGGATGAATTGGGTAAGAAGCATGATATGGGCACGTTATACAGTGATAGCCAAAGTGCCATTCATCTTGAAAAGAACTCAACATTTCATTCCAGGACTAAACACATACATCTCAAGTACCATTTCATACGGTCAGTATTGGAAGATGGAGAGTTGAAGTTGGAAAAGATACACACTAGCTAGAATCCTGCAGATATGCTAACAAAAGTTGTAACCAGGGAGAAACTGAGAACATGCTCAGTTTCAATTGGTCTTCAAGGATGACGATGAAGATGAGAAACAACCAGGTCTAAAGAGGAGTCATTGTCCAGCAAATGAAGCAGCGATGGAGTTGCTACAATCGGTCTCCAAGTGGGAGATTGTTGGGTGTGGAGCCTGATTATCTTGTTTACTTTGTATCACAGCATTGGACCCCTGTACCTTAAAAGGGGCGAAACGCTTCTTGAAATTAAGCAGCTGCACAGGGAGATGCAGGGGGCAAGTTTGTGACTTTATGGAGCCCCCCCCCTGCTGGGGGGTTTCGGGGGCAACGCCCCCGAAGCTAAGAATAGATGTAAAATTTCCTTGTAAAAGTATAGTAATTTTTAGTCAATTTGGGCCGTTCATTAGGCAAATGTTCTGATGGTAGAAGTCATGTTTAGTTTAGGGTTTTTTTCCCTAGAAGGCAACCCTTCACTTTGTATGAGGTTATTGTATTGCGGCTATGTATGGATGTGTATTCTCAGAGCAAGAAATAGATAGGGAGGCTGTGAGAGTGAACAGAGGATATTATAGTAGATCTACTGTAGGTTGTGTCTCTTCATTTTTGTTGGATAATAGAAAGGAACCCTACCTTTGTTGGGTGGATGTAGCCCAAAGTTTGGATGAGCCACGTATATACATGCTCTCTCTGGTGGATGTGTTTTGTGTGCTTGTGTTTCGTATATTTTATGTTTTTCATTGCTACGTAATATTTTAATTTTCTAACAACTAGTATCGGACGGAAGGTCTATTTGGTTGATAAACTTGCGGGAAAGAAGGGTTCTGGATTTCGGTGGGAGCAATGGTAGAAGATTGTAATTTTAGGATCGAGAAGTTTAACGGCCAAAACTTCCCATTTATGGAAGATGCGAGATGGAAGATTATACTGTGTCAGAGAAAAGATGCAGCCACCTACCATTGAGCTGAAAACAAAGGCGACAACTATGACAGTCTTAGAATGGGATATTCTTGATAGAAAGGCACTCGAACTCCAGTGCATGGTCGCTGACATCATTAGCCTTCAATATTTTGAAGGAAGCAACAATAGATGATTTGATTAAGGCATTCGTGACATTATATGAAAAACCCTCAGCCTCAAGCAAGTTATTTCTTGTGAAACTTTTATTTAATATGAAGATGTTGGAAGGTGGATCTATTGCAGAACATTTAATGATTTTAATATAGTTACCTGTCAGTTAAGTTCTATAGGGGTAAAATTTTATGATGAAGTTAGAGCTCTTTTATTTCTGTGCTCATTTCCAGAAAGCTAGAATGGTTTAGTTATGGCCATTAGTAACTCTGTCTCTGGATCTAGTAGTTCAAAATTTGATTATGTTGTCGATGATATCCTTAGCCAAGGAAATGAGAAAGAAAAGCTCTGGTAAGACATAGGGTAATGCTTTGAGTGCAAAGTCTAGGGGAAGAAGAATGGAAAGAGGAAAGAGCTCAGGATATCCCAGTAAATCAAGGAAAGGCAGATCCAAGTCTAGATTGGGGATAGTGTGCTGGAAATGCAGAAAGAAAGGACACCTGAAGAAAGACTGTAGATCTCGAAAGGGAAAAGAAGGAGACGCACAACAAGAAAACAATCATGAAGCAAATTTGGCAGGTGATGTGTTACAAGATGATTTGATTCTTTCTTTTGAAAATGTTACTGATCACTGGTTAGTAGATTCAAGGGCCTCATTCCATGCCACACCTGATAAGAAATATTTTCATGACTATGTTCAAGGATATTTTGGACAAATTCATTTGGGTGATGATAAACCCTGTAAAATTGTTGGAATGGGTAAGGTTCTTGTCAAACAAAAGAATGGAAACCAATGGCTATTAAAGGAGGTAAGGCATGTTCCAGATCTAAAGAAAAATCTGATTTCAATAGGGCAGTTAGGTGGTGAAGGTTGTGTGACAACTTTCACAGATAAAACTTGGAAGGTCACCAAAGGAGCCCTGGTAATAGCAAAAGGTGAAAATGTTTGTACATTGTATTTATGCAATCGTATTTCTAAATCTGTTAATGCTTTAACTTCCAAAGGAGCAGATGCAACATTATGGCATCATAGGCTCGGACACATGAGTGAGAAGGGGATGAAGATTATTCACTCAAGAAATTTTTTGCTAGGTTTGAAGAATGTTGATTTGGATTTTTGTGAGAATTGCATTTATTGAAAACAGAAGAGAGTCAGATTTCTCAAAGTTGGGAAAGAAAAGAAGAGTGAAAAATTAGAGCTTGTGCATACGGATGTATGGGGACTTGCTCAGGTATCATCTCTTGGTGGCTCTCGTTATTATGTTACTTTTATTGATGATGCAACTAGAAAGACTTGGATTTATTGTATTCAGAATAAACTGATGTATTTGATACTTTCAATAAATGGAAAGCTTTGGTTGAGATTAAGACAAGAAAGAAGTTGAAGTGTCTTAGATTAGACAATGCAGGTGAATATTGGCAGAAAGAGTTTGATAGGTACCGTTGAGAGCATGGAATTCACAGAGAGAAGGCTACAAGAACACCACAAGAAAATGGCGTGTCGAAAAGGATGAAAAACAATCATGGAGCATGCAAGGTGTATGAGATTGCATGCGGGATTGTCTTTATAATTTTGGGCGTATGCCGTAGATATCGTTGTTTATCTAATAAACAAAGGGGCTTCCAAGTTCCTTGATGGTGGTATTCCAGAGGAAGCATGACAGTAAAAGGTAAACTAATCTTTTTTAAAGCCTTTCGGCTGTGAGGCCTTTGTCCATCTTAATAAAGAAAATAGAACAAAGCTTGAGGCAAAATCAAAGAAATGTACCTTTATTGGATATGGTGTTAACGATTTTGGTTATCGTTTATATGATTATGAAAATCACAAAATCATTAGGAGCAGAGATGTAATATTAAATG
>JAXQQM020091862.1:0-39475 GCA_034641835.2 Pinus albicaulis | reverse complement strand
ACAGTAAGAATGTCTCATTTTGCAACATTGTCACATTCCATATAGTATTCACATTCATCACGCCTTTGTTGGCCATTAGTGGTGCCTTCAAGTTGGCATCTTTAAAATGATTTCAATGCTCTTGCATTAAACTCCCTATATTATTAAGAAATCGTATCCTCATGCTTATGAGGTAAATTATTTAAATCTCAAGTTGCCGAGTGAAACTTTCATAACTATTTCCTTCACTATCTCTACGTTTTCCATTGTCATACATTTAAATCCATGACGAATTCAAGGCTTCTTCTTTGTACTCCATATTATTCTTCGACTAATTGTTGTTATCATCATGTCCATTGTTGCATATATGTCTACAACATCACAACAATACTCTTCTCGTGGAAACGTAGAATTTATGGTACAACTCAACTTTTTGTACCACTACAATCTTTGTATTTCTTTATTCATCGCCACAAGCATTATTCAAGTGATCTTCAACCATGCATCACCTGCACAACTTAGATTGAGTCATGTCTCCTCTGAGACATTCCACTACCCCTTTTAATGTAGTGTACAAAGTGCCTTTGATGCAATCGACCATTCATGCTCAAACCACACCACATGGAGTCACATGCTCACATATTACACTTCTATTGACTCAATCCATAACCATATTCATACTACCTCAGCCAATGATTTTTTTAGTGTATTCACATGCTTGAATCATTAGAGATTGGCCTTCAATAGACTTAATGTTCATGCAACACCCTTTTACTCAGTTCTCAACACATTCTCTTTAGTAGCCTACAACCTTTTTAACATTGTTCCATAACATGTTTTCTTCCTACAGAAGATATGTTTTATTTTCTTTTTCCTTGTCAACATCTTAAGAGGCTTCCCCTTTCTTCAAGAATTTTTTTAATTGCATCTATATTCAACTCAATTTATTCACTCGTGTTTCCTCCTAAACCACTTATCTTCATGACATCTTATTTTGCTATGGATTTTTCTTTATACATCTCCATCCTCTGTGACTTGTATGATTTTTTCAAATGATATACTTTCTACAAATTCCCTTTCCTTTCACATCACCTTCTTATTGCATTTTCTATAATTGATATTTGTATCTCCTCAACCAAGTACATTCACTTTCATCTGCACCTGTAAATTTCCTTCTTCCCTATAACAAACAAACATAATATTAAGGAAAAAATAAATAATTGTATCTTCACTACCTCTAACACACACCACATGTGCCTCTATCTTCCACTATTATAACATTTTACACATTTTTTCATTCTCATTTCCTCTTAGGTTCAATTCCACCCTCAATCTCTAGCCACCAACTGGAAAAATTGCACTAGCATTATGACATTGCTACCAACATGTTCCTTGGAACATATGACCCCAATATCCAATTTAAGAAACCTTATACTTGCATTTTCTCTTGCATCCCACATCTATGGTCAAGCATGCCACTCACCCATGACTACCAACATATTCCTTATAGCATATGACCCTAGTCTCTAATCCAAGAAAGCTTTTGACTACATTTTCTCTTGCATCCCACTTCTTTGGTCAAGGATCCCCTTAATCCATGACATGGAGTCATATCTTTCTCTCTTGTATCATACTTTCAATAAGTGTCCTTCATGTAGCTAATGTTCATGCTACAACTTCAAACCACACATTTCAAACTCATTGCAAATCATAATCACTACCACAATACCATCTCATTTGATCATGAATTTATATCAAGACCTATACCACCTATATCTCTAGTAGAAAATTATCTTAGAGACAATATTATTTCTTAGCGACAACCTTCTGGACATTCTTTACTTCATGCAACTCTCTTTCCCTTTGTTATCACTTAATTCACGATCTTTTTTTTTTCTTCTATCTTTTTCCATTTAAAATATTACTCTTTTCATTGACATTTGGTCCTTTATATTGTGAAATTTATTTTCCTTATCATCTATAATTTAGTTTTTAAAGCTTTTATGATTCCATCATTTCTTATTCTTTTGTTCTCCCATTCTTCCAATGCTTGGTTCCTCGCACCTTATTTAAATACCATCTCCTACAATGTCATACAGAGTTGCATCATATTTCGTAACATTTATTGATGACTACTGTTACACGGCATTTTGTCATTGTCCCTACAATCCCCATCCCGCACATTGGAGGATCATTTATGTGACCAAAAAAAAGTTTCATGCCTTGCAAAGACCATCATTGCATCCCTTTCCATAAGGACATCATTCCTTATGTTGACAATTTCCTAAGCAGACCATCAGAAACACATGTTTTTTCCTTGGCGCTAGTAGACAGTTATGCCCTCGCGCCAATGAGGAAGATTAACACTAGGTCCCACGCCCATTGGTGCTCTGTCCAAGTGATCTACCCGTGCCAACCTGTTTATGGATTTTTTTTTAAAAATAGAGGCAAAGTTTCTATCCTAACAACTTCATGGGCGACTCATCTGGAGTGGGTTCGACTGAATAACCATGGCCTCCCTCCTTTGGCTTCTTGTTTCCACCTTCTGGGGAAACCTCGGGCCAAGGGATAAGGCCTCCCTTCCACCATTGTATGGATCCAAACCTCTTCCTCTCCCTCTATAAATACAACCATATTCCATTGATGAGTTACCTAAACATATTATAGCTGAAACGCTAAAGAGAATCCCTGAACATTTCACTAGAAAGATAGAACGAAAAGAGACCTTTGTTGAGAGAGCTTAGGCTTGTGCCCTCACCTCGTCTGAATCCCCCAACGATCCTTCGAGACGCGCTTCGACTCAACCCCGCTGGAGGAGGCTGCGAAGTCAAGGCTCCGTTTGTAACTCTTCCTTCTATTTATATATAAACATGACTATTGTCTGATTCCCATATTGCGTTAATGTGTTTTCTTTGATGCAATATGCTTAACCCTCCTTGATCGGTTAGTTGATTATGAATGAAATAATTGTTTTGTATGCTACTCTTGTTTTTTGACCTTCGTGCACGTATCTGAGCACTGTTGTGGAAGGATTGTGACCCGTCTAAGCATAGATCAAGAGGCCACCACCACTACAGCGACGACAGCGTTGGACTCCAAGTAGGCTAATATACTCTATCGTTTTCATTCATTAATTAGGAACCTGCACTTTAGCTTGTCCCTTTGTTGCTAGACCCACTCTAGGGCTAGAGGGATCATCTTTGTCCATAGAGAGGATTTACCTTACCAACAAATTGGCGACTCCGCTGGGGATCAGTGTGAGTTCGTCGTTTCGTTGCCTTTAAAGAGTTTTCTTGGTCAGGTCAACTTTGGTCGTTTGCTTTCTTTCTTGTCTTTTTCGACTTGTTTGATTGTTTGGGATCTTTCTGTTCAGCTCCAAAGTGTCAAGATTGACCTCTGATCCTTGGTTCTTCCCTCCTCCTATGGTTATCTATCTTGGCGCATTTTTTGTTTGAATAGTCGTGCCCATTATCGCAGGTTGTTTTTGTTGCAGTAGCACCAACCCTTGTTTGGCACGAATTACCGCCTCACAGCCACGCCGAATCCTGTAGGATTTGGTTTGACCTTTTTTCTGGGTTTTTTGGTCAGTTGTGCTTGACTCTGGCTTGTTTCCTGATTTTCATTTGGTATTTTTGAGTTGTTTTGACTGCTTTAGGCTTGCTCTTCTTAGTTGTTTTTCTATTTTCCCATTAGTGCAGTCCATAGCCCTAGGGTTTCTAGGTGTCTTTCACTCACTGAGCCTTCTTATTTAAGTTCGAGTCTTTTTTATCTTTTCCAATTCGACTCCCTGATCGGTTGCTTTAGTCTTTCTTGATCCTTTGAGTTTTGGTTTGTTGAATGAGTGCTTTAGTGTTTGTTTGACTCTCCATCTCCTTGTTTTCGAGCATAGATCACATTTCTTGTTTGGGTCACTTTGAGAGCTTTCATTTGGTTTGAAAGAGTGCGTCATTGGTTTGAGTACATTTTTATGTCTGTATTGCCTTCAGATTATGCGTTTTGAGATCTCTACATTCATTGTGCTCAAAACTAGTATTTGATTTGATTTTTGATGTAATTAGTGCATTGTCTACTTTATTCATTCAAAAAACAAAAACTTTCATCCTTTCGTTTGCATCGAGATGAAAAGTTATTTTGCATAACTAGTGCTTGATCAACTAGGAAAGAGTTTTTTGTTTTCGTTTAGATTGTATTAGATGCATTAAGAGATGTCTTCGTATGTTTTCATTGTTTTTTGCTTTCTGAAAAATCTCTATCCTTCTCTTAGTTAGCATTCATCTAATGTAAAATGGTGTTATATTGCATGTAGCTTGCATTTAGGAAATCTAGGATCAATTCGGTAGGACCTTGAAACTGAAACATTAATTCAATATTAACTGTAAAGTTTATTCAATTAACCTAAGGAATCATTGGAACCTAACGCAAACATTTTTAGCGGTCTAGGCTAGAGACGTGTTCCGGCGTCGTTAAACCTAGCAACTGTCGTTTTCCATCTGGCTTTAGACAGGACTTGTGCTCCCTGTACTGTCACGTATATAAAGGGAGACCCCTATAGGTTCAAATCCTTTAGCCATAGGAAGCCAATTCTGACGCCCTGTAACCATGATACACCAAACACAGCATTCGAGGAGACTACCTGCACGTACATTAAGTCCTTGGTCATTTTTCTTTCATTTGATCACCAAGGTGCATATGGCAGTTCACGGAAACTTGGTACACCCTCTTGCTTAGATTACCTGAGTAGTCATTTCGATCTTTTCATGACTCTTTAAAAAGTGAAAAGATCATCGAGCTCTTGTCCTTTCATGCTCATTTCAACCTGAAAGTGATAGAGTCACCTTTTGCCTCTTTCTCTACTCTTAAAATATGAAACAACAGAGTTTTTTTTCAATGTCTTAAAATATTAACTGTCCACGAAATATTCCTGGTTAAATTTATCTTCCTTAGCATTTTGTTTTACGGTTGTTTCCAATGGCAACTTTTCTAGAGTTTACCAACCAAGGAATCCCCTCCGAAGGGAATCCTGGTCCTTTTTCTGCTTTTAGGAATGTTGGTGCTCCTTATATGGCAACATTATCCCTGCCTAGGTTAACTGTTGGGTTTCATGTTTGGTTATTCTTGACCTCTGTGGTCTCAAGTGTTCTGCCCACTGTACAACCATCTCCTCCACCTGAACAACATCATGTTGATTCTAAGGTGAACCTCTTCCCTTCTTCACCTGTTTCTTTTTCCTCCTCTTCTACTTCGCCTGGTGAAAGTCTGGAATCTAGTAACCAGGTGGCTAAGAAGAAGAAGATGAAAAATAAGAATTCAGATAAGAGAGAGGCTAACTCTATGACTATCACGCCTCAGACGCCTTCCATTGATAGACCATCCAACCTTCCACGGAAATTCAAATTCCCTTTCCTGTTGTGAAAAGGTGACCATCTTCTTCTAGACTACCCTGGCATTCCCAAGGTACTTGAAGCATGGTCCAATGGCTGCCCACCATTTCCCTTGGCTTTTGGAAGTCATATTGGTGGCACATCTTCGACTAGCAATGACAACACTGATAAGAAACAGGGTAAGATTACCAATCCCTATAAGTTGTGTGAAGGGCATCATCTCATTCACCTTTGTCCGTACATGGATGAAGCCAAGAGAGTGTTGGAAAACCCTATTGTTTTTGCACCCTGCCTTCCAGTTGGTTACCAAAATCTTTCTTCGAGTCCTCTGCTGGTTGATTCCATGATCGGTCAAGAGCCATCCTTGGTCGATCCTGCTCCCTCGGAAATTCAAATCCACGAACCCATTCCTAGCCAACCATTGGTCATGAAATCAGTTGATCTGATCCCGCCCAGGGTTCATCATATATTTTCCATCGAGAGTGGATCTCACCCCCCTCGTGTTCTTCTTGTTTCTTCAGATTCCTTAGACTTGGAGAAATATCCTCTTGTCCCTGTGATTCAAGAATTTTATGTTCCTGCTCTCTTGTCAGTGGTCTAGGAGGATGCTCCTCTTGCTCCGGTAACACCAGGGGATGAACATCTCATTTCTATGGTGCCCCCTCCAAGTAGTTTGGTTGCTTCCTTCGATTGGATTCGATTTGAGGGATACCGCCTTCCTTCTTATGTGCCTTTTGAGATCATGGTACAGACCTTTGATGTGGCCATACCTAGCACAATTATAGATGAAGGTGCATCTATAAGTGTTCTGTCTTCAACTACTTGGCAAGCTTTTGGTTCACCACCGCTTGTGCCTGTTACGTAGAATCTGTTGGCATTTAACAGAGGAACCAGTCAACTATTAGGGATCCTTCCGAAGTTTCTGATTACTTTGGGAGAGAAAACTGTCTGTATAGTCGTGATGGTTGTCCTAGGCCCCTTGGATTTTAATTTACTCTTGGGGCGTGACTATGCTTATGCCATGGGTGCACTTTTCTCCTCCCTCTTTCATGTGATCTGTTTTCCACATGGAGTTCGGATCGTGACCATTGATCAACTTTCATTATTTGGTCCGGAAGTGGCAGCTGGCCCACCATCATCTCTACTGGATTTTTATCCGTTGGTTGTATCTTCCCCACCACGGGTTAATTATGTGGCCACTTGTTCATTGCCCTCATCTAGTGATAAAACCATCAAGTACCGTTTGCTAGGCGCATTCGATCGTGATTTCCAGGACGTTGTTTTCCCATCAGATGTGAACCTCTTGGAATCCATGACCTCTTATTTGTTATGGTAAAAGGTTTTCAGAGCATGGTTCATTTTCTTGTGTCAAGCTCCTTAAAAAATGAAACAAGCTCTTATGAGGATAGTTATTTTGATGTGTCAACCTCATTAAAACAATGAAACACGTTCTCGTTCAATTCGAGTCTTTGATCAGATCTCATAAAATCCCAATCGAGTCTTTCTCTGATCTCATAATTTGAACCTTCACTCCATATTCTTTTCATTAACTGCAGTTGGACTAAATCTTGAGGGGCATGTACCTCGAATTGAGTCACCATGTTGTGGGCATGCCCATTTTTCAAGCATAGTTTACCTTTGTTTCAAGCTTGCGTAAAAATGAAACCAATTTCAAGCATAGTTTACTCTTGTTTTCGAGCTTGCGTAAAAATGAAACCTTTTTTGGCTTGGTGTGCTTTGCGAACGTTTTTCCTACTTATTGGGTCGTTGCTTATTGTTCAAATATATATTGCCCCTTATGTTGGTTTTACGGATGGTGCTTCCCTCAGTACCCGGAACTTGTCTTCGGTAGCCTAAGTGATTTATGATCCTGCTGGTGAGTTGATAGATCTACAAGATATTTTTCTAAGACGAGCTACAAACAATGTCGCTGAGTATAATGTTGTCATTGAACTATTAACCGAGGTGATTACCCTTGGCATTCGTGCATTGGTTGTAAATCTAGACTCACAACTTATTGTTATTCAACTTAATGGACATTATTTAGTTAGGAACCCTCAGATTTTAAGGTTTTATTTGCGTGTTCATTTTCTGGAAAGACACTTTGATTATATCACATATCAACATATTCCTAGGCGAATGAATGCATTAACTGATAGGGTGGCTAACATTGTATTAGATAGACATTTGCATAATCTATAAAATCATCATTACATGAAAAAGATCCATACAAGAAAATATATGTATATATATATATCGAATTTTTGCATCAGTGTGCATCATAAGTTCAAAAATATCTATGTTTCTGTTACATCCTGAGACATCATGTCTCTCAAAAATATGCAGAAAATAAATCCTAGGTGTCTAATCAGCGTGATGCTCATGATATCATGTCACTGCCCATACAAGCCACCTCAGCAAGTGGTGAACTCGGTTTGACACTCCTACAGTGTATCTTTGGTATGCACGAGGAACATCGTCGAATCGCACATAGTCTGGGACCCCGCGAAAGATTCCCTCTAGGTTGTGCACAATTTCCTCCTCGCCTCCCTCACCATGAGGGGCAATATCAAAGTTGCAAGGGACTCGCCTCGCTATCGGAAACATGCCTGCAAGTCATTCTGGTCCAACATCTGCATAATGCATGGATTTAATGTCAAAACATACATAACAAAAAAATCATAATACTCATAAAAATAAAAAATTAATCTTACCAAGTGCTTCATCCCAATCCTCTCCTTCCGGGAGTGGGAGATCTGGATCACCAGTGAAATCTATACCAGATTAGGGCCAGTCCTCCACGATGATCAGTTGTCGGCGGAGCCAATCGAAGAAATCTGGTCTCCAAGACATATGTTGATCGCCCCCTAACCTTGGCATCAGCACTGCCCAACGGGCCATCCGTGGCTCCTGTGCGGGTGGTGTTAGAAATATAACTTCATGTCACTGGAAAATTGGTAGTCGTTCCAGGAAGAATGATACCAGGATGGATCCATATCCGAACTGCTTTAGTTTGGTCTTCTTGAATTTCTTCAGTTGACGTTTCATATTGATTGCCATAGCCTTTTCTGAGTTGTAGAGGGTTAGTGTCAGACAGTCTACTGCAAGAAGAAGTTGTGTTTTTGTTGCTTCGTGCGATGCTTGCGATCTCGCAACCCGCGTGATGGTGTGTAGCACTAATTTTAGTGCCAAGTCCGGGATAGTCTGGATATCCACTTTCCCACTTCCTAATATTTTTTGTACCCCTGGACATACCCTATTGTTACACAGTAATTTGTCACCGTCCTTACCATTCCCCATCCCGCACAATGGAGGACCCATTATGTGACCTGTGAACACTGACATGCCTTGAAAACATCATCAATGCATCCCTCTGAGTATGAGCTTCATTTCCCCTTGAGACATCTCCTTGCAAAATCCATGAAAAACAACTCTTTTTGCATTGGCGCGGGTAGACAGTTCACTGCTCGCGCCAATCAGGGAAATCCTGTAAATAGGTCGCGCCACTTGGCGCTCTGTCATAGAGCAGCAATCGCGCCACCCATTTTAGGGACTTTTTTTTAAATATGGATGGCGGAAGTTGAGTTCAAACAAACTCACAAACCACTGCCTATCTTGAGTTGGGAGGTTTGGCTGCGGGAGTTCTATGGAAGGAAATTGGTTTTGCCACCTCCCATGGAACCTTCCTTGTTGATAGGGCCAATCCCATAATAATAGGGATCCCAACTCCCTCCTTCCCCATCTATAAAAGCTTGCTCAGATCCATGGCAAGCTAGTCTTGAAGCGCTGAAGCTTTGCATCTCCCTATTCCCAAGTGCCTTTGTGCTGTAAAGAATCCCTTCTTTCCCTTAAGGCCCATTCAAGCGAGGAGACCATTGTTACGAGACTCGGGAGAGGTTTCCCTTTCCCTTGGCGAGCTTTGCGAGACGTGGACGACCGGAGACCCGTTCGAAGGAAGCTGCGACGTCAGAACTTGGTTGTAACTTCTATTCGTTTATCATTTTAATAGATGACTATGATTATGGTTCCACTCCTTTCTCTATCATGTTAATGCGAGTAATATCTTTTCTGACCGATGTTTAGTTACGTATGCTGGTTCCTATGCATGTATCTGTTCGTTTCTTCTGTGTGCAGGTGTTCATCCACTGAGATCGTGGAAGGATTGTGATCTGCCAGGGCTGAAGGACGGGGACATCTCTTCTTCAGATCTAGCGTTGGAATCCAGGTAGGCTCTTATCCCAAGTCTTTCATTTGTAACTAGGGAGCTTGCGCTACAGCATCATTGTTTGTCGCTAGACCCCCGCCGGGGCTAGTAGGACCGCCCTCGTCCGGTGAGGGGATTTTGCCTCCAACAAATGGCGGCTCCACCGGAGTCGTCCGTTTTCTTGTCCATTTATGACTGGACCCGCTTGGATTGTTTCCTCTCTCTGCTGCTGATGAACCTTCTGGGCTGGATTCTTCATTATTTTGAACACTAGGTTTTGCTTATTTGTATTGTATCTACCAGGAATATTTATTTTACTTTACTGAAGAACTCGACCCAGGCGACAGTTTTAACCTTCCGAAGGCCGCGCCACCCTGCGCTTGTTGCATTTGTCCGTCTCGCGCCACCTCCGGCCTCCGGGCGTCAGTTTCAAGGCGCGCGCCGCGCCACCCCCGTGACTTTTTTGAGTTTCTTCATTTTTTGGCTTTCTCGAGCTCGACTCGCACTTCCTTTTCTTCTTGATTTCCCGATTGTCCGAGTGTGTTGGAGTCTTGTTCGATCAATTCACCCGGCTATCCTCGGTTGCTTGCCTTTGTCTATCGATTGGCGACGGAGCCTTGTGGCATCTAGCAGCATAGTGAATCGAGCTCCTCCTTGGGAGTTTTGGGTGTCTCGATTGTCCTTCCGTCAACTTACCGATTGATTCTCCACGCCTTCTTGGGTCAGCTTCGATTGTTTTGTCGCGTCTTTTGAGTGATCGTTCATTCCTTCGTTCAGAATTCGTTTGCCTTCACTTTGGACCTAAACATCACACGGTCCATTGGGGATTTTTTCGAGTCTTTCGTTGATTTGAGAGACTTTGGGTCGACGAGAGATTTGCTGTTTCCGTTTCAGCGAAGTGAATGTTGTTTGCTTCGCTTTCCTCTTAGATATCATTTCTCAAATTGTTCCTTTTGTTTTCGCCAGTAATATTAGCCATTAAACATCAAAAATCAAAAAAAAAAAAAATCTCTTTTGCTTTGTTAAACTAGTGCAAATTTGTGATCTTTTCCATATTGCTAGTGATTAGTGTTTGAATGAAAAGTGTGCAATTGCATTAGTTGCATTAAAGAGGGCATTCTTGTTTGTATTCCGCTCATTTCGTTTGTATAAAAGCTCTCAACTCTCATTTAACTAGTTTTCATCGGTCTTAAATGTTGCATCGTGGCATATAGCTTGCATTTAGGAGACACTACATACGATAAGGCTCGGAAATTGAAACTTAATTGAAGATCAACCGTAAAATTTATTCAATTAACCTAAGGCAACATTGGAACTTAACGCAACATATTTAGAAAGTTCAGGCGACGTGTTCCGGCGTCGTTAAACCTAGTACCGTCGTTCGCCCGTTGGCTTTAGGCGTCAGCTAGTACGGACTTGCGCTCCCCGTACCGTCGTGTATATAAAGGGAGACCCCTATAGGCGTTTTCAATCCTTTATCCATGAAGCCGAGTCTCGCGGCCCTATACCCAGGATATGGCACCGAACACGCATTCGGGGAGACTACCTCGCACGCACGGAAAGTCCTCGGTCGATTTCGTTTCATTTTGAACGCGTGTGTATATTGCAGTCACGCCTGATATTCGTACACCCTTTTGTGCCTAGTTTTTTTTCCCCGAGCGCTATTCGGTCTTTTTTCTCGACTCCCTAAACTTGAAAAGACCGTCAAGCGCTTGTCCTTTCACTCTTGTATCAACTCCGAAAGAGATAGAGTCATCTTTTATCGTTTCTCGACTCTTAAAACATGAAACGGTAGAATTTGTTTATTTTCCAATGTGGGTAAAATCAATCTCCACGATTACACACCCGTTTAGATATTGCTTGTGACTATTTGATCGTGTGTCTTAACCTCCGTTTTCAGCCCGTGTGTGTGTGTGCTCTCTCCTTCTAGTCTTTTGTCACTATGGCGAACCTCGGTTTCGCTTCATCGGTAGTCCTTACACGGACGATTCTTCTTCGCAGGCTTTCTCGAGTTTCCTCCGTCGAAATCCGTCGTTGTACCGTTGTTTCGAGTTCCCCGACGGGGACCGGTCCTCGCCGAGCAACCCTTTCGAGAGCGCTGAGTTCCACCGGCCCTTTTCGACCCCGTGTCCGAATTGGAGATTAGGAGCCGATTTCCTTTCTCTTACATCGTTCACCGTTTGTCGTCGTTTTTTCCCCTCCCAGTCCTCGCCGTCTTCTCTCGCGTGATTTAGCTAGATCAACCATGAGTGATTCCGGTGAGGAAATTCCCCGGCCCCGATGACTATCGGGCCGCATCCTCGTAGATTGTTCGAGGGAGACGAGTCCAGGCCGGCTACCACATCGCCGCCTGGTCCTTCTTGCCACAGGGATACAGACCGGGTCGATTGCCTGTACCGTCGCTCTATGGGGATATCGTCTCCTCGCTTTTCGAGGCCACCGCCACTACACCGGGTGTGTTCCCTTCGACGCCCGTCACCGTTCCCGTGCGACCCACCTGCTTGTGTGGTCGCCTCTTCTCGCCGTTGCCCCGCATCTCGCTACCAGATCCGCCAACCCGCAGGACATTTATCTAGCTATCGTTATATCGGGAGAATATCTCTCCGAGGAGTATCGGTTGTTTTTACGTTGTACCGCGAACGCCGGGCCGGATGCCTCCAAGATCCTTACCGATCTTTCTTTTCGCACTATGCACAAGACTTCCGCACTCCCGTGTATGGTTTTCCGGGCCGCCCGACGAGCATGGGGAAATTTTTATGCCTCCTCGCTCCCCGAGGGCCTATCTTTGTTCAAGGCGACCGTACAAACTGTGCTCGCAACTCGCAAACAACCTTTCCAGGTCAACTACAGGACAACCTCGGCTATCGCACGACCCACAAAATAGGGATGTACCTCATTCAAGGCTGGGCCCCGCGGGCCGCGCGGGCCATTCTATAATCCGCAAGGACCATATTATAACCCCGCCGGTCGAACCCTCGCTTTTCACCCCCACCGGGGTATCAACAGTGGACCCCGTCTATGGACCCTCGGGGGCAAATCCAGCCTCTCCTTACCGATGCAACCGCAATATCCTCGTTGTCTCTAACGTCGCATATCACCGCACGCACGATGGTTCTGTCAGTCAAATCGGTTTCCCGGCTAGCACCGGTCCCCGTCTACCGTGCCAACCGGCCATCCGCACAACCTCGGTGTCCCGCCCTCCGTGCCAACCGCCTTGTCTTTGCAACCTCGGGGCTCACTTCTACAACCAGGTCATCCTCGCGCAACCGCCGTCGTCTATCCGGCCAACCTCGTTCTCATTCGTGTCGCTCATTCGGCCAACCCGTTCATTCGGTCCGCCCACTCCTGTCAACCGTTCATTCGGGGCACTTCTCTCATTCCGTTCACACTGCCCACCACCGCCACTCAATGCCGTTAAATAAATCAATGACCGCGCCCCCACGTACTGTGCTCCGCAGGTTCCACTTACTGCCAGCCTACTTCATCCTCGCAGTGGTTATTATCCTCATGGTCAATCCCAACCGAACTATAACCACACTGGAGGCTCTCGCATCATCCTCCTCCACCCTAAGCCTAACTATGCTCGTTAGCCCAAATCCAAACGCCGGCCATACCTGCGTACGCTCAATCGTGGCCCGAACCCTCGGTTATCGGCCCCACACAATGGTTACCGCAACCAAATCATTCCACATATGAATTATGCCCCTCACTTGGCTGGGAACTGGAGTGGGACAAAAACCATGGGGGCAGATATTCACAACCATCAGGAGCATGGGTACCGACCTTATTCCGGGACCTGGCATGGGAATTAACCTCCATCGTCGTTCCCCGGCTACCTTGGATCTACACGGACGTCGCGAAGTCGACCAATGATCCGATTGCTCATAATCCATATTGGCCCCCGGTTCCGACCAAGACACTGCAGCACCGGCCCCAAGTTTGAGGGCAAACTGGAGAAGACCCCGTGCGCATGTGATGACGTATCACCTCTGTGCTCTTGCCTAACTCTTGACCGACGATTCGGTTCGTTTGCGTCTTTTCCAAACTGGGTGACGTTAAACAGAGCCGGCCGCTAAGTGGCACACAGAGCTATCCCGTGGTATTTTTCGTGATTTCAACTCGTTAGCTATGGCTTTCCTCACGTATTTCCGCTACTGGCCCCAGAGTGAGACTCCGGGACGCACCTCTCGTCTTCTTGGGGGCAGTGACTCGGCCACTCACATCTCGCATCACATCCATGAGTGGCGCGCTGCTGTCGATCGATCAAGTTTCACATACTCGATCGTATTTTGACTCACCGGTTCACCACCTCCTTTGTGGAACAAAATCGCTCGTGATATCGCGATGGGAGCGTGTGTGACGGAGAACAAGCTATCGCGCGTGCCCGTACTGGATCTTGTTTATTCGTCAACTGGCACGCGATGACATCCTCGGCCGATGCACCACGGCTCCGAGCCAAAAAGGCCCCACCCACCCCTACGGTGGATGGAGTCATTGGTTCGTGCTTTCGGTGGGCCCCAAGTTCGAACGGGGAAGCAAGGCCACCTCCCAACGATACCGCTAATCCCACCTCATCCGATTCTCGGTAAAACCGCGAGGCAATGCTCGTGCCAACTCGCGACAAATCCTCCAAGGAAGAAGAAGGGCAAAGGCAAATCAAAATCTCGATGCCCCAAAACCGAATCTAAATCTCATTCGAGGATGGTTTCACAACGTAGTTTCTAAATTCTCTTCGCCTCATCCGTGAAGGTGACCATTACACTAAGGGATTGTCCAAGACGATCCGAAGTCGCTCAACTTTAAAGGCCCAAAAAGGAACTCCTACTGCTTTAAAAGAGCCATTTTCATTCGAAAGCATCTGCATGGTCGAACAAGGTTCATCATCCGTACCGTTTGGGTCTCAAGTTTTCATGGTGAAGACTAATGCACCCATCACTATCGCTACGAGGTCCGCGGATTACACACCGGCAGCAGGCACCCGGAAGGCAGCGGCGATGGACCGCCCTCCCGCAGACCGCTTCTCGGGTTCATCGGAAATCGAGAAGCCGACCGAAATCCGTTGTGAGACCACCTCCCAAAGGTGTTCTTCGAGATCCTCTCGATAATCCAAATGCTCGTGCCGCTCAACATTATAGCATCGTTGAGGATTCGGTGTTTGTGCGCCCATGTGCCATGTCCGCACTTGAGGTTCTTCAAAGTCGTCCTTCACAATCCAAGGCTTTGGTCGTCTCCGCTACCCGTGGTATTGACCCCGCCGATTCGAGCCTTCTCACCTTGATCTCGAGAATTTACTCCCCCGGCTTCCACATCAAATCGCTTGGTTATTCGTTCTGGATTAACTCCGTCCGAACGTTCACAGCCGTAGATGAGGGTGCATCTACCGTGTTATGTCCTCCGGCTTGTTGGAAAGCCACTTCAAGCCCAACTTTATCGTCATCTCCCAATGCCCTTGAGGCATTTGGATGGCCGGGAATCTAAACCCCCGGGAGTTCTCGAGAGTCCGGCGACGACATTACGTGGAAAAACCGACACAACGTGGAAGCAGAAGGGTCGACGCTAAACTCAACTACAGCATACTTTCGGCTCAAATGACCCATGCCATGCTCGTGTGCCGCTCACCGGCCTTTCGATTCATCAAGTTCCCTCACGAGGGCAAGATTGTCACAAAGAGACCGCTCTGTCATTTTTTACCTCCTTGTGCCTCCGAGAACGACGTGCTTACGTGGATCAAATTCAATCCACCCTCGTACGCATAGGACCGGGGTCTTTTCAAAGACCCGCTCCTCATGGGTATTTTTCCGCGCCGCCACCGAATACCGCCAAGTTAACATGTTGTCCAGACCGATGACCCCCGGGTCGATTCCCACACCCTCGAGCAGTATATGAGTTTGGAGAGTCCATGCCTTTAACGCCGCAGAGACCGGCACGGCATCGCGAGATTGTTGCCGCACCTGACCCTCCACCTCTCAAAGACGCTTCCGATGAGCATGGCTCTCGACGTCTACTCACAATCCCCCTCGGCTTGGTCGTCGATTCTGTCGCATCCTCTTAGAGAGACTTTTCCTTCGCATGAAGCTATCATCGAAACTATGTCTCTCGAGGAACGTCTGGCGAAGGGCACTACCGTTCCTCGTTTATGCCTAGCTCGGGGGCAATGACTCATTGCCCCGAGCGCTATGCTACTCGTGTTCCTTCCCCTCCTCTTCAAACACCGATCTTGACGATGAGGTCTTTTCGAAGGCAACCGAGTAACATTACTCAAACGTCCCTATCAACATCTCTCCGTTAAACTCGTGATTGTTGAGAACATTCATGTGGGTGTGACCGTTCTCCCGAAGAGACCTGTGTCTACACGGAATTTTTTCAAAGAGTTCGCAGATGTTTTCGCATGGTCCTATCGAGGAATGCCGGGACCGATCCTAGTATTGTCGCACGAGATTCAACCTATCCGGGTGGCAAACCCGTGCGCCAACGCTTGCGTCCCATGCATCCTCGAAAGCCGCTCGCTACCGGGCGTGTTGGCAACCCCCTGAACGCGGGGTTTATTTATCCTATTCCCCTTGCTGCACGAACGAACATCGTCCCCGTCGACAAAAAGCAGGGTACCATTCGAGTCCGTGTGGATTATCGCGATATAATCGTCCGTCCTAAGGATACCATCCCACTCCGTTTATCGACCGATTATCGACGATTGCGCTCGGAGTGAGATCTACTCCTTAATGGACGGTTTTCGAAAGCCGCGTCCGCATTAACATCGCACCCTCGAGGATCAACATAAGACCACATTCATCCTGTCCGTGGGGCACTTTTTGGTATATAAAAAACTCCCCGTCTTACGTTAAAAGAACGCTGGCGCCACGCCAACGTGCCATGTCATATAAGCCATGATATTCGCCATTGTCCGGCACCCTTAACCGGACGACTTGCCTGCCCATTCGGTAAGCGAGAGAGGATCATCCGAACATTCTTCGCCGTACATTTCTTCGTTGCGTACGCCACAATATTAGGGGTCGTAACTTCTCATAAGTGCCTTCGCGTCGACTCCGGCCGTCTTTTAGGCTTTATAGTCTCGAAAGACGGAATTCGCTCGACCCTCCGGTTGAGGCTATTATAAATCTCCCGTCACCCTCCTCCTTTACTTCGCCTGCGTAGTCTCAGTAAGGGAAAGCTTAATTTTCTTAGGCGCCTTCATCCCGAATTACGCCGAGGTGGCCAAAGGATCACTCGTTTGTTAAAGCAAGAATGTTCCCTTCTTCATTGGGACGAAACGCTTAAGAATCCTTTGAGAAGTCGAAGACATCGCTAGTCAATGCTCCGTTGCTTCGTCCTCCGACTACGACCGCGACTTTACTTGCATTCAGTCGTCGCATTAAGCACCATCGCCATGGTCTTGGTGCAGGTGATGACGAGAATCGCGTGATGAACATGTTGTTTATTACCTTTCTCGAACCTTCTCGACCCGAAACGCGTTACGACATGTCGTAGAAGTTGGCTCAGTGCCCCGATACGGCCGATGTCGCTTTCGCCATTACATCCTTTTGTGCACGACAATGCTGGTTTCCGACCGCAACCCCATGACACATATTCTTTCTAGAAAATTTCTCGGGGGCAAGTACTCCAAATGGATCGTCATCCCGGGCAGAGTTTGATTTGGAGTTCACCACCGCCAAGTCAACAAAATCACCGGTCTTCGCGGATTTGATATGTTCTCTCCCCATACTCTTCCCCGAACACTCGAAGACCATATTCGTGACGAAACGCCGTTTCTTATCGACATCGTGATCCTTGGTACTAGGACATCATAGTGTATCTTCGCACCGCGACATTCCCGTCCGAGTTGGATAAAGTCGCACGCCGTCGGATTCGGCACCGGCCCCAACCCTCACCGCATAGTGGGAGACACCCTATATCGACGGAGCAGATTCGGGGCACCGACGATGCCTTACCTTGGACGAGTCGAGAAAGTTCAATGACCGCCGCGCGGGCGCTCGTGGTGGACACATGTCCTGACATGCCACCGCCAAAAGATTCGAGGCGGTGTTACTTCGGCCGTCTATACCCGCGAGATCACCGACCGCGTCCGAAAATGCCATCCTGCGCGCATTTTCCAAGCGCGCAAGATGCGCGCGCCGCCGTTGCCTTTGCATCCCGTTATTACCGTCGGCCCTTTCGCGAAATGGGGGCGCAGATTTCAAGGACGTGTAACCCCACTCGGCCGGGGGCATGCGTATATCATTGTCGCCGTCGACTACTTCACTAAGTGGGCCGAGGCGATGCTCTACACTCGTCACGACGAAGAACTACTTCGCTTCATTTTTATTCGAACCATGTTATTGCACGATTCGGGGTCCTCAAGCTATCGCCACCGATCGCCGTACTCATTTCCGTGATTACATGATGGCGGAGCCGATACCGCGTTGGGCCCGCGTCACGACACCAACACCATACTACCCTCAAGCGACCTGTCAAAGCTGAAGCAGTGAACAAAGTTTTGGTCACTATGTCATCTAACACATCTATAAATCCAACAGCATCTCCAATCGTTCTCGCCCTCCGGGCGTACCGAACATCTCATAAAAGTGCAACTTGGCCTGACGCCATTCCAATCGGTGTACGGTCCGGAAGCTACTTTGCTTGCCAGAATGCGTTAAATTCCTTCGCTTAAGTTAGTCAGAGCTCTTACCGGGATACTTTCCCGAGGAAGAGCGTCTTCTCGTATCTCGAATCTGCTGGATGAAACCCGTCGTTCACCGTTTGATCATCGAAGCACAAAAGAAGAGGGCTTAAATCCTACTTTGATCAATCTATTTCTCCCCGTTCTTTCATCAAGGAGACCTAGTCCTCCTCGTACGATCAGCACATGACAAGCTTGGTGCCGGTAAACCTGCACCCCGCGGGCACTCGTCCCCATAGTAAAACGTGTTTTGAAAATGGGGCCTACGAGCGCTATAGACTACGAAGGAGTTCCATTGGCGAAATTTCGCAAAAATGGGCCGTACCCAAGAAGTACTACGCCAAATGATTTTTCGGTGTGGTGTGTGTACATAGGTGTGTGATTGTCATTCGTGTGCATGGTGTGGTGTGCTTTGTAAACATCTTTCTCACGATCGGTCTTCCCCGGTTGTGCGCATGTTCACTCATCCATTTGTTGGTTTCGGCACGTGCCTCCCGGCAGCACTGTGAACTGTCACCGGGTATCTACGATCCCGCTCGTGAGTTGGATCGACTCGCAAGGTGTTTGTTTAGGCGTACTCACGAACAATATCGCGGAATATAGCGCCGTGTTGGAATTATTAACCGAGGCAAGAACCTTGGTATCCGTGAATTGCCTGTAAAATTTGATTCACGCCTTTAAAAAGGTTAAACAAACGAACGGGCACTATTCGGTAAGAAAACCCGTCCATTTAACGATTGTATTTGCGTATTCGATTAATCGGAAAGGAATTTTGAATATATTACATATCATCATATACCTGTGCATTTGAATACATTAGCAAGATGCGTATAAATTTGGTGTTAGATAGACATTTGCGCAATTTATAAATCATCATCACAATGTAAAGAAGACTCATCCGTAAATAGATATGCATATATATAGACAGCGAAATGTTTACATAGAAGTGTGTCACATAAACCCAAAAAATATATACATAAATGTCTTAATACATCCGGAGACACCGTGTCTCTCAAAAATAGGTGTGGCTAAATCCTAGAGACTAATCAAACATGGTGCTCATGATAGCACGTCATCGCACGCACTAGCCACCTCGCATCTTGGTGAGCTTGTGCTTGGGACCCCACCCCATGGCGCTAGTACTCCATCGGTACATCCCATACCTGGCATAGTCCTGGGATCCCATGGACGATCCCCTCGTTGCTCGAACTGTGCTGCCCCCTCCTCCGTACCTTCGGATCTCGTGGGCGCAGTTGTGTCCCTCCTAGAGATAGGAGACATCCCTACCGGTCTCTCAGCGTCCTTAATATCCGCATGCATATATAATTGTGTTAAGACAACCGTGTATTAACAAAAAAAAACATATAAACATAAAATCAAATATGAGGTCTACCGCCGTCCGGCATTTCTCTCCGGTAGCTTTTATGATCCGGGTCCCCCCGTAAAGCCGGGCCTCCGCACAGGGCCAATCTTCCACAACGACCGCTGGCGCCGTAACCACCGAAGAACTCGGGCTTCCAGACATCCGCGTCCGCTCCGCATCCGGGCATTAGTGCCGCCTGGCCGAGTCATTCTCGCCTCTCGTGGTACCGGACTCGCCATGGGGGCCTCGTCTCCGGAAGGTTGGTATGCGTTCCTGCACGAACGACACCAAGATGGAACCATACCCAAACCGTTTCATTGTCTTCTTTTGCACTTTGTGAGTCGCCTTTTCATGTTGATAGTGACAAATTGTTGCCCACTACATAAAAGTGACCCATGCATTCTCGAGGCCAAGAAGAGTTGGGCCTTTGTAGGCCTCAAAAAAAGTGTACTGCGATCCGGCCACTCCCCGCGTAATGGTGTGAGTACAACCCCTGCCAGGGTCGGGAGATGGTCAGATGTATACCTCTACTCCTCGTTCTCGTTTGTGCCCCACGGCACACCCGCGCCATTACTTCTTCCATCTTCTCCGATGGTCCTGCCTCCCGCCGCACAGGATTGACCCCTCGCGGATAATCCGGTAACGAAATAAATGCTCATGACCTCCAATTCCAACACCCGGTCTCGTATTCGAATACCCGGTCGTTTTCATCCCGCAGGTTGATCAAATATTGGAGGAGCTCAGCCGAGCTCGTAAGCATGGCGTGAGGAAGATCTTTGTCACGTTGGGGCCTTAGAGCATTCATGCAATTTCGGTTTTGCATGGCCTCTTCGTCCTCATCTCCGTGTTCTTCGTTCCTTCCATTCAATCACCATTCTCGACCGTTTATCCGCAATCACATGGTTCAAAACCCCTAATTAGATCTTCTCGTGAGCTTAAAAATTCAAGAAGTTCGGGCATAAGTAGAGGTTTTTTAAAGTGAAATTGGTTATGCGCGGGGCCGGGCGCCGAGATCGTTTGTCGAAGGCCGCGTTTGGCGGTGGCGCGGGCCCTTGGTAAGAGAGCTCGCTGGCGCGGGTCCGTGCTCGACACCCGCGCCACTGGGCCCTACTTCAAAAATTCAAGAGTGCCCTTACGTAGCCGGGTTTCTAAGGGGAATTCATTAAAAAAATGCATGGAGTTAGTAAGAGGGGGCGGGAGCGCCTACTCCGGGCTGCTGCACCAGACGCCTAATGGTTGCCCCGGATTGGTCGCAATCGCCGTAAGATTCGCTCCAAATGGACCACCTGCTACTCACAAGGTAAATAGTAAAAGTAACTTCATTTTTTAACTATTGGACATACGATAACTTTTCGACGTTAAAATGAGTTTTAAAAGTTATTTCTTGTCAAATATTTGCATGTATTATGTCGAAAAATGGATTTTACGCTTGTTGGGTATGTGCAAAGTGACAGTGTTTTTATACTTAAAAAGGTGTGAAACGAGTTGTATTTTATACTTTTTTTCTTTGATTTGCAAATACACGAAAAGTCACTCCGGAGTCATCTTTCAGCTCTTTTCCGACTCTCTAACATGAAAATATCGCCGAGGCCCTCGTCGTTTCGATCTCGTTAAATGGACACGAATCGACATTCACCCAAAATATAAGTTTAACCCTTTTTCGGCCGGGTCGGGATCGATTACGAAAAGGAATACCCCAGCCTACGTTACCAGAGGTTTTCCCGGATATCGTTTTCTACCTTTTCTGGACCGGGGAACTATTTACGAAAAGGACCCTGTGCTTCTTTTTCCGCCGTTCTTCAAACTCTAAACATGAAAAGACGCCGAGTTCTTCCTTTATTTAATTTCGTTAAACCCTCGATGACATTGATTTTCGTCGAAATGACGTTCTCCGAGTTTTCCTTCCTAGGACTCGTTAAATGCACTAGGATGGGATTTCCGCCCCCGAAGGGCGGACTTATATCGCAAGCATATGCTATCCCCTTCAAGCTTGTTATTAAAAAATAATTGGGGTACTCGCTAAATGGTGGGGAAAATGGAACCATCGTCGTCGTCGTCGGCGCATGTCGCTCTTGAACATGGCACTTGTCCGCATTCGTGCCTGGGCCGGGGACATCTCATCTCGTTGCTTCACTTTGCTTCCCATGGGTTTGGGTAATCTCTTTTGACCTCTCTACATCCGTTCACCCGCTCGTCGCCACATGACCTTGGACCGTTGATGTCGAATACCGCCAAGTCCATTGTCGTGCCGTTCATATGTTCGGGAGAAGTTGACCTCTGCGAATATCAACCTTCCTCTCGTCTCTCATATGATCCCTTCGATTCACAACAAAACATTATGTTCCTCCTCATTCGTGCTTCGGATGATGTGGGAATCATTATGGTCAATTTTCCCTGACTTTCTTAAGGCTTACCGCTGAGACTTCAACTCATTATCCGAGAAGTGGTCTAGAGACTCCCGATGGTACCTTGGAGCCGTATGCTCAATGGCAAGTTCGTCGCATTCGACGTGAGGTTTTCATCATTGGCCTCCGACCTGATGATTCTCGCGGTGTTCGACGCCACCTCATTTATTCACACGCCGTAGATTGTACCGTAGTACCTTGAGGACCATCGTCATTATTGGTGGTTTTCTCGCGTTCAACGGCTTTCATCATTGGTCAGTAATCGACGATGTTCTCGCATGTCTGAGCATCACTGCCACATTCGCATGCTAGAACCGTACTTTGGTCAGTCGAGATGGAGCGCAAGACCCCGGATTGTGTCCGTTGTAATCCGAAATGCGATTGTGATTTCTATCATTATGTACATGACTCACCGATTGATGGCCGCGACCATACCCGAGTCTATTTGTTTGATCTTAGCCGGATGGTTGCGCTCATACTTGTGATCCTGAGCCATAGCATACTTTGTCCGATGGTCGCGTCCATACCATATATATACATCATGTACTTGAGATATCACTGGTATCTTTGTATGCAGTTTTCTCCGACGCGGGCCTTCGCTTGGACATGTTCTCGTAAAGCATTTCACCCCTCTCTCTCTCTCGGGCCTCATGCTTTAGGGGGTCTGCTACGCAATTTGTCACTGGTTCTTACCATTTCATCCCGCACAATGGAGTGACCCATATTATGTGACCAGGAACACCGACATGCCTTGAAACATCATCAATGCATCCCTCCGAGTATGAGCTTCATTTCCCCTTGAGACATCTCCTTGCAAAATCCATGAAAAAGCAATTTTTTTTGCATTGGCGCGGTAGACAGCTCAGTTGCTCGCGCCAATCAGTGGAAATCCTCGTAAAGAGGTCGCGCCACTTGGCGCTCCGTCATAGAGCAGCAATCGCGCTGCACCATTTTAGGATCGTTAAATATGGATGGCGGAAGTTGAGTTCAAACGAACTCACAACCATCGCCTATCTTGAGTTGGGAGGTTTGGCCGCGGGAGTTCTATGGAAGGGAAGTAGTTTTGCCACCTTCTATGGAACCTTCCTTGTCGATAGGGCCAATCCCATAATAGGGATCCCAATCCCTCCTTCCCCCATCTATAAAAGCTCGCTTTCGTATCCATGGCAAGCTAGTCTTCGAAGTGTCGAAGCTTTGCATCTCCCTATTCCTGCGTTCAGCCGGGAAAAGAATCCTTTCTTTCCCTTAAGGCCCATTCAAGCGAGGAGACCATCATACGCACTGGAGAGGTTTCCCCTTTCCTCGGCGGCGAGCTTGCGAGACGTGGACAAATCGGAGACCCGTCCGAAGGAAGTCAAGCATTGCCGTAACTTGGTTGTAACTTCCATTCGTTTTTACGCCTTAATAGATGACTATGATTATGGTTCCACTCCTTTTCTCTATCATGTTAATGCGAGTAATATTCTTCGACCGATGTTTAGTTACGTATGCCGGTTCCTATGCATGTATCTCGTTCGTTTTCCGTGTGTGTAACCATCAATCTGGAGATCGTGGAAGGATTGTGATCTGCCAAGACCGAAGGACGGGGACATCTTCTTCGCATCTAGCGTTGGAATCCGTAGGCTCTTATCCCAAGTCTTTCATTCGTAATTAGAGCCATGCTTGTTATCATTTCTCTCGTTTCGTTGCTGCATCCCCCCGCCGGGCCAGTAGGGATCGCCTCCGTCCGCAGGGGACGTACCTCCTCAACACCATCAATCACCATGCTCATGTTCTCCATGGCCTGGGTGCCTGCTAAGACTGTGTTGAACCCCTCCGCGATAGTCCTTATTATGAAGCAAATGTCTCCAACAACAATTTCCGCTCCGAATCACGAAGAACGAATTTTTCCCGATCCTCATCCCAGAGCACTTATCAAGTATTGTAGTAGCTCCGCTCGAGCTTCTTAGGCATGGTGTCATGAATAATTTTTCAATCCGCCGCCCGAGAGCGTCCATGCATCTTCATTTTCCAATGCAAGTCAGTTTCCTCTTCACTCCATGTTCCTCGTTCTTTCCATTCCATAACCATTTTTCCGCTTTTACACTCCGTAAACATGTTCATGTGGACATTATTAGCTAAATTAATAGCCGATTGACAAAAAAATTAGGCTTAAGCCGTTGCATTGTAAGCCAAAAAGGTTTGCGTGGGTTGGCGCGACCGTTGTAAGTCGTAGCGGCCAATGGGCGCACCCTGGCTTAGAAATCTCAATTGGTGCAAGTCCGGTGGCTCGATACCGGTGTCAATGAGCCGTGCCCTACTTTTACAATTTCCATAGAAATTCAAATTTTGGGCTGGCAAAGATCAAAGAGAACCAAAAATATAGAAGTGATGCCGTATCTTACTCAGAACCTGATAACATTCGGAAATTGATCTATATCGATTGCTCGCTATCATCGTCTGTACAAAATCACAACAAATGGGTAACTATTGTCGCACAAGAGGTAAAAAGTGAAAAGAATTATTTTTTACCATTTTTGGTATTTATAACTTTTCAAAACCCTAATTAGGTTTTAAGACATGTTTTTCGATTATTACAAGAAATGGTTTTGTGTTTGTCTCAGCAAATACAGTTCAGAAGAAAATGAGAGAGCGATGAAGTGTCTAGTTTGTATTTTGCACTTTTTGTAGCCTGAAAACATCAAAAATTCATCAATGGGAGCTTAGCCCTTCAAATTTTTCTTCGACTTCCTTCTTCAAAAACTTTGGTTGGATTTTTGGCTACTTGAACCATGAATACTGTTGTGAACGATATCTACCTTTTATATTTTTACCCCTTTTTTTGTTGGGATATTTTGTCATAAAAGTAACACCAGAGAATGCCTCTTAATAAGAGGTTCTTTTCCATATTGTTTTCTACCTTTTAGACCTATATGCGTCATTTCCTAAAAGGACATGGAAAGCGGATTTTCTTTTTTTCTTATTTTCAAACTCTTAAATGATGAAAATACGTTGTTCTTTCTGTCGCATCAGTAAACTTCATGACATTGAAATCATCACCATGACATTATTTCAGGTTCTCCATCCTAGAATGGAAAAATGTATCAGGATGCATCATTCCAATAAAACCCCATATTACTATATGTTATCCCCTTCGCTTTCTGTTTTTCCAAAAACAAAATTTTAAATGTGTAAAACAACGCTTTTTTTTAAATAAGGGGATACGTTTATCAGCGATAATTATTACATTTGCAAGGCTAACATCTGCATCATTACCATTTATAGTTGGGTAATATGTTTTGACCTCTCATCTTCTTTGCCACGTCATCACGACCTCAACCTTTGATGTCAAACACCATGAAATCAAAGTAGTCGCTAATATGTTCATAGTTTACTGCCAAATTTTCTGCGAACCTCCTTCTGATCCTGTTGGTTCCAACTACTATCATCATGTTCCTCCGCTTCAGTTATGATGGAAACATTATGTCTTCTTTAATCGGGTCACTCATCGATTTAGTTCACATCTTGTTGATTCAGAGACTCCATTCCTCCATTTCTCTCTCTTTAGCGGCTTCACGGCGTTCTTTATTCAATTGCATGTCCATCAGCTGGTTTTCATCAGGATTTTTATGAACACGCCACTACGCTTCACATTCTCTGGATTGTGTTCGTTGTACCTTGAGCCACACAGTTATTGTGTCATGGCAGTAGTTCATCATTGGCTGCACCAGCACTTTTCTTTGGGTAGCTTGACTTCAGCCATATTTGCATAGATGTTTGAATTTGTACTTGTCTGGGTCAAAAGAGTGAGCAAGACCCTGGTTTTATCCCCATAAAACGTGTCGCGGGATATTGTGATTTATCATGACTTTATTACATGACTCTTTTGATTGGATGGTTGCGACCATACCGAGTTCACTAATGATCTCATCGCTAGATGGTTGGGTCCATACCCTCGGGATCTCAATTTTACATAATTAATATGGACATATACCATATGCTACGTTTTTCCCATGTACTAGATATCATTGTACTGTACTGCGTCTTTTCAACGGCGGTATTTGTTCAACGTTACTTTTAAATCATTTTCACCCCTCCTCTCTTCGGACCTCATGTTTACTGTGGCATCCATATACATAATTTTACGCTCATCTCGTGTAATCCCCACCCTATGACATTGAGGACTATTTTTGTGAATAAACAAATGTCATGCCCTAAAAGACCACTATTGCATCCACTTTCCAAGGAGTGACACTATTCCTTCCGTTGACAATTTCAAGGTACCATCGAAACACGCGATGTTTTTTCCTGCTTAGTAGATCGTTATGTCCTCGCACCAATGAGAATAACATCGAAGCCATATGGTCACTGTACCTTTTTCCAGTGATACACGCACACCAACTCATTTATGAATGTTTTTAAAATAGAGGTAGAAGCTTTTCATCCCCAACAACCTTCTCTAAGTAGCTTCATCTGAGTAGTTCAGATCTAACAAATCCACGGCCTTCCTCCTTTGGCTTCTCGTTTCCACCCTTGGGGAAACTTCCCAAGATAAGGCTTCCTTCCATTCGATTGTAGGGATCCCAACCTCCTCTTCTCTTTGAAAGGGAACAAGGGGTTCATCTTCCAGCTGATTAGAGGAAGGAACATATATTATAGCCAAATCACCAAGAGAACCCCAATACACTTTGCCTAGAAAGAGGAACTGAAAGAGACCTTGCCTTCAGAGAGTTAGCGCTGTGCCCAATGCCTTCTACCCGAATTTCTGTGACGATCTTCAAGACAGTCGAACCGAACCCTCACAGATAGGCCACACGCTGTATGCTCCTGTATACAGAATTTCTCTTTCTGCTGAGAGACAACAACATCATTTGTTCCGTTCCCACCTACATGTTAATGTTTTTATTTGATATTAGTAACAGAACTCTTCCGTGACTCCGTTAGTTGATTATGAATGAAATCGTAATGTTTTTTATGTCATTTTGTTGCTCATCTTTCAGTATCCAGCACCAAGTATTGGCGATTGTGAATCGGCTTGGGCGGCAGATCAAGAGGCCACCACCACTATAGCGACAGAGACGCACGACCAGAAGCATCCACCCCCGTCCTTTCATCAATAATTGAAACTCACACTTAGCTTTGGTCTTCTTTGCTATGAGTGCACCCAGGCGTCGAGGACTGCCCTTTCTAGAGACACCTTACCAAAAACTACTCCTGAAGAAAGTCAAATATATGTTAAAAATAGAAAGTATTTGCATTTAATGTTTTTAAAAATTTTAAAGTATGGTGAAAAATAAATGAAAACACAATAAAATATTTAAGAAATTTTGCAATTAAAATAGAATTGCATTTTTGAGAAACTTAACAACACTAACATGATATATTAAGGACAAAACCCATTTATTCATACCTCACCAAAAATGAAATTAAGATCCTAAGTATTAGATAAAAATGCTAATATTATGTAGAAGGAGCAGTAGTTAAAAATATCCACCGTTTTCATTCTGTGCAAATAGACTTCAATCTTATTAACAAAATTATCAAGAAGTTTGATTAGAAATTAATCAGATATTCATACTTAAGAATTTGTTATTGTAATGCTCAAGCTCTATTCAAAGAAAACACGTTCTAAGTTAATCAGTAAAAATGTCAAGTCTTTGTTAGGTATGACAAATGTTCTCAGTGATAAGTTGGGATCATTCCACGTGAGACTAATTACAGAGAGGTACATTGCTCCATGAATTTTCCTTCAAATCATGTTAAAAGGATTATAAATATATCAGAATCAAATTCAGTTGGAGTGCTGGGAAGTTTGCAAATGGGCAGTCACAGTCTGGCATTTTGAAACAACATCCCTGATCCAGTGTGAAATTAAGCACCCACACCTAGGTAAATTTTAAGTAGTAGTTATTTTTGGTGTGTATGTCTATTTATATATGTATGTATGTACACCATTTATAGATGTACACGATATTTATTATCCTTAATTTTATATGACAACAAACTGTAATCATTCTCAATGTGATTTGGAAAATAGTTAATCCAAGTGGAAAACTGCTTAATGCTAATTTTCAGTTAATATATCAGTCATGAGACATGCAAAGCAATGTTTCCTTAGTTGCAACAGATTATCTCAGCTGTAACAGACAGTTCAATGGCATGAGTTGCAAAAGTTGTAACCCAGTTTCTCAACTTATGAGTTAGCTTTGCTTAAAAGCAATCACATTAAAAACCAGTCATTTTATTTTATCCTTAATAGGACCTCAACCTTTCAAACATTGAATCGACTCCCTTTGTGGGCAGACCAGAGGGCTCACTCGAGGGTAGGATAAGACAGACATTTGTTGTTTAAGACTGCAACAAGAACAATGAAGAACAGGGTCCCAAAACACCGTCCTAATCCCAGTTAAAACATCACCTCAAACCATGGGGTCCACACAGTGATTTTTACAAAGTTCATTTTGGGATCATGTTCATTTTTTATCATGTCACATCATATTCTGCGCAGCGCCAGGATGCTATTTTGGTGATGGGTTTAGCCCAAGTCGGGCAATGATATGACTTCATTTTCTTAATATTGGTGAACTCCATTTTTTAGACCGCGCTCTGAAAATGACATGCTCTAATACGCTATTAGCTCTTAATAATATATTTTAATTTATAAACATTATTCTTATTCTCTTTGGGAGTGACTCACGTAAGTGTATTTACGGTGGCACAGGAGATGACAAGGAATTACGCTATTCCCGAGGGTTATGGCGTTATTGTACGGATACCAGCGCAGAACCCGTTACGGTGACAGTTTATGGATGTTGCAGAAGCAATGGTGGAGTTGTGCCTGGCCCACCCAAACAGACTTAGCTGGAGCTAGTTGTATCTAGTCTGAACTGATTGATACACACTAGTGAGTGGTAACTTTAATTAATAATTACTCCAATATATCAATTATTTAATTCATTAATCAATCAAAGAACATCAAATAATCATAGAAAAGGACACCAGGAGACCATAAGAGGCAGGGGGAAAGAGAAATACCTGAATGTTGTATTTATAGTGTTGCATATGATTTTTCAACACACATGGTTGGAGATGCCTATGAATATTGCGTGAGCAAGGCTAGGGCAACCTGGAATCCCCAGTCCTGTTTGTCTTCAACAAAGATTGTTAAGAGAGGCAAGTTACAAAGGTCAGCAAAGACTCTGCATGGATATCTTTAAGATCGGGCCACACCATTAGTGTAGTAATTTGAGATTAATACCTAGAGTCAGAGGAGCTGGTATGATGATTGTGTTACAGATCTCTATGACAGAACATAAGAGAAGTTGGGGGTTTTTCAACTTTTAATATTTCTGTTAAACACTGTGGTTCATGTAAATTTTTTATGGTTTTAATGTGTGCCACTGATTTACTTCTAATTAATGGCTGAATAGAGAATAGGGATTTCGTATTGTGTAATAAAGTCAAATAGTAGGTGATTAGGATAATCAAATGTATAACATATCATTATAAATTTATGATTTGTAACTCACAGACACACTAGTGAGAGATCGAAGTGAATTAAATATTAATTGATTCAAATGTAGGATCTCATGAAACTATGTTTTACTACGATGGAATCAAGACATGCATATCACCTTGTTGGAGAATTCTACTGAGCTCAGTGAAAACAGTGATGACTAATAGCCATGATATTGTTATGCTACCCAGAAGCAAACAAACACATTTAAGGGGCCACATATTTACGTGTACCAAGGAAGCGGTAAGGAAATCATCAGTCTTGTCTCTTACCATCGTGATTGCTTTTGTTGGAGGTGTCTTACATTAAATTTAAGCAAGGAACTCGTCAATTTTTGCATGAAAGTGTGAGACTATTAGCCTGGTGTGAAGGAGAGTCTTTGGATTGAGCTTTCAAAGGTAATTAGTTTCCATGATCCATGATATAATACATAATAATTATAGTGGGCCTTTTACAGTAAGATTCCCAAATTAATATGTATGTGTTGGTGTGACTAACTTTCTGTGAGTGCTGGTAATTAGCCATTGTGTTTTTGGTATCACAAAGATTTGTAGAAGTGATTTCATATTTAAATAAAGAACATATTGTTAATGGAGAATCTATCGACACACATGCGTATTTTTATTATTTCTACATGGGTATCGTAGCGTTATAAATTAAAATAAAGTATAGCGAAAAGAAATCATGATGCTCAGTGCTAGCTTTTCAGAGAAATTATATATAAAATGTTTTATTAAAATTTTATAAAATATTGGTTTTTGGCCCTTACAAAATACCCAAATTGGAAAAAAATCAAGGAATCTGAGTTTTTCAGATGAGAGATATCACATGTCAATTTAAAATCAGCTCTTTGTTAGAAATTTTGCTACATTTTATGGAAAATTGCTAAAAGGAGTTTAAAGTGAACCCACATGCATTGAGGCACAAGAGGGCATGCAAATATTGAGGAGTAATATGAGGTTAGTGACCAGGGAGCGAGGAGGAAGTTTCCTTAACATAAAGATGGAGAAGGACCCCAACAGGTTGGGGAGCAAATCCAAACCCGGAGATGCAATAACTGCCAGACTACAGATGTGATTTCTGCGAAAGCTGTCACCATTGGGAAGGCGGTGAGACTGACCCTGAGGAGCTGATTTTTATGGTGTGAGTGAACTTGAAGATGTGGAGTACCAGCGCGTATAATTATGGGAGCAACGACTCATTCAGGAAATTGCTCATGGCGCAGGGAGCATGTAGCTATACCACTAGGTGAGAGGTAGGGTGACATGCATGAATAATCCCGAGATACCAGGATTCATTGAGATGATGTGGATCTCATGAATCGAACCTAGCTACGAGGAGTCCACATAGAGCAAATAGCATTGTGATCGCTGATTGATGTCGTTAGAGTGTCGGTGGGAGGACATGAAATCAAAGTGACGTTGTCGGGAGCATCGGAGCGTAGATCGACAAGAAGGGCAGCAGTGCATGGATGCAGTGTCGGCAGTCACAGAGGATCTAGTAGACATGTGCGTAGCTAGCAGCAAGTTAGAAGACTTTGATAATGTATGCATTATACCGATTCATTGTTTGGAGACTATTCAAGCCATGTTGCATGCAAAGGTTGCATGTGATGCTAAACACCAAAGAAGTGTTGCATGCAAGAGTTGCATGTGCCGTAAAACACTAGAGAAGTGTCGCATGCATAGAGTTGCATGGAGTTGCATGCCTATGCAAGGACATTCCTTTCTTGTTGGAGAGGGAGTGTTGAAGTCTCGCAACAAGAAACAGCGTTGAAATTGGCATCCGAAAACAACATCCTTGATCCTAGTGAAAATTAAGCACCTACACTAGGGTGGGGCCCACACAGCTATTTTAGGGTGTTTTTCTATTTATAGATGTATGTGCATGTCTATTTAAAGATGCATGTCTATCTTTATTATCCTCAATTTCGTATGGACAATAAACTCCAGAAACTATTTTAAATGGGACTAAAATAGTTAATCGAAGTGGAAAATAAGTTAGCTAAGTGAATTTTGAGTTAAGAAGTTGGTTGGTGGACATGCAGGTCGTACTTTAGTTGTAACAGAGTGATTCTAGTGGTAACAAAGTTGGAAGTGCAAGGCATGAGTTGTGTAAGTTGTAACCGCCTTAACCTACTTGTGCTAGTTGTAACCTATGTGAATACACTAAGAAAGATCATGAATTAACATTAATTTATTCACATGTATTGATCTCACATGAAACTTATGTTTTTACTATTATTATTAATCGCATGCATACGTATCCAAGTGGAGACCCGCTGAGTTCTAGGTGAAAGGGAAGATGACTATCATTGTGATATTAGCAAAGGCCTGTGTAGTTAAAACACACACATTGGATGTGCCCATGATATTTACGCAACCAAGGAAGGAAAGCAATCAATATTCAAGGTTCTTTACCATTAGGGATTACGTAAAGGGAGGTAGGTCGTCCGGAGACAAAGAATTGGCGATGAACTTGCCAATTTTTGTATGATAGTGTGAAACAATTAGCTCATTTACCGAGAGCTCTCGACTGAGCTTTGTATGTAATTGTTTCATGATATAATACATAATAGAAGATAGTGGGGCTTAGCTATAAGCTTTCCCCGGTAAATTATCTCAGGTTGTGTGACTGATCTTTCTTTTATGATATTGTAATTGGCGATTGAGTTTTAAATTTCCGCAAAGATTTGTAGAAGTGATTATGTATTTAACATTAGCATATTGCTAGATCAGAGAATCCAAGACATACATGTATTTTGTATAATTTCTATGCTCAACCTTTCAGTTGAAAGGAAGAAGAATCTTTGAAAAAAAAAGGTGAAGAAGATATAAAGGAACCGTAGAAGTTCAACAACTAGTCACTATTAGAAGGTATACAAGGAAATAATAGCGCCCAAGGGTACAAGGATTTTATTCTTCTATGCAAGGTTTTTAAAAACCTCCTGATGGGGAACATTATTTTTATTGAGAAGCAATGGTTGATGCGTATAGTGAGAAATGGAAAAAGGATCCGGACAAGTAAATTGGATTTCTGCAACATCAAAACATGATCTTGTAGAACTTCCTAAAGGATAAGTGTCATGGATGTAAATGGGTTCAAACTGCCAGTAGTGCGATCATGGAAATATTGAAATATATAAATTGAGGTTGGTAGAAAAACGGCAATTTTCGACAAAAGAGTTTGATTTTCATGATATTTTTCCACTGTAAAACTTGTTTCTATTCACGTACGAGGCTCAATATTACCGAAAAATTAAAGTGATCGACCTGATTAGAAACCGAACGACAAGAACCGACCCATCTATAGGAATCCAACGTTAAACTCGTTTCATCGAAAACCGACTTCGAATGAAGAAGATAATTACGACATGGTAACCCGCTAGTACGCAGTAATATTCTTTAGTTTATGCCTAGTGGCACAGGACAAGTGTCACAACTAGATTCGCTAGTGAACTTTGAAGGTGAAATTTTTTAGGATTTTCTCCAAGGTTGAATTTGAATTTTTTTATATGGGAGGACAACCCAACCGCAGGGCCGGCATGTGGTGCGCCTAGGGCCGCCACGTGGCCCCTCCTCGGTGGACCCCCCTCTCCAAGGTCGGCTTCGAATTTCATATGGTATGGTGGTCAAATTTTATTTCCTATAGGAAGTTTGGTTTACATGGTCTAAATTTAATTTATATGGTGGCAAAGATCCGCATGAAACCATAGTCCGTTACATGATTTATAACCTAAGGTTCATAACTATATGGAGTGTATATATTATATGGTGGGCCCATTTTTGGTTTAACCTAAGGTTTGATGATAGTGAATTATATGGTAGCGCAAATTATACCATGGTCCGTATCGAAAGTCGATGACATGTATTATAATGTTTGGTGGCGCAAAATTTACAATTGAGTTCGGTGTGTGAGGTCGGGGCTCGACCCCATGACCCTCCCCACGCTAACCATCAACCTTACCACCACACTACCACCATGGGTCTTAATAACCCAAGGCTCGCCATATAGTTATTGTTAACCGAATCTCCAATCTGGGTGGGTTTGAGAGGGCCAACCCCCGCATATGACTATGTTGCAGTTGACCGAGGGTGGAGCCAAATCCAAAACAAATCTAGATTTAACATTAACGCCACGGGATTACCACCGACTCCGATGGATTGCTACACTAATCTAGTTTTGGATAATCGCACTTAGTGCACATTAAACTCGCGTTTATCCACATTAATCCGTGCTTTAGTCTTAATTAACTCGTAGTTTAACTTGGTGGATTTTTTGTCACCATTTTCTTTCAAATATGGGACTTGCTAATTTGGTTCGACTTATTCGAGTCTTCCGTATTCGAGGAGGAATTCAGGGAAAATTTGAATAGGCCATATCATGAGAAATTTTCGAACAATTTTGGCTCAAGAAGAGTCATTCTTGGCGCATTTGCAGCGTTCCGAACACACGAACACATGTTGTAGAGTTAGAGGAGCAATTCTACAGTGTTTTTTTCACTTTGAATAATTTTGAAGCCTTAGGGCCGCTTAGCGGAAGGCCATGCCTAGATTAGTCGAAGGCCAAATTGAGTGAATGAATATTCATTTCTAATAGATTTATACATTCTAAACCTGTTAGAGTATGTTTCAGAGCATTCGATGCGTGTAAACAAAAATTTATGCACTATTGAGCTAATACAGAGGCCCAATCCATGGAAGCTAGACCAAGGAGATGTATCTCAGAGGGGTGAAACTTTGTGTTGATGGATAAATTGTGATGGTTTGTCATTCTTTATGTTGTCGTTGTTCAAATTTGATATTTATACTTTATGCTCTTGAATTCACTCATAAAACTCAGATATTTTACATGCTTGACACACATAAGCAACAAGTAAACATATGCACAACAAGCATAAGATCATCAAATAAATTATAAATCCGAAAATGAAATTAACACAACAAAACTAACATTCATACTTTAGATCGCCTACAATGCTAAAGACTAATGAAATTTCTTTGATCTTGAGTTAGAATAGTTAGATGTTAAAACAACTTTTCTTCATGGAGAGATTTGGAAGAAGGGATCTATATGGGACATCTAGAAGGTGTTATACAAGATTGAAACAAGAGATTAAATGCAAGCTTAGGAAAATAATTGTATTACTCGAGCTATCTCCCTCAGTGAATGGTAGGAAGAAGTTTGATTCTTTCAGTAGAGTTGATCACTAGAAGGAATATGACCAATAGTATTAAAAGTTTCAATGGTTTATTCATTATCTTGGTTTTGTATGCTGACGATATACTTGTTGCAAGAAAAATCATGGAAGAGATCATAAGTTAAAGGCTTGACTTTCTAAGACATTTTTTATGAAGACCTTGAGCCGAAAAAACAGATCTTTGGGCATGGAGATAGAAAGAGATAGGGAAAATGGTAAGCTTTGAAGTTATTACAATAGAACTATGTAGAGAAAATACTTGTAAATTTTGGGATGAACAATGTGAAACATGTTAATTTTCCTTTAGCTTCCCATTTTGGCTTTTTTCGGGTTTAAGTACTAGTATTGATGAAGAAAAGGATTATATTTCTCATGTACCGTATAAAAATGTAGTGGACAACTTAATGTATGCAATGCGTCTACAAGACCTAACATTTTGAAAAATGGGGTATTGGGATTGTCGTAGGTTCATGGAAAATATAGGTGAAGAACACGGTAAGTAGTGAAGTGGGTGCTTCTAAAAGATTGGAGAGGCACAACCGACCATTGTATCATCTTTAAAGTGGTTGTGGAGATTCAGTCTGCGGATGTTGATTCGGATTATGTCGGTGACTTGGAAAAGAGGGGAGATCTACTACATGATATGTTTTTACTCTTGTAGGTGGAGGGATTATTTGGATGTCAAATCTTGAGGAACAATTGTTTTGTCCACTACTAAGGTAATAATATATAGCTACTTCGCATTCTTGTAAAGAGGAAATCTGGTTGAAAGGTCTACTTCGTGAGCTTGGAAGGATGCCAGAAGAGAAGTAATTACTTTGTGACAAGTGCAGCGTTATTCATTTGGATACAACCTAGGTTTATCTACAACAAGCCTAAACATGTCGATGTAAAATACCATTTTGTAAGACATGTTATCGATGGTGGCAAAGTAGCTCTCAAAAAGGCACACAAACAAGAGAATTGTGTAGACATGCTCACGAAACCAGTTTTGGTAGAGAATTGTTAAGATGGTATTTGGCTTCTCTTGGCTTGTAGGAAAGATGATGAATTGGCATGGACAAGGGTTTAGGAAAATTTTTGTCAAGGTGGATATTGGTTTTTTTTGTAATTTGAGTAGGACCACTTTTTTCATTCATTTTCAAAAGGGAATATTACATGATATAATATGTTTCGAGGCCTCAAATGTACCGTTTGAAACCAAATCATAGCTCATCGAAGGGAATTCTATGCCATCCAAAAACAAAAATTCATCATAGCATATTCAACTTTTAAAGCCGCAATGTTGGTGAATTTGATGTAATTTATAAATCGGACACAAGCCTACTACTTACATAGTTTAGCAACAAGGACTTAAACATAGATAAACATAAACAGTAATGACATCAAGACTACAACCATATTAGCTCTCTGAGGAATCGATAGGTGTTGGGTCTGTTAGGAATCTGTAATTTTAGCAGATTGGTGAGACTAAAACTGCAGAAGCAACATTATTTCAACCAACTTTGGGATTCTAGGATCTAGCCCTCGTGAATCTGGAGAGGGATCTCTCCAATAAGTGCAAAGATGGATTTGTCTTTGAAGTTTGGGGTTATGATATTAGGCTAGTTATGAATCTTTGAAGTTTGGGGTAATGATATTAGGCTAGTTATGAAGGCCAAGGGTTTGTTTGTTTTTTGGATGGTTGAGCATGATTACTGTTTGAGGTGGAAAGTCCCAAATGCAAAGAGTTTCAAAGGTGAGAAGTTGCAAGCAATCAGAGTAAGATTCGGCCAAAAAGATAGATAATTGCAGGTTTTAGTCCATTGGGCTATGGAGTCATAATAGGGTTTAATTGGAATAGAAAGAGGCAAGAGTGGTCCATGGGGCAAGTCATCTATGTATAAGGATCTCTTTTAAGTTTGATTTATGGAATGAAATGATACAATAAGAAGGAGAGATAAACATATGCAGAACAAGATTAGCCTAGGATCTGATAAGTACTTTTAAACTAGTAAGCCTTTGACATAGACTCAAGAAAAACATAAAAGTAAACTAGGATCTGGTAAGTACTTGTAAACTAGCCAGCCTTTGATACACTTTTAATAGAAAACATTTTAAAATAAAGGGAAACCTGGAGGAAACTTTTGGAGTAGAAACTAGCGGGCCGGGCTCACCACAAACCCTCTCCTAGCTCTGCTTTACTTAGTTACTTTCAAGACAAACACAAAGATAACACAGAATGGCCTAAGATCTGGTAAGTACTTTTAAACTAGCCAGCTTTTAACACATTCCAAGGGAAACATCCAGATAGTTGTGGGGATAAAACTGGGACCAGGGCTCACCATATCTTCCTCAGTTCATCTTCACAAAACATATACTGAAAATAACATTTAAGAATAACATTCAGCTAAGGCAATAAGATGAGGGAACGCCAGCATTCCTATGCTTAAACTGAATTAAATCATTCCTAAATAACACAGATTGGAAGAAAACATATATATAAAGATTTTCAGTCAGAGAAGGTTACTGTTGTACAGTAGATCCTAACTCTATGCATGTTGTTCTTTATAAGAGAATATGAAACACAGTGAAAACAGAAACAAAATAACAAGTTACAATTAGAGAAACATCACCGTCAACATAGACCAGGATCCCATAAATCAGCTTGTATTAATGCTCCAAACCAGTTACAGCTTTAAGTCCAGTGCTTTAGGTTGGCAACCATCTACACATCTCAGCCTAACCTATCTATCACCAGCAGAGCTCCAAGAGCCAGTGAATACTATGTACAATCATAATTTTAAGCTCAAGTGTATATAAAAGTTCTACAACCAACCCCTCACTCATCTTCTGCAGAAGTATATATAGAAGGATGAGGAGGTGAGATTTGATAAAAGATCTCAATTACAGTTAATACAGACTTAATGGCTTCTTGGCCTTTGAGGGGCTCAATGAAGAAACTTACATACATATCCTCTGTATTAAATGATTTTACATAAAGATTAAGCTCAGTGGGAGCTTTTTTTGACCTTTGAGGCTCTGTGTGGCGTCGAAGTAACTCTGCGGGTGTCTGTCATTAAGTTCCTTGGCAGAATTTACTCTTTGGCTGCGTTGCGAGGCAGACATCTGGTCTTTATCAATAACTTCAGCCTCTGATTGAATACTTTGAGGCACAAGTGGCATCGTGGTAACTAGAGGGGTCAATTTGCCTCAATTTGTGGTGATGGAGGGTTTCATGTCGATAAAACCCTTCAGATCTTCTTTAACCTGTGTTTTAAATCATGGATTAGGCTTTTGATAAACATTCTTAGCCGTGATCCCCGCAAAATATGTCCTTTAATCCTCTGCCCTGATAAATTCGGTCTTCGTCACTAATACTCTCTGACTGCTCCGATTCACGGTTTTTTGCTGATGTACAGAGCTGCTGCGCAGGGTTGACAAGGCATCAATGCCTCATGAATCTTTGATAAAACGTGAAATTTGAAACCTGCGAATTATTTCTCTGGAAAATCGAAGGCGGGAGGGTCGTCACCCTCTGCTTTTGAATTTTCTTTGAACACAGCGGAAAAAATCATTAAAACCCTGCAAAATACGAACAAAAATTATAAAATCCATGCATTTATAGGTTTATTGTTGCGGAGGCATGTGGAGGAAACGTGGTCATTGGATGGCATCATCCAACAGTCAGGATTGATCGGAGAAGGCGGAAGAAAGATTAAATCAGAGCCGTCGATCGCGCAGAGATCGACGGTCGGGAGTAAGGGGGAAAGTCAAAACGGAGAATCGTTGACTGGGCGACGGAATCAGGGCGATGGAATATGGACCGTCGATCTGCATATCAGATCGACGGCAGAGATTAACTGGATGGCGCGCCGTAGCCTGGTTAACGATCAGGCATCTTCGGTGAGCAATAGTCGTTGGATGCCCCGCCCCAGATCGGACGGTGGACAGCAATATCGCTAGGCGTCCACGTCCGAACAATAACGCGTGATGGGCAAGCGGTTTTGAAAAAGTACACGGGACGTGTGTCATGCGATGTATGGAATCGCTGGCGATCAGGGGAAAATAGCTTTCGCCCAAAGGCAGTGCGATGGATACCGCCGGTTTTGGGAAATCGGCTTATGGATGGCGAGGACCACAGGGAGACGGACTCCGCACCGTCGATCTGCAGATCAGATCGACGGTGGAGGTTAATTTGAAATTTGGACTGGCGGATAAGTTATAAAATAATTAAAAACCTAAAAATCAAAATAACCAAAGGTTTTAATACTTCGGGCGGAGAAATGTTTAAAGGCTTGGCGCCCGACTACGGGGCCAAGGGTCATATGAAGGGTCATACGACCAGGGATTTATGCGGGAAGGGGATAAGACCCATATATGTACAAAATGTGGGTTTTTATGGTTTTCCAATGGTTTTCAAGGGAAATTGAGGATTCCGATAAGGCTTAAAAGTGGGTTTTAAACCTTATAAAAGTGGATTTTCATGAATGGAAGAAGAGAACTCATGAAAAATAGAGGAATTTTATGGAGAAATAGGGAAGAAAATGAAGGTTAGTTTTGGAAGAAGGGGAAAAGGGAAATGGGGCTTGCAAGATTATTCGTTTAAACTGTGCTAGTGGATTTCTCCGAGTTTTGAAGGAAAGCAAGAAGCTGCTAACAGAGAAAGGCATGGGGCCTTCAAGATCCTTCAAGAGCCAACACTTTTAATAAACTTGTTCCTCAAGGCTCAACAAGTCTTGAAGGCCACTTTTTCTATAACAATATTATAGGTGGCTACCAATTTGCAAAATGC
>JAXQQM020076226.1:0-109662 GCA_034641835.2 Pinus albicaulis | reverse complement strand
GAGTTCAGTGTTTTTGGTGGGTATCATATGATCATAAATTCGAAGGCAAATATTTCGTCGTTCGCCGTGTTTGGGAGTGAATGGCTCTCAGAAGATACAGCGGCAGCTTTCATGCAATTATACGCAATGCATACGCTTCAAATTCTTCTTCAAGGCTGCTACTGGCATCTCCTTTCAACAATTCTTCTTCCACTTCTACGAGGCGCATCAATGCAGACATGTTTCCTTTGCCTAAAATTTCCTTTACGCCGGACAACCCAAGGGGACTCCTCAAGCCTGCTGAAACATTACAATTATGGGTACCTACTCTCATTCATCGGAATCTACTTCATCTAAATTTTTTCACTGACTGTATGGGAATATAACTACAGACCTCTAATCTCTGCGCGAAACCCTCATGGTGTTGGCAGGCGTCACATAGTTGTGGACTCAGAATGCCGTTCTGCAATGCAAAGCTGAGCATGTACAGGAGTCTGTCATCTGGGCGAAAGGTACGCAGCAAACTATAAAGCCTTGTTTAATGGCATTATGGTTCAGTAGGACTGCGAGTTGACTATCAAACTAAATTTTCTTAACAGAGTGACATTTAAACCGGCCAAACTAGCCTAAATTATTTCCTTTAGGTAGAGGTGCTAAGAAAGTGGCATTGCGGCACCTGGGCATAAATTTTGTGCAGGGACTTGTTGGGTGCTTTAAACCTATTTAAACCACACAAGATATAGCCAATTTTAATCTGTTTTAACTCAAATATTTTCTGATAAATAAGCATTTTATCACACTGTAACCAGTGGTTCTAATTTAAAGTGTCAGCTTGGTCAAAGGCCAATTTGGAGTCCGAAACCCCTTTGTTTGTGGACAAAGAACCCCTCCGCAAAGACATTTAACTGTTCAGTAATTTATAATATACTTTTCGTTATGAAGTTGAGCCAGCTGAATTCATTAATTTCCAAGGTGTTTCGTCGAACTTTGAAAATTGGAAGCTTGTTTCAGGTCTTTGATTGCAGATGCAACAGTTTTCATAGAGGAATTCATTAAGCATTTTATCAAAGTTAAAGTTTATTGCTTTTTGTTGTACGTTACGTGGAGATTTTCTCTTCAAGAATGAAAATTTCGACAATTTATTTTATTATAAAAATGCTCGGAATCATCCATTAGACACTATCACCGGCAGAAACATTTTCTGAGTCTTGGAAGTGTCAAGGTTCTCGTAGATTCCATTTTCTTCTTTATTATTCTCAGTGACTGTATGGATGTTTTACAGGAGAGATATAAGGTTCACTACTCCGAGGCAAGTGAAACTGCCGGGCAACACCAGAAATCTGAGGCCAAGGTTGCTCCCTTTCTCAGATCAATGCAAGAAAAAATGAAGTCGGAGGAACTACCTACTGCTGCCTTGGGTCTTGGGTTGGCTGGTGCCATTCCGTTTATCCTTTTGACTCCCGCATTTTCTTCCCTTCTGCCGGTAAGTGTACAGTGCTTATACTAATTGATGTTAAAACGAAGAGGCATTAGCGTTCTTGTCCAACGAGAATTTCTTGCTTAAGAAATGATTTAATTTTGAGATAGCATTTTTTTGTTTGAGCTTACGTAGCTTTAGAGTACGGCACAACTATGTAGAATATAGCAAGATCGCTGATGAGATCCAGTGTGATTACATAACGGCATTGATCATTTTTTAGTAGATTAAATCACCCCTTGCAATATAATGAAAATAAAAATAAGCCTCCTCCATCGAATGAGGATGCTCATCTGTGAACAGGCCAATGACTACAATTCTAGGTCTCAATCCCAATAGGAAGCCTTGTAGACGGGGTATATCTCAAAATGTCCAAACAAGGTACACTGATTTGTTCGTATAAAATATTTATTTGCATAAAGCATTTTATCATTAGTGACTTAGCAGACAAAATCTGTTAGATATCTAATAAACAGTGGTTACACCAATACAAATAATACAAAATAGATATGTATATATAGAGGGTTCAAAGTTGAAACCCTTAAATTTGTTGTGTGTATGCTCACACAAGCTGAATTTCCTATACATCATCCTTTTCACTATCAATATTGTTAGAATACAGAGGGGCCATTTTAGATGCAGGCATCCTATTTGACAAAAATAGTGATAGGGTTTAATTTTGTGTGTGTTGAAAGCAAAGCTAAAAGACAATTTAGTGGACAATTAATTTCTTGTGTTTTGTCTTGTGTACATGTCCTATGAAACTCCCACATGGAATTGAGCAATGACGGTTTTTGCTAGCTTGTCAGGAGTTGAGTTTGAAAGGTGGGGCTTATTTAGGGTTGGTAGGGGTGTTTGTAGGCTCCATGTTGTAGATCATGCTTTCTTTATTCAAAAATTCTGATTGGTTTGTTCGTGATGTTGTGGAAGCTACAATATTGGATGTCTTTAGATTTGGATGAATCTTCTGCCTGTTTATTTATTATTCAAAATATTTTTTTCCTAGATTCCAAGTGGATAAACATCTTTATTTCTCTCAAATTGTCTTTTTGACATTGAAGCTTTCATTAATTAATGATAAAAACTTTATATACATTGATTGCTTTAATAAAAAAAAGGCAGGCTGTACATGCAATGACTGCAAACACTAGCAAAAAACTAATCAAAACTGAAAATCTTGCTGGCATTTGTCAAAAAAGCTGCAAGCAACTAGTCGCTAACAACACAAAACTAGGGAACGTAGTCTATAGTACCCTAGACGTACAACTAGTTGCATCTCGGAATCGGCAATAAATCGGCGAGGCAAAAGAGCGAAGAGTTTGAATTGGATCGGGAAAAAATCGGCAAATTCAATAAATAAAGATATACACATATATTGAATTAAAACAAATATTTTTCATTGATATTCAATAAAGCCATGTCCAAACAATGCATAATATCAATAGATGTCTAAAATATCATGAATGAATAAGTATCTCATATATGTTATGAGTCCAAACATGATCCGAAGTACTGAGTCCTAACCAGTGACTACATAGAACCAGAAGCATATGCTTCTAAAAGTTTACAAAATTGAAAATACTGCCAAGCAAATCAGTAAAAAATCAATAACTGAGAATCTAAGACTCTAAGAGTGAGAACTAGAAGCGATTCCTCCCACTCCTTCACTTGCTTGACTCTCTAAGTTCTCCAAGTCATGTAGACTTAAAAGAGGAGGCTCCTCCTCTATTTGGACACAATCTGATGCATTTGTAGTTTGCAGATCTATCTCCTCAAGGTCGATTGGTGAATGATCCAAACCTGTCATTATCATGAGACATTGAAATGTAAATTAAAGTTTGAACTTTAAAGTTTAAATTTTAAAGTGCAAATCAAATTATGAAAACATCAAATTCAGGCTCTCACCTAGTATTTGCTTGTTGCGAAGTCGTAGATTGTAATGGACAAATACAAGGTCATTTAAGCGCTTTTGTGTCAATCTATTGCGCTTCTTAGAATGTATTTTCTCAAACATGCTCCAATTGCACTCACAACCTGAAGCACTACATGATTGGTTTAAGATTCGAATGGCGAATCTCTTCAAATCTGGGGTATCACTACCAAAATTTTGCCACCAAAGACCTAGCAAATGCCAAGTGTTTGTGAGTAGTAAGTACTAAATAGTAAAAACTTAAAAGAAAACAAAATTTAATAAAACATTTAACATACAAAATAAATTTTAAACAAATTTAATGAATTGATGAAGCCTTCAGGGTACCTAGCAGCATTTTAGTCCTTTCTCGTATAGCACTGGTATAGGCAAATAATTTGGCTGGCGTCCTATAATCCTGTAGTTGGGAAAAGACACGGCTTTGAATGTCTGGATCAGGGGAGCACCTTTCAATGCATGTCATAAGTCCTCTGCCAACCTCCCCATCTTCATTAAATTTGCTCTTATCATAAAAATACTGTGGGTTTAAGAAGTACCCAGCAGCATGTAAGGGGGAATGCAATTGCCTATCCCAACGTGCATCAATAATATCCCAAAGAGGCAAATACTTTGCCTCCTCATCCCCATATCTTCTTTTGATGGCCTCCTTTGCGAGATCCATCGCCTCATAAATGTAACCCATAGTGGGTTTGTCACCATCAACCATCCTGAAAGTTAGCTTTCAAAATTAATGAAATATGAAACTTTGAAAATAAAAAGAAGCTTGAAATGAAATTTTAAAAATGAAAAAAGTTAAAAGACTTGAAGTACCTGAGAACTCTGACAAGGGACTCTGTCACAGTGATAATCTCTTCGACATCTTTCCAAAAACCGTCATTAAACACAAGTGCAACAATTTCAATGCCTTCAAGGGCCTTGGAATGTTTAGATGCCATCCACTCAGGTCCCAAGAACATCCTCTTCAGATTTATCTTTTGCTCAACCACAAATTGCAAAGATATGAAATTTGTTGCAAATCTAGTCATTGCAGGTCGAACAATTTCTTTACCTTCAGTGTATTTTCTCATGGTGTTTAGGACAATAGTGTGGTTGTACAGGTATTTGGTTATGGATTTTGCCTTCTCCACAACCTCATGTATCCAATGAAGCTTACCAATGTCCTCAAGCATTAAATCTATGCAATGGGCAACACAAGAGGTCCAAAAAATAGTGGGGTGCCTAATCTCAAAAAGTCTACCAGCAGCCATATAATTAGCTGCATTGTCGGTGACAATTTGTACAACATGTTCTTCTCCCACTTCTTGAACAACTTCCTCCATCATTTCACAAATAAGTTGGGCAGTCTTAACCTTTTCTGAGGCATCCACTGATTTGAGAAACATTGTGCCTGCTGGACAAGATACAAGGAAATTTATTAAAGTTCTATTCCTCTGATCAGTCCATCCATCACTCATGATGGTGCACCCCGTCTCTACCCATGATGAACGAAACTCAGCTAGCACAAGCATGACATCTTCAACACTCTCTAACAATAAATCTGTCCTAAGGCTCTCTGATGTAGGGGCTTTGAATCCTGGACCTACAACAACGACTGCATCAATCATAGCTTGCCAATAAGGACTTCTGGCACAATGGAAAGGTATGTCAGAATAGAACCAAAAGTTAGCAATGGCCTTCCTTGCCTGTCTATGGATACCTTTTTTCCAACCAGTGCCATCCAAGGTAGGTTGGGAACCAGGTTTTGTGCGGGGAGAAAAAAAAGTGTTTATGTTTCCACCTCCAGTGTTGAATTCAGGTCGATTCATCTGGGCTTGAGTTTGACTTGGACTTGGAGGCATGTGTGAGAAACTTGGGAATGGCATTGAGGACTCAATAGAAGGAGATGAAAAGGGGGTATTGGAAGAAGAAAGGTCAGCTCCAAGAGTTCCTATTTCTTGTTTTTGCTTTGCTCTCTTAGCATTATGTTGACTCAACATGTCAAGGGCCAAGGTTGCTTGGTGTTTGACATTATCATCAACCTTGCCGCAGAGACCTATATCATGCCCGGGTATCTGTGCAAGGTGGTACTTGAATCTATAGATGCCTCCACTACATTCATTTTTGCAAAATTTACAAAGGAGCTTGGCGCTTCCGGGAATCTTGTCACAATAAGCCCTAGCAAAATCCTTCTCCCTCGGCATTGTTGTGGTTTCTGAATCCTAACTTCCTGCAAAATAAGAAGGCAAAAAAAATAAAAAATAAAAAAGGAGATATTTATTTTATACAGTATTAGACTTTAGTAATTATAATTTAAATTTTATATTTAAAAAAAAAAACAATTTAAATTTTATAATTTATAATTTTATAGGTATATGGTAAATGATAAATCACAATCCGAGTTCTGTTGCAAGTTGGAAGTTTTTACAGGCAAAAGATTGTATGCCCTCATTCTGTTGAATTTTTCCGAGGCTTTGGTTTCCTGCTGTCATTTACAATTTTACATATTCTAGCTTAAATATCTCTTTTCATTTCTTCATGTTCAACAAATAAATGCTTGAAGGAATGATTGACATAAAGGCATAAATTACTATCTTACAGACACGGAGACCTATACATCTGGAACTTGGAAGAGTTTGATTTTTGGTTAAATCTGGAACTTGGAACCACATTTGTCCAAAGCTTAACAGCGTGGAGGGTCATTCTCTGTATTGGACCAGCGTGGAGGGCCACAGAAAATTATTATTGAAATTTGAGTCGAGTCTTGAGTCTTGACACTTACAAGTTATTGTTGAACTCTCGATGCAATTTGACACTCCGGCGATGGCAGCCCGCAGCACTCTTCGATGATGGCGGCAATTTGACACTCCAGCGATGGCGGCTATTAGACACTTCGGCAATGTTTGAACTTTGAAGAACTCCAACTGCGGCAACTCTAGCAAGCTCCAGCGGCGGCAATGGCGACGGCTCCAGCACCAGCACCAGCAATGGCGACGACTCCCAAGACAGTGAGCGTGCATGTAAATAAAACAACACGCTGACAGCAAAACAATTTCCCGCGAAAAACCTAGGAAGAGATGACAGCCGAGTAATTGGGCGATTTTAGGAAAAAATCAGAATAATCGCCTCTGCGCGAGTCAAACTCGCGTTGACCACGAGTCAAACTTGGTCAACACGAGTTTGACTCGCGCAGAGGCAAGTCACCACCGTCCGCCGAGCATATAGTACCATGTAGACTAATCTAATAGTTGTCGTATTCTCAAGCCACCGTCTATAGTACCCTAGACGTACAACTAGTTGCATAAAACACTAAACAATAATGCCAACAACATGTGAGTGTTCATCAGAATCATTTGGGGTAGGGTCCTGTTGCCTCAAAATCTAGCTGGCCTAGTGAGGGGACTTACAAGGCAAGGGCCAAACTCTACTGCAACAATTAGGAAGATATCTTCCTCTTGCTCTTTAGTGGAATTTCACCACAAGGGAGGCTGCCCAATGATCATCTTAGAGGATGTTCTATGTTATATGTTCAAGGTATAAAAACATAGGCTAGGTGGGGATACTCAATGATAGACAAAGGCTCAAGACTCTTTGATAAGGAATAGTGTATCATGCACCAAGTCTAGAAAAGGCTTATATGACCTAGAGTTTCTTGATATGTGCAACAAAGGAGTACCTAGGCACATATGAGTCAAAGAAAGGGTTTACTAAAAGGGAAGATCAACAAAATAATAAAGCAAATACTCCAATTAAGCCTCAAGTTGAAGCCCTACTAGGGTTAGGGTTTCTAGGGCACAAAAATATCTAGAGAAGGATGACAACAACCCTCCAATGGGAATTTTTACCATGCAAAAGGCGAGATTTTGAGTTAAAATGATCACCAAGATAAAACTTAGGCTTTATTAAACAAACACTCATTCACAAGTGCCCTAAATTAATTCCGCCCTAGCTAAATACCCTAGCGGCTTGCCTTAAAAAGCTTAGTAAAATAGAAAAGAAGGAAAATGGTTAGTTTTTCAAAGTTTTTGATGAACACAAAGCTTGCCAATGCCTAATCCTACCTGGGCTGGGTGGTGGAGTCTTTAGGGCAATTTAAGAGATAACGGACAAATGTTTGGATTAAGGGGGGAGAAACTATTGTTTCCACTTAAATAAATGCTAACTATTTTTTTGGTGAGGGGAGAATTTAAATAGGAGAAGCACATTAGGTCTCCCATGGATTTCAAGGAAGAGATATTCAACATGCAAAAATTAAACAAGATTTCCCATAAATAATTTGCATTTAGACATGGAGTATAGAAAAACCATAACAATAATTAATTACATGTAAATTGATGAAAATTTTGCAATAAACTTTCAATTATTCCATTAAAAGGCCTTCTTTTAATCCCAAAAAGACATCTCCAAGACATAACCCAATTTTTAATAGGAAGAGCACAATAAAAATCACATCTCCACAAGTAGCAAGCTACATAAAGGCTAAGTCAAGCTTCCAAGAAGAGGTCAAAATACTAACTTGATGAAAAATAAGAAGTGAGTGAGTGATTTTATTTGTGAAGAATTGCAGTAATGAATTTATCGACATTTGCGTAATATTAAATTACAGAATACAAATAAACTGCATAAGTTAGGAGATAAATATCTAGTTACTGCTGATTCTTGGAAATTTCACATGGGACCAAAGGGAGGTTGGCGCAAATCAGAGAGATCAGTGCACTGAAGAGTAGATCTAGCGCAAAGGATATGTTGCAAAGTGTTTGCAGGGTAAATCAATGCAGAGCAGATTTAGCGCAGAGAGTTTGCAGCAAAAGGGTTTTGCACAGTAAATTAGCGCAGAGCCTGGAAGAGAAAGCACACGGGGTTTCATAACCCAATTTATTAATTTCTCCAGTTATTTGAGTTCGCATATTTTCCAGATATGGCCACAGCAGGATTAAGAGATCAAGACAGGTTGGATGGAGACTCCAACTTTGGCATTTGGAAGGCTAGTATGCTATTTCTATTAGATGAGCATGGTCTGAAAGAGTTTGCTACAACAGTTATTGTTGTGCCAATAGATCCCATCCAGTTTCATGAGTACAAGAGGGATAATGCCAAAGCAAAGAGGGTGATTCTTGACGGTGTTAGGGATCATATTGTTCCACATATTGCAAAAAAGGGAACAACAAAGGAGATGTGGGATGCCATCGTCAAGTTGTACCAGGGTCCATCAGAGAACAAGAAAATGATCCTCAAAGAAAAGCTGAGAACTGTCAAGATGAACAAAGGGTGAAGATGTAACTACCCATCTCACCAAGGTTCAGTCTGTCAGAGATGAACACGCTGCAATAGGAGAGAAACCAGCTGATGACGAGCTAGTGCGTAGAGCACTCAATGGGTTTACCAAGGAATGGCATACATTCGCCGAGGTAGTCTTTGGGCATGGCAAGCTTGCAGATTAGGATTGTCGATGGAGTGATTTCACTCAGGAGGAGCTGAGGCTCAACTTAGTCGAGGGCACTACTAGCAGCAGTGGCAAGGGAGAGAAGGTGAAGGAGCAAGAGAATGTCGCCCTTGTAGGGAAAGGTAAGGCGAAGAAGCGTCCTAGCAAGGGACAAGACTCGAAATGAGAAAAGAAGAAGAAGGACCTGTCGAAGGTCAAGTGTTTTTGCTGTGGTGAACTTGGTCACTATGTCAACCAATGTCTTAAGAGGAAGAAAGATAAGAAGGAGATGCAGATTGTGAAAATTCCAACTTGAAATCCTATTGCATTATCTGATGTTATTTCTTCTACTTATTATTCATAAATAAGTTATTTGCAGAAATCTCTTCAGTAAATATCAAAATAAATTCAAATGCAGAATTACCATACAATTACTGAGCAAAACAATAAGGAAATACTAGCACAAGAATGACACAAATATTTTGGACAATTGTCCCTGGAAAAACCCAATGTGGTAAAACCGGTGCAACAAATGAGGGTTTCTATTATTCTTCAGCAAAATCTTCTTGTATAATTTACAATCAGCAGTAATGAAGAGAAATTCTCTATGATAACATTGGAGAAATTTCTCACAAAATTTTCTGCTGAGAAACGACCCTAGAAGGTCTCTCTTGGGCTACTTGCATCACCACTGCACTGGCTCTGCGTTACCTTTGCGTTGTTCCCTTCTTGCCTCTGCGCTAACCCTTCCTGCCATTGCGTCACCTGCTCCTGCACCCCGGATTGATGCTGAACCCTCTCTGTCTCTCCTCCACTTGCAACTCTCCCTCTGGATTGATTTTCTCTTACCGAACTTTAGCCACTGAGAAAATCGATTTTATTTGAAAACTGAGTATCTGCATTGGTGTGTTTTCCAAATGACCCTCAAGCCTTCCTTTATAGTCTTCTCGTTGAGATATCAACGACCGATTTTAGATCTCTAATCAACGACTAAGATCATAACTTGACTTGATCCATGTTCTCTTGAAGATTCACACTCTGTTTTATTAATACCCTTTAATTATTTAATTTCCCTAAGTTTAAACTCACGGGCTCAATAATTAATTATTGTAATAAAACATATTCCGAGTGGAATTTCCACAAATGATTTCTGGGTTCTTTGGAATACATGTGCTTAAGCCTCTTCAAAAAGTTTGAGAATTTGAGCACTTCCGATGCTACCAAAAATCAACACTCCCTCTTAGCGAGGAAAGTGCTCTAACAATATGCCTGCTGCATGCTGCTCTGACCTTGAAGCATCCTCTGCAATGCTGATATATGACAACCTGTCCATCAACCACTGTGCTGCTGCTACTACTGTACTGCTACCCATGACACTGCCACTGCCATTGCCAAAACAAGTTTACGAAATTTTTTAATTAAGTGTTTTTGGGCCATAGATGAAACCCACGCCCTTCTTGGCTGTTTGAGTGAGCCCGAAACAATGAGTTAACTTGCCAAAATGCCGTGGTTTTTGCCCAAAACATCCTTGAAATGCTGCCAGCTGTACCGTACGATGTTTCAGGGCTGTTTTGGCTGAGTTTCAGGGTTTTCGTATGTTTGGAGTATCGATATGCTGCATGGGGAGGCATTTCAGGCAACATAGCTTGTAACTCTTGTAAAGGTGTAGCGCCTTAGTTGAATTCTTGAGTTCCTTGATTCCACCTCCTTGAACCCTTGAATTATGAATCCGCTAAACCACTGGGGCAACCATCGACGCTGCGCTTTATCCATGATAAATTGCTTCCTATCTTCAAAGCGTGGGCTTCTTAAAATGCATAGAATGCCCTTCCTTTAGTAAGATCATCACCACTATTAGCATTTATTGGATCTTCAACAATGCTTGCATGTTAATTTTGGGCAACTAGGTCCAATCTCCATGTTGCATTGCTCATATGATGGTGATGATATTTTTGTTGGATTCCTCTTTTAGAGAGGTGCAAGATTGATCTAAAGATCATCTTGTTTGGATGAACAGAACTTATATTTTGATTTTATTTTCCACACATGTGCAATTTGTCAAGGTCAGCCTGAATTGTAATGTAGGCTCACAAGCCCAACAGATGTGTCACACACCCTCATTGATGGATATAAATTGGAGAGACTTGATGCTATTTGCTTCTCATCTCATCACACACATTCCTCATGATCTGATTGGTTCGTACAGCCTAGAAGAGGCTTCTCTCTCTCTCACGTGTGAATGTGGATGCTGAAAATAGGGATGATGCCAAAAATGGATGCCAGAAATCTGGATGTTGGAAATAGATGAAGGAAATATGGATGCCGTAAATCTGGATGCTGGAAATATGGATGATGCCGGAAATGGATGCCAGAAATCCTTTTGTTGACTTGTGTTGACTGTTTTGGGAGCTGTCTCATGAGGTGTGTGTGACACTAAAGGAAGGCTGATCTTGTATGTGTTTGACTAAAACTCTGGGAGGTTGGAAGAGCTGGTTTGACTAGCCAAAGTCTTTGCTGGCTAGAGCATCTTGTTGATTGCTATACCAAACATTTCTCTCTATCTTTGCTGGATAAGAAGAATTGTAAATTATGATTTATTATATTGGCTTGTCTTCTCTCGATCTATTATTATGTTCTATCGGCATTTACTTTCAATGATTATGTGTTTGCTAATCTGAATTGGGCCTATAAGAAATATTGAAGTAAATTGCTTTAAGCATAGAACATACCATGGTTATCTAAATTTAACATGGTATCAGAGCTAAGGTGAAGACAAATCTCAAGCTAGTGTGCAAAGAAATCACTAAAGAAGTTGTCCTATTAAGTACCAATGGCCTCGACATACAAGGGTTTCAAGAGTGATGATAAGCTGACTGATAAGTCTGATTATCATGCCTAGAAGATGTCTTTGGATTTGGTATTGGAAGGTCAAGAAGTCATGGACTATGTGTAGATAAGATAAATGAGGCTCCATCAAATGCACTGGCTGCCACAAAGACGAAGTATAGAAGAGGGGAAGTCAGGGTGAAGATGATCATCAGGGATTCTATTCATAAGTACTTGGTTGCTTATTTCTCTGAGCTGGGTACATCTAAAGAGATGTACGATAAGTTGGTTAACATGTTTAGGGCTAGCAATGTTAATCAAGTTCTTTTCTTCAAGAACAAGTTGAAGAATGTTAAGAAGGGCAAAGAAGAATCCATTCAATCCTATTTTATGAGGCCCACAAAAATTAGGAATGATCTCTTAGCTATTGGAGAAGAAGTAGCTGATTGAGAGCTTGTTCTCATTGCTCTTGGAGGACTCCCCTGTGATTAGTATGTCTTCAATACTACTATTCTTAATAATAACGTGATTCTTGATTTTGATGAATTGTTGACGAGATGCACTCAAGAGGAGACAAGAATCATGGAGAGAGACCATCCCTCAAATGCGAATGGAGGTGACCCTACTGCCTTTACCGCTCATGCAAAGAAGAGGAAGGATCCCTCTGATCGAAGTGGAAATGGTCAACTTTTCAAGAGGTCAAGGAATTCCAGGTATGATGAATCCAATGTTGTTGATAATAAGAAAAATGAATATATTCTTATATTTTCCCTCTCTGCTGCATCTCCTCCCAACACTCTGGATGTCTGGTTGATTGATAGTGGTGCTTCAAGGCACCTCACTGGATATAAAGAAGCCCTTTCTAATTTGATTGAGAAGGATACAAATTTGGAGATTATCCTTGGAGACAATGCTACCTATCCCGTGAAAGGGATAGGGTCTGTGACCCTTCATCTAACTTAGGGTCAAGTCCTCTGCTTGCAAGATGTGTTGTACGTACCTGATTTGAAGAAGAATCTAGTTTCCATTTCGGCAATGGAAGACAAAGGATTCAAGGTGGCATTCATCGATGGAAATGTACGCATTTGGAAGAAGAACTTCAATAAGCTCTTACTATTGGTTTTAGAGTTGATACGCTCTATCAAGTTGGTGGAAGTCCGTTGGGGGCCATGACATGTGACACAACTCTTCAAACCCAGCTATGGCACCAGAGGTTTGCACACCTTCATTACAAAACCCTTCCCGAAGCAAGGAAGGTGGTGATAGGGATGCCCGAGTTCAAAGATGATCGTGAAGGTGTTTGTCTTGGTTGTGCCGAAGGAAAGCATACAAGGGGACCATCCCCTTCAAGTGTCACGAAGACATCTGATATTTTGCAATTGGTACATTTTGATCTATCTAGTATGATGCCCGTAACATCCTTGGGGGGGATGCTTGTATTATATCACTTTTATAGATGAATTCTCTTGCAAGTCTTGGATATACTTATTGAAAAAGAAGGATGAAGCATTCAAGTGGTTTCGTACCTTCAAGGCCTTGGTGGAAAATCAAATAGGGAAGAAGATCAAGATTTTGACGACCGATAGTGGCACTGAGTATGAGTCAAATGAATTCAGTGACTTTTGCAGGGAAGCCGGCATTAAGAGGGAGACCACTACTGTGTATACTCCTGAGCAAAATGGTGTTGCTGAAAGAAATAATAGAACCATTGTGGGAGCTGCCTGTGCCATGCTTTATGACCAAGGTCTTCCGAAGTTTCTATGGGGAGAAGATGCCAACACTACTGTGTACGTTCAAAATAGATGCCCACATTCTGCATTGAACTCCAAAACTCTCGAAGAAGTCTTCTCTAGTAAGAAGCCTGATGTCTCCCATTTTAGGGTTTTTGGAAGTCCTCTTTATTTTCATGTGCCGAAGGAAAAGAGAAGTAAGTTGGATGCTTCTGAGAATAAAGGAATGTTTGTGGGCTATAGTGAAACTTCGAAGGCATATAGAATCTATGTGCCTGGTCAAAGAGAAGTGGAGATATGCCACGATGCCACCTTCGATGAAGATGTTGCCCTTAGGAAAGTCAGGGATCTTCCTAGCTCAAAGGAAGACAAAGAAGAAGAAGAAGCAGGGAAGCTGGAAGAACCGAAGGATGAACCGATGCCTGATGTTGAAGGTCTGATGGATGCTATTGATCCACCTCCTTCAAATAAAAAGAGACCCTCATGGCTTAGAGACACTCTCCAAGATGTCGAGAGACATATTGCTCCAAGAGGAACATTTTGTGAAAGCAAGAAGCCAAATAGGTACCAAGGGTACCTAGCAGCCATGAGCAATATTGTACAATCTGAGCCTGGAACATTTGAAGAAGCCGTAAAGCATCAAGTTTGGAAGGATGCTATGCATGAAGAATACGAGTCTATTATGAAGAATGATGTCTGGGATGTGGTCCCAAGACCAAACGACAAATCTGTTGTCACCTTGAAATGGCTCTACAAGATCAAGCATGGATCCAATGGAAGTGCTGAAAAGTACAAGGCAAGATTTTTTGCCCGAGGCTTCTCTCAAAAGGAAGGTATAGATTATGACGATATATTTGCACCCGTTGCCCGCTACACCACCATCTGATCGATCATTGCCCTTCTTGCAATGTAAGGCTGGAGTCTCCATCAGATGGATTTGAAGACTGCTTTCTTACATAGTTCAATCAAGGAAAAGGTTTATGTGGAGCAACCTCTGGGGTTCGAAGTCCAAGATAGAGACACATATGTATGCAGGTTGAAGAAAGCCCTCTATGGGTTGAAGTAAGTCCCTAGGGCTTGGTATGAGAGGATTGATAGCTACTTCATGAAGTTGGGCTTCACTCGAAGTGTTGTTGATCCAAACCTTTATTTTAAGGTTGATAAAGATAGGCCTCTCATTTTGGTTCTCTAGGTGGACAATCTCTTCTTGACAGGTGCTGACCCTCTTATTCATCAATGTAAGAGGGAGCTAGCTTCTGAGTTCGAGATGAAGGACCTAGGACTGATGCACTATCTCCTAGGATTGGAGGTCTGACAAAAGCTAGGTGAGATTTTTCTTTCTCAAGGAAAATATGTTGTGAAGTTACTGGAGAGATTAGGGATGGTGGACTGCAAGTCTGTGTCAACACCGATGGAACTCAACTTTAAGAAGTTGTGTGGAAGCGCTATTGGGCCTGAGTTGGGAAATCCTGCTATCGACAACTCGTAGGGGCCTTGATGTTCATAGTGAACTCACGTCCAGACGTATGTTTTGCAGTGAACACTTTGAGTCAACATATGGTTGAGCCTCATCACATTCACTGGATTGGTGCCAAGAATCTATTGAGATATCTCCAGGGCACAATCAACCATGGGCTGAGATACACTGCTGGGAGTATGAGGCTCCTTAGATATACTGATGTCGATTGGGCAGGCAGTGTGGTGGATCGTAAGAGCACATCTGGATGTTGCTTCACCCTGGGTTCTGCTTCGATCTCTTGGATGAGCAACATGCATAAATTAGTTGCTTTGAGCACCGCTGAGGCCGAATACATTGCAGCGAGTATGGCCTATTGTGAAGCTGTTTGGTTGAGAAAGCTCTTCAGGGAGCTATTTGGGCACGTGTTAGATACCACTGTTATCCTTTGTGATAACTAGAGTTGGATTCGTCTTTTGAGAATCCCGTGTTCCACAACTGATCCAAGCATATTGATATTAGGTACCACTTTGTTCCGACATCGTACAGCGAGGCGCCGTAAGGCTCGATCACATTGGGACTGATGAGTAGGTCGCAGATATTCTCACGAAGCCCCTGGGGAAGGTCAAATTCTTAACCTTCCGTGAGAAGCTTGGAATCGTGGACAGACCCTATTGTGAGGGTCTCGCTTGAGTTGGACTATGAGATCTGGGAGCTCCAGGGGGCTTGGGGATAGCTTCTTGGAGCTATAAGCAACCATAGGGCTAGGTTCGCCGAACCTTGTTGGTGTGCTACTTCCCCACCATTATGATATTGAGCTAGTTCACCCTCTCTTTGATCTACGCCCCGCATGCATCCTACCCATGGAGTTTTGGACTCATGGGAAGTACCTATCATTTGGCCAATGAGGTGGGAAATGTGGATAGAGACCAATAGCATGACCGATGGATGCATCGGGGATTGCCGTACTCTCTATGTCCAGGATGGGATGTGTCTAACCACTTGATCTGAGATCAAGTCTGGATGAGGTTCTTACCTCTAAACTGACTTCGGGTCAGTATGTGACTCTCTTGAGTCCCATTGAGGTTTTAACTTCTAAGATGACTTCGGGTCAATGGAGTGTGTTGTCTTTGTGACTCACTCTCGTTGTGTGAAGAAGAGGCAACAAAGCATGTTACAACATGATGACACAGGAGTGGAGGATGATATATGATAGTACACTATGGTACTGTATGACAGGATGGCACATGTGGACAGATAGAGTTCTACCTAGTTGACAGGGAGTGTTAATTTTGGGCAACTAGGTCCAAACTCCATGTTGCATTGCTCATATGATGATGATGATGATATTTTTGTTGGATTCCTCTTTCGGAGAGGTGCAAGATTGATCTAAAGATCATCTTGTTTCGATGAGCAAAACTTATATTTTGATTTTATTTTCCACACATGGGCAATTTGTCAAGATCGGCCTAAATTGCAATGTAGGCTCACAAGCCCAACAGATGTGTCACACACTCTCATTGATGGATATAAATTGGAGAGACTTGATGCTCATTTGCTCATCATCTCATCACACACATTCCTCATGATCTGGTTGGTTTGTACAGCCTAGAAGAGGCTTCTCTCTCTTCCACATGTGAATCTGGATGCCAGAAATGGATGCCGGAAATCTGGATGCTGGAAGTATGGATGCCGGAAATGGATGCTGGAAATTTGGATGCCGGAAATATGGATGATGCTGGAAATCTGGATGCTGGAAATCTGGATGCTGGAAATCCTTTTGTTGACTTGCGTTCACTGTTTTGGGAGCTGTCTCATGAGGTGTGTGTGACACTGAAGGAAGGCTGATCTTGTATGTGTTTGACTGAACCTCAGGGAGGTTGGAAGAGCTGGTTTGACCAGCCAAAGTCTTTGCTGGCTAGGGCATCCCGTTGACTGCTGTAACAAACATTTCTCTCTATCTTTGCTGGACAAGAAGAATTGTAAATTATGATTTATTATATTGGCTTGTCTTCTGTCGATCTATTATTTATGTTCTATCAGCATTTACTTTCAATGATTTTGGTGATTGCTAATCTGAATTGGGCCTATAAGAAATATCGAGGTAAACTGCTTTAAGCATAGAACATACCATGGTTATCTAAATTTAACATTGCATAACGACATGTGGTCTGTCTTTGGATGTTCCCTTAAGAACGTCATTGGCTTGAACTCTATAGTTCAAAGTGTTCTGTCAATAGTAGAATTCTATCTCTCCCTTTTCTTTAGCTGATATGTTACCAATGTTTCTCGAGTATATTGACATCTGAGGTTGAGTATCACCTTCTGTATCTCTTGCAATGGTTCTCTTTTCTTTAGTGAAGACAACGACATTCATATCTTCTAGAGTTGAGAAGACAACTGACTTAGAGTAAAAATAACATTGTCACATTTAAATGGTAGACTGTTTGACATAATGGCTTTGGCATCTGCTTCATCTATCACATCATTGACTTCCACTACTTGTCTAAAAATAGATCTCGAATTATTTATGTGGTTTAGACATAGTGACTTCAACTGGCATCTTAAAATTCAATAATTGTAGCTTTAGAGAGAACTTTGCATTCATCCCTTGTGCTCCAAACAATGCATTCAGCATATCCCAGATTTCCTTGGACGTTTTCTCCAGATCTATGTGATGTAACTGTGAATCTGAGAGAGCAAAGCCAGTGATGGCTTTGGTCTTATCATCTCTACTCTGCCATTCCAGTAATTTTTCTAGATATATAGGTGATTGCTCAGTCCCTTTTATTATTTGCCACAAGATTTTGTTCATTAGCCACATTTACAATTTTTATTTTCTGGGTGTGGAAATTGAAACCAGAGTATTTCTCTGTTAAGTTTTGCATATGTTCTATGCCATTTTAGATTAGGGCACAATATTGAAGAAGATAGAACATGCTAATAGATCGTTAAAAGACAAGCCAGAACAGAGATAGGAAATGGTGGCATTACGGCGATCAGCAGGATGCTTCAACCAGCAAAGTCTCCAATAGGTCATTCAGCCTAACGTGTCACACATAACCCAGAACAATCCAAACAAAGAACAGTCCATATATATCACAGCTCCAACGCTATCCAGAGAGAGAGAATTCCTCCACACCAATGTGTGTCAAATGATCTCTAAGTCTCTCCAATATATAGGAATCTTTGTGGGTGTGTGACACGTCCTTTAAGACATTTAAGTCTATATTTTATTCCAGGCCGACCTAGCACATAAGTGGAATAAATTCAAAGTACATGTTTTGCTCATCCGATCGAGATGATCTTTAGATGAATCTTACACCTCTCCGAAAGAGGAATCCAATAAAAATATTGGGATCGTCATCTGAGCAGCACAATCCGGAGTTTGGACCTAGTTGTCCAATTTTAACATTCTTTGATGGCATTTTCATGCTTAACGTTCTAGTTTGAACTTTGAACAATAGAAGTAAAAGAACAAACTATTCTAATGTTTTAATATGAAAAATCAAATCTGTCAAAGAATTTCTGCTGAAATTTAATTGTTGAAAATAAACTAATTGTTATAAACCTCAATGTTTGGATCTTGTCCCTTTTGATCTGGAATCGTTGTATGGAAATTTGTATATAGATGCAATTGAATTCATCCTTGCTGTAGCTGGTACGATGTACACATTATCTCTGCATGTAATGTTCCTTCCTAGAATAATTTCCCTAAAATCAATTTCACAATTTTGCCCCCGAATCTTTGGGGATGAGACTTAGGAGAAGGAGGCCAAAATGATTTTGTTAGTGGAATGTGGGGGCCACATCCACATGTAATACGCACCCCTTGGAGAGAAAGGTGGAATTTGCTAAGGAAAGAGGTCGAAATAGTGGATGGAGGGACCCACATGGGGAGGCAAGTTAAAATTATAAATAGAAGCGGCATAGCAGCTATTGGGATCTTTTGTCAACTTATCAATTTTCTTTGTTGCTCAAGCTGTTCAGCTGGGTCACAGGTGCCCCTTAGCACAAAGCTTTCCAGGGTGAGAGCTCACCCTTCTTTTGGTGGACTTTGAGTGCCACCCTAGGGTGGTAATCCATTGCTATGTGGGTAAGGAGATTTGTGGAGTTGAAGCTCATTTCAGCAGGTTTCCTCCAGCTAATTCGTACTCCAGGGAGGCCGCAGTTGAGAAATCGTATCACTCATATCAGATGGCTTCCGGGGGTGTCTTGTTAGGTGAAATTTAGTATAGCTGCTCCATGGGAAGACTAAGCCTAGTGAAGAATTTGGGGGCCGGAGATTGCTGCTTTGGGGCAGGTTGAATTTCTCCTTCCAAGGGCCTGCGCAGGAGACAAATTTTTGGGCACGCGTGGGAGTTGAGGAGAGGACTAGTGGAGCTGGGTTGTGTAGAGGAATTGAGCGAGTCATCCGGGGGAGAAAAGCGCAGCATTTTGTCACCATTTGGAGAGCTGCAGCAGAGTTTTTTCAGGTGGGCCATATTTTCCAGCCAGTTGTGGAGGTTGTGGTATTTTTGGGGTCAATTTCGGAGGTTTTCCATTCCTTCTTGAGTCGCAAGTAGCCTATTTTGACCCTCTCCTAATTCTTCCTGCTTCTTTTCGAGATTATCGAGGCATCGTCGTACTTTATTGAGTTCTTCTTGATTTTTTTTTGAATTGGCGGCGTTGTACTTTATCGAGTTCTTCTTGATTTTTTTTTGAATTGGCGTCGTCATATTATTCCCCATTTTGTTCGTTTTTTTCTTGGTAGAACCATTTTATTTATTTATTTATCTAAATAATATATATATATATATATATATATATATTAAAATTAAAATTATAACCAATATAATTTAACAAATATAATGTTTTTATAACTATACTATATAGTTATTTAAACTTATAACTGTCCGAGAGATGAATCAACGGCTCGAATAACGTGATGGTGGTGTTGGAAAATCACAAAGGCAGAAAGATTTTCTTATGATGATAATTACTTGTGAGACCGAGGTTTGTTGAGAGGAGACCGGGACTAATTTTGCAGAAATTTCTGAGCACCGGAGGTGGGCCAAATCTTCAGATTTTCTAGCTAGCAGTGCAGTTTTCCTAGGGCCAGCACAGATTCTTGCAGAGGAGTTGTTCTACAGCAGTTGGGCAGACATTGTTGGACACCTGAGGCTTGTAGCCTGCCTTGAGCAAGCCTAGGTGCATTCCTTCCATCATACATTGTACTCCTATCCTTTGATAATAAAAATTGGCCCATTTTGGCACGTTTCTGGGGCATTTCTGGTTACCTGATTGAATGTGTCATTTCTTGTGTTAGTTGGGCTTAATTTGCTTTGTTTATCACAGTTAATTTTCCATTTGGAAAATTACACTGCGTTTGTCTTTAGGGAATCAAAGTCTTCTATCTGTTCTTTTGTAGATGCCATGGATCATGCAGGCCACTGTGTCTTTAAATAGTTAAACGTGGACAGGTTCTTATGCATAGATTATTGGCTTTAATATAGCTGTTAAAAAAAAAATTGCTGCTCCTTTAATCACACTACAGCCAAGTGTTTGATGATGTGTTAATTTTGGACAACTAGGTCCAAACCCCATGTTGTGATGCTCAGATGAAGATGCCAATATTTTTATTGGATTCCTCTTTCGGAGCGCGCAAGATCGATCTAAAGATCATCCTGATCCGATGAACAGAACATTTATTTTGAATTAAATCCACTTATGTGCAAGGTCAGCCAGAATTGAAATGTAGGCTTGAAGCCCCAACAAATGTGTCACACACCCTCACTGATGAATATATATAGGTCAACGTTGGAGGTCATTTTCACTCATCACATTATCGCACATTCTCTCTCATCATTTGATTGGTTCGATCAACTTGGAGGCTCTTCTTCTCTCACATGTGGGAAATTTCAGCGAAGGAAAATTTCTGTTTTGACCTAGGGTTTCAGCACAGATTTCACCAGCATTGACTTTGGTCAATGCATGGTCAAACTGACCCTAATTTCTCTCAAAATTCCGATTTCTGAATTCCACATTTACTGGCACAGAAATCGAGGTTTATCGTTGATTTTGACTGGACTGCATTGACTTTTTGCTGCTGCTGTTTTTGCGTTGACCGTTGACTGAGACAACGTTGACTTTGGATTGACTGGTATCGCTGTCCGAGAGGGTTCTGTGATGCTTCTGGTTGGCTGACTGTATTGAGACTTTGCTGGTTGAAGCATCCTGTTGACCGCTGTTACGCACCACAACACATATTTTGGTGATCAAGTTAAATGTATTTTTGGCTTGTCTGCTGTCGATCTATTGGTATGTTCTATCAGCATTTTACTTTCTTGTTTGTGTGATTGCTGGTTGATATTGGGGATAAAAGTAAAGTTGCATCAAGCATAAAACATCTACAAAAATTTACATGGTATCGGAGTTGAGGTGAAGACAAAGCCCAAGTTTGTAGCAATCACCGAAGAAGAGCATGGGTACCTCAAACTATAATGGCTTTAAAGTTGATGACAAATTGGCTGGGAAGGAAGACTTCCATGCCTGGAAGACGACTTTGGATCTTATGTTGGAAGACCAAGATGTCATGGACTATGCGTAGGGTAAAATCCAAGAGCCTCCATCCATTGCACCTGCTGCCACCAAGTCAAAATATAAGAAGGGGGAAATCAAAGTAAAGCTGATGATCAGGGACTCAATTCATAAGAGTCTGGTTGCCTACATCTTTGAGCTGGGCACATCCAAGGAGATGTATGATAAGTTGGTCGACATGTTCAAGGCCAACAATGTAAATCAAGTCCTTTTCTTCAAGAACCAACTGAAGAAATTGAAGAAAGGTAGAGATGAATCCGTTCAATCATATTTTCTAAAATTGATTGAAATCAGAAATAATCTTCTGGCCATTGGGGAGACAATAGCTGATCGAGAAATGGTTCTCACCGCACTTGGAGGTCTCTCCTCCGAATGACATGTATTCAATACTACCATTCTCAATAACAATGTGATACTTGATTTTGACGAAGTACTATCGAGATGCGTACGAGAAGAGACAAGGATGAAGGAATATGAAAATGAAGGAAATGCTGCCTTCACTGCTCGTACTAAGAAGAAGAACAATGGTGGTCCGAGGAACAAAGGAAGAGCAGGGGCCCAAGGAAAGAAAGGCAAATGTTACACATGTCACAAGACCGACCACTATGCTAGAGAATGCCCTTTCAAGAAAGATTCTCCTGATGATGATGATAACAACAACAACTGGAGGAATGGCAATCAAAGGAACAACAGGTTCAAAGGAAAGAGGAAGGCTCCCTCTAGTGTAAATGGGAAACCTTTCAAAAGGTCGAGAAATTCCAGGTATGAGGAATCTAATGTTGTTGCAATAAAAGAATGAATTCATTCTTGTATCTGCCCTCTCTGTTGCATCTCCACCTGACACTATGGATGTTTGGTTGATAGATAGTGGTGCCTCAAGGCACATCATTGGGTTCAAGGAAGCACTTTCTGATATGGTTGAGAAGGATGTTCATCTGAAAATTATCCTTGGAGATAATGCCACATATCCCGTGAAAGGGACATGGACTATGACCCTCCACTTGTCTCAAGGTCAAGTCCTCCTCTTGCAATATGTACTATATGTACCTGATCTGAAGAAGAACCTTGTGTCTATTTCGGCCATGGAAGACAAAGGTTTCAATGTGGCATTCGTTGATGGTAAGGTGCGCATCTGGAAGAAGAGTTTCAAGAAGCTATCACGATTGGGTTTAGAGTTGATACACTCTACCAGGTTGGAGGAAGTCCACTGGGAGCGATGACATGTGATACTATCTGACAGACTGAACTATGGCATCGGAGTTTTGGACACCTTCACTACAAAGCCCTTCCCGAAGCAAGGAAGGTGGTGACGGGGATGCCCGAGTTTACAAATGATCATGAAGGTGTATGTCAGGGCTGTGCCGAAGGAAAGCATATAAGGGGACCTTTCCCCTTAAGTGTCACAAAGACATCTGATGTCTTGCAATTGGTACATTTTGATCTGTCTGGTATGCTGCCCGTGACATCCTTGGAAGTCTTATTATATGACGTTCATAGATGACTTCTCTCGCAAAACCTGGATATACGTCTTGAAGAAGAAGGATGAGGCTTTCATGTGGTTCCGTACCTTCAGAGCATTGGTGGAAAATCTAAAAGGGAAGAAGATCAAGATATTGAGAACCGATAATGGCACTGAATATGAGACGAAAGAGTTCAAGAACATTTGCAGAGAAGCTGGCATCAAGAGGGAGACCACAACTGTTTATATTCTTGAGAAAAATGGCATTGCTGAAAGAAAGAACCGGACCATTGTGGAAGCTGCTCGTGCCATGCTATGTGACCAAGGTCTTCCGAAGTTTCTGTGGGGAGAAGCTGCGAACACTACTGTGTACATACAAAACCGATGCCCGCATTCCGCTCTGGACTCCAAAACTCCCGAAGAGGTTTTCTTTGGTAAGAAACCTGACGTCTCACATTTTAGAGTTTTTGGATGTCCTGTTTATTTTCATGTACCGAAGGAGAAGAGGAGCAAGCTAGATGCTTTTGGGAAGAAGGGAATGTTTGTGGGCTACAACGAAACTTCGAAGACTTATAGAGTCTATGTGCCTGGTTAAAGGGAAGTGGGGATATGCCATGATGTTACCTTTGATGAAGATGCTTCCCTGAGGAAAGTAATCAATCTTTCGAACTCTGAGGAAGATCATGAAGTAAGGGCTGGAAATCAAGAAGAACTGAAGGATGAGACAATGCCCGATGTTGAACAGTTGAAGTACCGATGGACCCTATTGATCCACCTCCTTCAATGAAGAGAAGACCATCATGTCTTAGGGACACTCTCGAGGATGCCGAGAATCATATGGCCCCAGGGGGACATTCCGTGAAAGCAAGAAGCCGAATAGGTACCAAGGGTATCCAACAACCATGAGTACAATCGTATAATTTGAACCTGGATCTTTTGAGAAAGCCATAAAGCATCAAGTTTGGAAGGATGCTATGCACGAAGAATATGAGTCCATTATGAAGAATGATGTCTAGGATGTGGTTCCGAGACCGGAGGACAAAGCAGTTGTCACCTCGAAATGGCTCTATAAGATCAAGCATTGATTTGATGGTAGTGCTGAAAAGTTCAAGGCAAGATTCGTTGCTTGTGGCTTCTCTCAAAAGGAAGGCGTAGACTGTGATGACATATTTTCACCTGTGGCTCGATATACCACCATCCGATCTATCATAGCCCTTGCTGCTACGCAATGATGGAATCTTCATGAGATGGATGTGAAGACCGCATTTCTGCATGGTGCGATAAAGGAAGAGGTGTATGTGGAGCAACCTCTGGGGTTCGAATTTCGAGATCGGGACACCCATGTTTGTAGGTTGAAGAAAGCCCTCTATGGGTTGAAGCAAGCACCTAGAGCTTGGTATGAGAGGATAGATAGCTACCTGATGAAGCTGGGCTTCACTCGTAGTAATGTTGATTCGAACCTTTACTTCAAGGTTGATAGAGAAAAGCCTCTCATTCTGGTGCTATATGTGAACGACCTCTTCTTGACATGCGCTGACCCTCTCATTCATCAGTGTAAGAGGGAGCTCGCTGCTGAGTTCGAGATGAATGACCTAGGACTGATGCATTACTTCCTAGGCGAGGTCTGCTAGAGACCTGGTGAGATTTTCCTTTCTCAAGGAAAATCTATTGTGAAGCTTTTGGAAAGATTTGGAATGGTGGATTGTAAGTCCGTGTCGACACCGATGGAGCTCAACTTTAAGAAGTTGAGTGGCAGCGCTACTGGGCCCATGCTAGCAAATCCTACTTAGTATCGTCAACTTGCAAGGGCCTTGATGTTCTTAGTGAACACCCGTCTAGACATATGTTTTGCAGTGAACACTTTGAGTCAACACATGGTTGATCCTCATCACATTCACTGGGTTGGTGCCAAGAATCTGTTGAGATATCTTCGGGGCACGATAAACCATGGCTGAGATACACTACCGGGAGCATGACACTCCATGGATATACTGATGCTGATTGGGCTGGTAGTGTGGTGGATCGCAAGAGCACATCTGGATGCTTCTTCACACTTGGGTTTGCTTCGATATCATGGATGAGTAGGAAGCAGAAGTCGGTGGCTTTGATCACTGCGGAGGACGAATACATTGTAGCGCATATGGCCTGTTGTGAAGCAGTTTGGTTGCGAGAGCTCTTCAGCGAGTTGTTCGGGCATGTGCTAGATACCACTGTGATACTCTGTGATAACCAGAGTGGGATTCGTTGTCCGAGAATCCCATGTTCCATGATCGATCCAAGCATATTGATATCAGGTACCACTTTATCTGGGATATGGTACAACGAGGCGCCGTAAGGCTCGATCATATAGGAACTGATGAGCAGGTCGTGGATATTCTCACAAAGCCCTTGGGGAAGGTCAAGTTCCTAACCTTCCGTGAGAATCTTGGAATCGTGGAACGACCCTATGCTGAGGGTCCTGTTGGACGATGAGCTCTGGGAGCTCTGGGGGGGCTTCGGGGATAGCTTCTCGAAGCTATAAGCAACCATAGGGTTAGGCTTGCCGAACCTTGTTGGTGTGCTTTTGCCCCATCATTATGATGTTGAGTTGGTTCACCTCTCATTATCTGTGCCCCATATGCATCCTACCCATTGAGTCTCGGACTCATGGGAAGTACCTCTCATTTGGCCAGTGAGGTGGGAAAAGCTAGAGACCAGTAGCAAAGACTGATGGACGCATCGGAGATAGCTGTACTCTCTATGTCTAGGATGGCACGTGTCCAACCACTTGATCTGGGATCAAGACTATTGAGGTTTCGGACCTCCAACTGACTTCAGGTCAGGTAAACCAACTTCGGGTTGGTATGTGACTCTTTTGAGTCCTATAGAGGTTTCAGACCTTTGGGCTGAATTTGTCAGCCGGGAGTGATGTCTTTGTGACTCACCCTTTTGTTCTGAAATAAAGAAGCCAACAAAGCAAGTTATGGCGGGATGACGCACAATGTTTGGATGGCACAGGTGGATGGAGTTCCCCCTAGTTGAGAGGGAGTGTTAATTTTGGACAACTAGGTCCAAACTCCATGTTGTGATGCTCAGATGAAGATGCCAATATTTTTATTGGATTCCTCTTTCGGAGAGGTGCAAGATCGATCTAAAGATTACAGAACATTTATTTTGAATTAAATCCACTTATATGCAAGGTTGGCCATAATTGAAATGTAGGCTTGAAGCCCCAGTAGATGTGTCACACGCCCTCACTGATGGATATATATAGGTCAACGTTGGAGGTCATTTTCACTCATCACATCATCACACATTCTCTCTCATCATCTGATTGGTTCAATCACCTTGGAGGCTCTTCTTTACTCATGGTCACCTTGGAGACTTTGGTCAATGCATGGTCAAACTGACCCTAATTTCTCTCGAAATTCCGATTTTTGAAGTCCTCATTTATTGGCACAGAAATCGAGGTTGACCGTTGACTTTGACTGGGCTGTGTTGACTTTTTGCTGCTGCTGTTTTTGCATTGACCGTTGACTGGGATAGCATTGACTTTCATTGACTTTGGGTTGACTGGTATAGCTGTCTGAGAGGGTTGTGTGACACTTCTGGTTGGCTGACTGTATTGAGACTCTGCTGATTGAAGCATCCTGTTGACCGCCGTAACGCACCACAACACATATTTTGCTGATCAAGTTAAGTGTATTTTTGGCTTGTCTTCTATTGATCTATTGGTATGTTCTATCAGCGTTTGACTTTTTTGTTTGTGTGATTGCTGGTTGATATTGGGGATAAAAGTAAAGTTGCATCAAGCATAGAACATCTACAAAAATTCACATGATGGCATGCATGAATCATGCGATTGGCTGCTTTTTCAAAAATCCAGCATCTATGAAATTTGATAACTGGTTGCTCAAGATCTTTAAATCTGGCTGCTCTCTTATTTCACTGGATGGCTCAATATATATGATGATGGCCACTTCTATGTAATAGCTTCATAATAAGGGTTCGACGTTGCCTTGTCCACAATCCATAAGAATTATTTTCAACATAGGCCTCCGATCTTGCAGCTCTGATACGATATTAGAATAAGACATAGGTTAATGGAATGCACAATGATAACAAAGAAGGATGAACAATGAAATGAACTCAAAGAAGGTATTCAATATTAGCCTCGGTTCATTTATACAATACCAATGAGCATATTTTTAGAGTTCACAGTTTGTTGTAAGATCTAACTTATTCTCGTTAGAGAGGAAGAGGCTGACAAATTATATCAACCATCATCCAACAACTTCATAACCTAACAAAATGACATGTGAATTTATGACAAAGGTAAGCCTTATATTCTAAACAGTGGCAGCATGATTTGTTCTTTCGAACATGCTTAAAATTTCAATCGATTTTGCAATATTGTTTTTGTTGCTTGTTTTGATCACTTGTCTGGCTTCCAATTTGTTGATCCATTGAAATTTTATCATTAGTTCTTGTTGTAATTATTTATGCTTGAATGAATACACTAGGTCCCTTATCCTTTGCTGTTCAGTTTTTCTTAGTTAAGTTATACTATGAACATGGAATTTGTCTAACTGCAGTAATTGTTTTGATGAAGGATTGGTTCAGGAAGTTTTGTCCGCACGACCTTTAGAAGCACAGGCCGCTTATGGTGCAGTGATACTTTCATTTCTAGGTGGTCCTCATTGGGGCCTTGCCATGGTTCGCACACATGGTAATTTCTTATAAGTTGTGGGGGATGTTTCTATGATAGTTTTTATATTGTTTGCAAATATATATTACAATTTGTAACTACCATGTGTAGAACAATTTGGACCTTGTCTCTTTTTCAGTTGGATACAATATGCTCATCAATTTCTTCTTATTTCTTTGTATAGATATATCTTCCTATCTTTCTTCCGGTCACACTGATTATTCTCAATAATTAGCCATCTTGGATACATATTTCTTAACTTGAAATTATTTACCCAAATCATTCTAGTGAAAATGTTTGAGAAAGGACACATTGGGGGTGGCAATCAATGATAGGTTGTACTAGTGGTCATCATCTTTTCCACCTTTCTATTCCCCATCCTTGAAGGCCATTCTGTGGACAATGCTTGTTTGAAGTTCACATTTGTTATTATGTAATTGTTGTTTCTCTTAAAATTACTGGAATCGATCCTGGAGGATAAGGATGTATCTTTGCATTACTTTTAGGTTTTATATTGTATTAGACAATGACCATAACTAAATATTGATATTCTACCTATCATGCTAGTTAGGGTGAAAGTATTTTTTCTATTTGTTTCCATAACATGATATTATAACTTATGTTTTCTCATGTAACCAAGTTAACAATGTTGTTGATCATGATCAGCTGAGAGTTTTCACATGGAAATTTTGGATACCAAGCAAACATCATAAGTCATTCATGCTATCTGTAATATTCCTTTTCCAAGGCTCCTTAAATTTTCATCAAATTCATGAGTTCTATTGTAGTCTTCAATGTGAGGGTTTGTCAAATCAGCTTGTGATATAACTGCTGTAGGTGTAGTTTAAGTTTGGCGTTTGAGCACATGTGATCGGGAGTGCAATTTCAAGCAATGATATTTGTAATTCCAAATTTCTTCAAGCAAATGTTTCCAAAAATACTTGAAACACTCTTTGACGCGTTTTCACAAACAGTTATCATGCATAATCTGAAAATTCATTTTCAATGATCCACACAGCGTTTATCATACAATTGTGGCACAAATTTGTAGAAGAGTAATTGAGACAAAGTTTGATCTTAGTTGATGAGAAGAAATCAAAGATCACAAATCTATTGGAGGGAGATACACCTGGAATATGCTCCAAGTGATAAGAATTTGAATTAGCTGATTTGTTGTACCTCGGATGGGTGTTACAAGACTATGATAGAGATTACATGGCCCAAGGAAAAGCCTTAAAATCTGAACTGTTAGGAAATAGTAAAATACCAGTTGGCTCCTTTAGCTCATCATTTGTCCTCCTCTGACTGGAAATGATAACTATGCACATACAGGCTTGGCCTCTTGAGGATATAATGCATGCAGCGTTATGAACTCATCCTTACTTTGGAAACAATTCGGCTCTCCTCAAGAACAGAGATTGAGCTCCCCTTTTGAGCACCAAAAATTTCTGAGAATGATGACAGTTGGTCCCTTGGAGAAGCTATGGAAAACTCAGCCTACTTCTGGTCATAACCTTGCTTCAAAGCAAATCTGGAAAATGCCCTTCGTCCCACTGTTTTTTCTTTGCTTGAGATCTGGTGTATATGGTTTAGGAATGGAGTGAATTAATGATCCAGTTAATTCAGTTTAATATTCCAAATTAGCCGTTCAGCTAATTGGAATATTGATATTGATTAATTTTTGTATTTCCTAATGTTGGGCGGAAATAATGTGGGTAGAGGGGACCCACAAAAAACATTTGTCCAAAATAAAGCCTTTTCCTAAAGTCACTAAGGGAAAATTGTGGCTCTAGTGGTGGGGTCGAGTTGGTTTAAGGTGGCAGCGTGTGTAGAAATTTTATTAACCAACGCCGGTTTTCAGTTTCTCCTTATTTCTCCCATAAAGTTAAATGCCCATTCCCATAGCCATACATTCAATAAGCGGAAAAATATATATTTTCTGAAAACATTAATTCTGGAAATTTCACAATGCTAAAATGCAGAAATAAAAACTCAGAAAAATAAATCAGCCACACAGAATTTTGACACGTTGATTTTTGGTCAATGTGACCCTTGGGGAAAACCAGTTCGAAAGCTTCTTCTTATTTTTGGAAAATGCTTTTACAGAGAAGGGAAATGTACAGGAAAAATTCCAGCGAACAAAGTATAGACTTATCTAGTTTTCCGTGCTTGCCTCCGCCTTGGAAAACGTGCCAAAACAGCAAAAAACTCAAAACAGAAATTTATTACAGAAAATGACAGTCTTGGAAATCGTGCCCAGTACTTAGTTGTACGGCTGTACAGATTGTACGAGAAAAATACATCAGGCTGCCTCCGCGAAATCCGTGCTAGCTGCCTTGAAAACCATGCACAACCACCTTGGAATCCGTGCCTTTAGCTGCTGTACCTTTGCCTCAATTTCTGTGTTGTCCCTCTCCTCACGGCAACGATGCTTCAAGGCTGTTTAATGCAATTATTTGCCTCGAAATATGTCTTCTTTGTACACCCTTGCTACCTCGCGAAAGTCGTGCGGCCTCTTCTTTTTGCCTCGAAACACATACAACCTTGCTAATGGCTGTACGGACCTATTGAATCTGCCTCTCCTTCACACCTTCTCCAAGCTCAAACGAGAAAAATGTCTAGAGCTCTCTTGCTCTCCTTCTCTCAATCTACTCATGAAAGAATGAATGACCTTTTTCTCCTTTTCCTCCTTTAACCTAACCTTAAGTGACTTTTGGGGAATCCCTAAATCCAATGGCTGAGATAGATTGAGATCTAGGGCTGAGATTAAATGCTCATTTAAATCTCACTTTCTATTTTTTAATTCACCCCACTTTAATAAAGACCCACTTAGTCATTTATTTACAAAGTCACTTTTCCTTTCTAATTTTACATTGACTTTATTAAAGTCACTTTAAAATTAGACTTTAGTAACTTTATCACTTAAAGTCACTTTTAAATTAGATTTGACTTTATAACATTATAAAGTCACTTTAGGAGAAAAAATTAAATTCTTTTGGACACTTTTCCCTAGGCCAAAGATCAAAGCCTTAGGGAACCACCTGTCCTCCGGTAACCAAATTTCAACACTCCCTCTTATTGAGGAAGGTGTTCCTCACCACACCCATCTTGTCTCTGAAGTAGACATGCTTGCCTCGTGGTAAGGCTTTGGTAAGAATATCTGCAACCTGCTCATCAGTGGGAATATACTCAAGCTTCATAGCTCCCTTCTGAACATAGTCTCTGATGAAATGATATTTGATCTCGATATGCTTTGACCTGTCATGAAATACTGGATTCTCCGTGAGTTTAATGCAACTCTGATTATCACAGTAAATCACTGAAGGTCTCAACGGCTGACCAAATAAGCGAAACAACATCTTGCGAAGCCAGATGGCCTCACAACTAGCTAGACTGGCTGCCATATACTCTGCTTCCGCTGAACTCAATGCTACTGACTGCTGCTTTCGGCTGAACCATGACACCACTACCGAACCCAACCCAAAACAACACCCTGAAGTGCTCTTCCTATCAGAAGCACAACCTGCCCAATCAGAATCAGTGTAACCTGCCAATCTCACTCCATCCCCCTGCCTATAATCCAGACCATAATCCACTGTCCCCTGCAAGTACCGCAAAATGTGTTTTGCAGCAACTCAGTGCACCCTCCTGGGCTCACACATGAACTGGCTCATCGTGTTGACTGCAAAACATATATCTGGTCTAGTGTTGACCAAATACATCAAGGAACCAATCAGTTGTCTATACAATGTGGGATCCACCAACTCGGAATCTGAAGCGTGAAGCTTCTTCCAGTTGGTGATCATCGGTGTTGACATGGGTCTACAATCCTCCATGTGGAATCTGCCAAGGATGTCCACAATATACTTCCCCTGTCCCAGGAAGAAATGCCCCTCCTCCTGCCACACCTCCAAACCCAAAAGTAATGCATCAAGCCGATGTCCTTCATCTCAAACTCCGCCGCAAGATCTCTCTTGCAGTGCTCTATGAGTCTCTCTGCACCTGTAATGACTAAGTCATCCACATACAGCACCAGAATGAGAGGCTCCTCACCTATCACAATATAGTAAAGGTTCGGATCTGCCTCACTCTTTGTGAAACCCATCTCCTACAAGTATGTATCTATCTTGGAGTACCAAGCTCTGGGAGCTTGCTTCAGGCCATAAAGGGCCTTCTTCAGTCTGCACACATGGGACTCCTTCCCATGCACCTCAAAGCCATGTGGCTGCTCAATGTACACCTCCTCCTGTATGAAGCCATTGAGAAATGCGGTCTTCACATCCATCTGGTGGATCTTCCAACCCATCTCTGCTTCTATCGATATAATGGAGCGGATCGAAGTATATCGAGCCACGGGAGCGAAGGTCTCCTCATAATCAACTCCCTCTACCTGGGAGAACCCTCTAGCCACAAACCTCGCTTTGAATTTCTCAATGCTGCCATATGTAGCATGCTTTACCTTGTAAAGCCATCTGGAAGTAACCACGGATTTTCCCTCAGGCCTCAGCACCACCTCCCAAACATCATTCTTCATGATAGAAGAATACTCCTCCTGCATGGCCTCTCTCTAGACCTGCTGGCTAGCTGCCTCCTCATAGCTAGAAGGCTCAGAGTCAATGATGTTGGCAACCATTGCCATATAGCTACAAAACCTATCAGGTGGTCTGCTCTCTCTGACCGGCCTCTTGGGCCCAACAACAGATGTGGCCTCTCTCAAGGTATCCTGAAGCCACTTGGGCTTCCTCTTCCCTGAGCACACTTCTCCCACTGGAGAATGAAACTCCTCCTCCTCATCATCAAGAGCCTGAACTCCTGACTGTCTGTCTGCTGTCCTCCTGCCTAAACCTGAACCTGTAGACGCTGAAGTACCATGTGAACTGTCCATCAATGGACTCCCTAGTGAACTGCTCTACGGACTGCTCTGCATGCTGCTTGAAGCACCACCCCTCTGACTCTGTGAGCCACTGCTCACTGATGGACCTGACACCGTAATCGATGTACCTCTGGATCCTCCTGATCCCTGCCCACTGGATCCCTGCGATTGACTCAGCTGCTCTTGAGGGTCTGGCTGATCCAGATACTCTAACTCCCGTGACCTCCTGAAGGCCCTGTCCTCCTCGAACTTCACATCCCGCCTGACAACAACTTTCCTTTGTGCGGGAATATAAATCCGAAAGGCCTTCGAGGTCTCACTATAGCCCACAAAGATACCCTTCTCTGCGGTGGGCTCTAGTTTGGTCCTCTTCTCCTTGGGTACGTAGGAGTATGTAATACACCTAAAGATACGAAGATGACCAACATCAGGCTTCTCCTAGAAAAAGCCTCCTCTGGAGTCACATGCCCCAAGGCACGATGCAGACTCCTGTTTTGCAAATATACAGCAGTGTTGCAGGGCTCTGCCCACAAAAACAATGGTAACCCCTGATCATGTAGCATAGCTTTGGCAGCCCCTCCGATGGATCTGTTCTTCCTCTCCGCAACCCATCCTGTTGGTGGTTATAAGGAACTGTGAGCTCCCTCCTAATGCATGTCTCTGCACAATAATCAACAAACTCACCAAGGGTGTACTTTCCTCCATTGTCCAACCTTAGGGACTGGATCGTCCGACCTGTCTGAGTCTCCACAAGAGCTCTGAACTCCTGAAACCGCTTGAAGACCTCACTCTTGGTCTTCAAGAAATAAATCCAGGTCCTCGTAGAGTGATCATCAATGAATAAAACATAATACTCATATCCACTCAAGGAAACATGAGACATCTGACCGCTCACATCAGAATGAATCAAATCAAGTATCCCAGTCGCTCTGTTGTCACTGCTGGGAAAACGGGATTTGGCAAACTTGCCCATCGCACATCTTCTGCATGTATCAAAGTGATCAGTACTGAAATCTGGCACACCTGTAGTGATTTCTCGCAATGTCCTCAAGGCTCCATGATACATGTGTCCCATCCTGCGGTGCCAGATTTCACACAGCTCTGACCTACTAGCTTTGCTGCCGGTACTACTACTCAATGCCAAAAGGGGTTGAAATGCAAACTTGTACACCTTTGCATGGTGTACACCTATCACTCTAGTTGAATCAGCTGGAGCGCCCCTGGGATATATTAGCACCTGTCCTCTCCTGAACAATATCTCATACCCTTTGTCCTCCAATGCTGAGACGGATATGAGGTTCTTCCTCATCCCTGGCACATATAGAACATCTGACACCTTTAAGGGAGGTTTGGGTTCGCTATCAAATGTCAATGTCCCCACATCGACTGCTCTAATAATGCTGTCATCTCCGAGTACTACCTCTATATCAGTGCCACTCTCTGAAAGCTCTGAGAAGTACTCACGGACTTCTGTCATATGACGTGAAGCCCCACTGTCAACATACAAGATACCTGAAGATGCTCTGCTAGTGGAGGGAAATGCACACTCCCTCTCAACCTCCGTGGCAGGTGATCTTGCACTAGTGGACTCACAAGTAATGAACCCAAACTCCCGGTCAAAGCTATCCGTGAAGTCCTCTATCTCTGTTGATGCTGCCATGCTCTGGTTCCCTTGGTTTATTGAGGAGAGTCTAGTGTCCAATTCCTAGAATTTTCTGAGCACGAGAAGCAACCTAACCAGCAGTATGAAGACAACCAACAACAACATTTTCTAGACTAGGCAACGTAGTCATTGAGCCACGCAGAGAAGTTTCTAGCAGGAGTTTTTGTTTGGGTTTGATTTATCCTTCAACCTGCCTTGAGCAGGCCCAGGTGCAACCTTTTCAGCACCTAATTTGTACTCTTTCCCAACATATGAATAAAATTGCTCAACAATGATTTTAGCTCCAAATTTTGTGTTTTAATGGTGTTTTCCTTGTTGCTGTAGTTTTTAGTCTATTTTGCTTTATATTATTGTTTCATCCCAATTTGGGATATTACAGTGGTATCAGAGCTCATAGACTTGGCTCAGCGTGTGGAGAACATAGTTTATGACACCAGAAGATAGACAGAACGTGACTTATCGGAGGCAAAGATACAGGAGCAGAGAAATAAGGCTTGAAATCACTCCAGATTAGGTTGACAACGTTCCAGAGGTTGAAGAGAGAGAGATGGCACACACGGATGATGGGAGGAATGAGCAGGAGTTTGCTTACCTTCTTTTAAAATCTTTGCAAGACCTCTCCAAGAGGATTGAGGAGATGGGTTAGAAGCTCAACAATGGCAGTAAAGGGAAGGGAATTCAAGGAGAATTTCAGATTAGAGAGGGATCTAGCACTTCACAGCACCAAGCAAGCCCTCACACTACCCTTCCGACTGTACTCGACACTCCACCATGCTCCACCATTCCCACATTCCTAGCTTCGGGGACAGGAGGACAGCAGGAGCCAAAGGAGATCCATTATGGAGAATTCTTTGTAGAGTACCAATCCTATGGACTGGAATTTGGAAGGGCCATCACCTTCAACACGATTTGCCAGCTGGAGAACAACAACAAGCCCAAGGGATAGACTAGAGGAGGAGGGTACACGCAGGGAAGTGACCTGCAGCGTACCATGGGTAGGCTTTTGCTTTCGACATTTGATGGGTCCTCAAAGAGCTCAGCTAAAGCGTGGGTGGAGAAGCTGGATATCTACTTCTAGCTTAATCAAATGATAGAGTTGGAGGCCATCAAGGTGGCTACTGTGAAAATTTCCGAGCACAGAAATCCTACTGCTAAATATTGATTTACTTCTCCTACTTGATTTATTACACAAGTTATTTAACTGAAATATTTAGAAAAACTTCGAAGTAAACACAACTAGCAGCCTACACAAATACAGATCATTTATTGAACATCACGCACATATGACAAAGGAAACATAGATTTTCGGACAAATGTCCCTGGGAAAACCCAATGCGGGAAAACCGATGCAGCAGATATGAGGGTTTATTATTATTAAGTAGCAGTTTTTTATTACATCTAGGGTGCCATAAATCGGCTCACCTAATAGAGAAATCCTTGGCTATAGAGAAAAATGTGAGGTATACCTCACTCTCGCAAGTCCCGACTGATTCGGATGAGCAACTGGTGAAACCCCAGCTGGCTCTCCGCAGTCTCTGCGTTGCCACTGCGTAAGGCTGCATGGCCCTAGCTCAGGGACTACGTCACCCTAGCTCTGCGTGGATTTGCTTTATTGGAGTCTGGTTTCAGCCCTGCCAGCTCAGAAACCCTAGTCTCCAACATAATTTCGGAGTTTCCTTGGAGACATTACGCTGCCCCTGCGTGGGCCTGCGTCACCCTCTCAAGGGACTGCATCACACCCTCTGCTGGCTGCGCTGCCTCCACTGTGTCTTTGCTGCCCTTGCTCTGTGTTGTACTCTTGGCCCCCCTGACCAATCACTGCATCTGCCCCTCACTGCTTCTTTGAGTCACTCAGATCTGATCTTCGTCCGAGCACTGCTCCGTCAGAAGAATTCAATCTCTTAGACTCTGTGTGTTCTCCAACTGATCCCAAGCCCTTCCTTTATATTTTTCTTGTTGACACATCAACAACCATGATCCAATATATAATCAACGGCTAAGATTAGAAGTAGCTTGATCCACGTCACTTAAAATGTTCTCATCACATGTGTAAATTAGTTCACTTTAATTTTTTAATTTCCCTAAGTTAGACTTAGGGTCCTGATTAAAAAATTTAATTATTTGAATAAATTTTACACCAGATGGAATTTCTCCAAATGATTCTGGGTCTTGGAGATCTCATGTGTTCCAGCCCTTCCACAAAGTTTCAGAGCTAGAGCACATAAGATGCTACCCCAAAATCTCAACAGCTACGCTGCACTTGGAGGAAGAAGCCCATGACTGGTGGTTTCATGGGTTGACTACTCTGGGTCACGCAGGGGTGACAACATATGATGACTTTACCATGAGAGTGTTGGAGAGGTTTGATAGGAAGGATCCCGAAGAGCACTTTGGAGCACTGACCAAACTCAAGCAGATGGGGAACCCCGAAACATATATTTCTGAGTTCTTGAGATTGTCAGTTTTGGTTCCGGATCTGTGAAAGCCCAGGAGGATTTTCATGTTCATAGATGGGCTGGCAGAGCCATTGCATGGGCTAGTGAGGTCAACTCGACCCATTGCGCTCCAAGACGCAGTAGGGAGGACCCAGGATCTTCAGGATGCATTGCCAAGGGCTAGGGCCCCTATACCCATCTGACCAACTTTCTAGCAGAGAGGAAGGGATGCGAGAGCTCCACCCTCGAGAGGGAATTAGGGACCGGGGCCATTAGATGATAACACCATGAGAGATTTGAGGAGGAAGAAGCTTTGCTTCACATGCCAGGAGTCGTGGGCATCAGGCCACAGGTGTGCTGCAAGGAAGACACACTACATTGAGGTCTTCTCAGACAACGAGGGAGAAGAGGAGACATTCTTTGAGATGGGAGGTGAGGACAACGTACCATCTCAGGGAGAAGGGCCTCCACCTCCACCCCCACTAGCAGCAGGAGGAGCAGCTTTTGCACCGATCGGAGGGGTCCTTGCATCTTTGCGTGGGATACCCAAATATCGATTACGGGGACAGTTTTGGGACAACGTGTCTCAATGCTTGTGGACAGTGGGGCTACACACAACTTCTAGATGCCCAGATGGTACAGAGGAGGGGCATCTAGATAGACGGGTTTGATGTATTCTCTGTGCTAGTACCAGGAGCTAGAACCATGCAGTGCATGCGTTATGTTCCAGGCTCCAGCCTTGACAGTGACCATGGGCACTTAATTAGTTACAGACCATTTCTTTGTGGTCGACATTTTGGACACCAACATAGTTTTGTAGTAACTACAGATTGGCAAAAGTTGGAGATGGAGTTCCTGGACAAGAACGGGAAACCGATGATGCTCAGGGGTATGCATACATACCCACTTTAGACAGTCTCTTCGCATAGGATGGTGGCAGACTTCAGACGGGGAGACATAGAGTGGGCAGTTGAGCTGAGGATTTCATAGGCAGATGGCACAGCTAGATCCACGCATCCAGATGTACAAGCCATCCTCGATTGTCACTCCACGGGTTTCGGGGACAATTCGCCAGGGTAGCCTCCCGATCGAGGATTTGAGCACACCATTGAGTTGGATCCTGGCAATTCAAGCCGTGATCTCAACTCCGTATAGGCACCCCAAGGCCTATCGAGATGAGATTGAGAGGGCCATACATGCGTTGTTGGCCTTGGGGCACATTCGACCGAGTTCGAGCCCCTTTGCTTCATCATTTGTCCTGGTGAAGAAGAAGGAGGATACAGTGAGAATGTGTATAGATTACAAGGCCTTGAACAAAAAGACAATGAAGAACCACTACCCCATCCTGCGGATAGATGAGCTGATGGATGAGTTGTGGGGGGCTAAGTTCTTCTCCAAAATAGATTTGAGATTTGAGTACCATGAGATTCGAGTGAGGGACAAGGATGTTACCAAGACAGTGTTCCGATGCCATTATGGGCACTTTAAGTTTTTGGTGATGCCCTTCGGGCTAACCAACGCTCCAGCCACCTTCCAGTCTTGTATGGACCACATTTTTCATGGCTAGCTGCGGAAGTTCGTGCTAGTCTTTTTTGATGACATTCTGATATATAACCGAACATGGGAGGAACATTTGCAACATGTGGAGGCAGTATTGCTTATTCTGGAGGAGCAGAATTTCTATGCCAAGCTGTCCAAGTGTGAGTTTTGGCTGACCGAGATGCTATACTTGGGCCACATTATAGGTGAAGATGGGGTGCGGGTGCGGGTGCATGAGGAGAAAATCAGGGCCATCAGAGATTGGCCAGAGCCCAAGAATGCCACCGAGCTGAGGGGATTTGTGGGCATTTGCACTTATTACAGGAAGTTCGTGAAGGGCTTCTCTCAGTTAGCTGCGCCCCTCACGGATTTGACCAGGAAGGGAGTATTCACTTGGACCCCAACAACGCAGGAGGATTTTGAACACCTCAAGCAGGTGATGAGTAGCTGCCCAGTACTTGCACTCCCTGATTTTACCAAGCCATTTGTCTTGGAGTGTGATGCATCGAGAGTAGGAGTTGGGGCAGTACTGATGCAGGATGGTCACCCCATTGCTTTCGAGAGCCGGAAGCTCTTGCCTCATGAGAGGCATTACCCCATTTATGACAAAGAAATGTTGGCCATCATGCATGCACTGGCCAAGTTCAGACAGTATTTGGTGGGGAACCGGTTCAAGGTTAGGATCAATCATAACGGCTTGCGGTATTTTCTGGAGCAGAAGCAGTTGTAGGAGAGACAACAAAAGTGGGTCAGTAAGATCTAAGCTTGCGATTTTGACATTGAGGATGTCAAAGGGAAGAACAATGTGGTGGCCGAAGCCTTGTCTCGGAGGCTAGCGTCCCTCTCCTTGATGAGCGTGGACACGGATTGGAAGGCACAACTATTGATGGAGTACTCGAAGGACCGGTTTGCATGCGAGGTGTTGGATGGGTAGGTGACGGATGATTGGTACCGGGTGATGGATGAGGTCATTAATTATCGAGATCGGATTTTTTTGACAACCAACTCTCGATTGCGGGAGAAGATCTTGCATGCAGCACATGACTCACCACTATCAGGACACCAGGGGTTTACCGATACCCACAGGACCATCAGAGACAGGTTCTCTTGGAAGGGCCTCAAGGAGGATGTACTTTGACATGTTCGGGAGTGTGTAGTCTGCTAGAGGATCAAAGGGGATTTGACCCATCCAGCTGGGCTATTGCAACCTCTTCCCATCTCGAAAGGGAAATGGGAGAGCATACCTGTGGATTTCATCACGAGGTTACCCATGGCGCAGGGCAAAGACTGCATCTTCATCGTAGTGGACAAGCTAATGAAGTATGCACATTTCTTTGCTATTTCAGCTCGGTACACAGCCACACAGGTGGCCGAGTTGTTTTTCAGGGACATTTTTCGGCAGCATGGTCTTCCAAAGACCATAGTCAGTAACCGAGATAACAGGTTTATGGGAGGATTTTGGCAGGAGCTGTTTCCACTGGTGGGCATAAAGCTCACACCGAGCACGAGCTACCATCTGCAGACCGATGGGCAGACGAAGATAGTGAACAAGTGGCTGGAAGGCTACTTGCAAAACTACGTCACAGGGCAGTAGAAGGCTTGGCTATGTTCACTGCATTTAGGGGAGTACTGCTACAACACCGCTTTCCATATGTCTATTGGTATGTCCCCTTTTCGTGCTTTGTATGGTTATGATGCATTAACATTTGCTGATGCTATGTTTGGGGCAAGTAAGGCCCCCAGGGCCAAAAATTAGATCCAAGAGAGTCAGGATATCCTAAGGGCTCTCAAGGACAACTTGAGGACAGTGCAGAACCAACAAAAATATATGCAGATCGGGGCCGCGTAGAGAGGCAGTTCGAGGTAGGGGACTTGGTGTACGTCAGACTTCAGCCATACAAGCAGTCTACGCTGAAGCAAAAGGGGAGCTGAGAAGCTCAAGCCTCGCTTCTATGGGCCGTATAGAGTTGTCCGACGAGTTGGGGAGGTGGCATATGAGCTCAAGTTGCACAGGGGAGCCGGATCCACAACATCTTCCATGTGTCGTGCCTGAAGAAGGCTTTGGGACAACAGGTGACCGCAACTACTGAGCTCCCTCCTATAGATGATGAGGGGCATTTGGTGCTTCAGCCTGAGGCCATCCTAGATACCAGAGAGAGACACATGAGGAGCAAGGTGGTGAAGGAGTATTTGGTCAGATGGAGGAACCTCCCAGATGAGGATGCCACTTGGGAAGGGGAACAAATTCTTTAGCATCCGTCTTTGCAGTTGCTTAAGGACAAGCAACATTTTGGTGGGGAGGACTGTAATATTCCAAATTAGTTGTTTAGCTAATTGGAATATTAATTTTGATTAATTTTTGTATTTCCTAATGTTGGGTGGAAATAATGTGGGTAGGGGACCCACAAATAACATTTGTCCCAAATAAAGCCTTTTCCTAAAGTCACTAAGGGAAAATTGCGGCTCTAGTGGTGGGGTCGAGTTGGTTTTAGGTGGCAGCGTGGAGGGGGCACGAAGAAGGCAACGTGAGAGTGGCTGGAGGTAGGCAACATGTGATTGGCTCAAGAGGAGGCAGCGCAGGCCAAGGAGGGACCCAAGGAATGCGTTGGGACTCAATGGACAAAAGGAAGGAAGGAAGGCTCATTTGCCATTCATTCAACTTATTTATCTTTGTCATTTTGACCGAGCACGCTTGAGCCGGAGAGCCAAGTCTGTAGTGCTGTATAGCACACGAGATCTTCAAGCGGAGATCTCAACCTTTGCCTCGGGGGACTTCGAGTGCTCGCTACCATTTTGCGAGGAATTACCCAGCAAGAGCAACAAAGATAGCGTAGCCCTTTCTTGGACTGCGCAGTGATTTCGTAGTGCGATTTTGGTGGAGTACTGAGAGTGTGGAGAGAAAAGGAGTTTCAACAGGAGAGTCCACCTCCTACCAGGGATTTTGGTAGCATTCTAGAGGCATTTACCAGCGGTTTTCTTCAGTGGTTCGATTTCCCCAGTAGAGCAGTGAGCCAAGCCTAAGAGGGCCAATTTTCGGGGTCGAGATTTCAGCAAATCCTTCACGGGTTTTTGTGGGTTTATTAAGGAGAGTCCAATATCCAATTCTCGGATTTTTCTGAGCACGGGAAGCAGCCTAACCAGTAGTACAAAGACAACTAGCAACAACATTTTTTGGACTAGGTAGTGCAATCATTGAGCCACGCAGAACAGTTTCCAGCAGCAGTTTTTGTTTGGGTTTGAGTTATCTTTCAGCCTGCCTTGAGCAGGCCCAGGTGCAATCTTTTCGGCACCTCATTTGTACTCTTTCCCAGCATATGAATAAAATGGCTCAACAATGATTTTGGCTCCAAATTTTGTGTTTTAATGGTGTTTTCCTTGTTGCTGTAGTTTTTAGTCTATTTGGCTTTATGTTACTGTTTCATCCCAATTTAGGATATTACATTCAACCTTATTACAAAGCTCTGGACAATTTATTCTGTTAGAAAATCAGAAAGGTAGAAATATTTTCTTATGTTGATAATTATGTGTTATTCTTGTATTCTTATTAACTTCTTTATGTTCTTCTTTTATCTTCTTTTCATCAAGCAATCATGTAATGAAAACATCAAGATCTACGACGCCAATGTAGGCATTGAGCCAGGGCTAAAACCCCTTTCTAGGGGAAATCCTAGTCAAACTCCACTAATCAAATTTAGATAGACCAAGACCTTAGATCTGACAAAAAGACCTTCGTCACCCACCAAGTTAGACTTCCAAGATGATTCAACAACATTCAGTAGTATCTTCTTGTCCAACAGCTATAGCCTAACAACAACCCAGAATTTTGGCCCCCAACAACTCCAGAATTTCAGCCCCCAACAACTCCAGAATTTCGGTGTCCCCAACAACTTGAGAAATTTTGCACGTGTGAGAGTAGAGAGAGAAAATTCGACTTCCTTTTGCTTGACAAAACATTCCTTCTCCTTCGCTAGGGTATTCTTTGTCTTCCTTGAACTTCGCACCCTTTTTCTATCTCGATCTATTGTAGATAAAACTTGTGATTGACGTGTATCAAATGAGTCGAGTTGCTGCCCTTTTATAGTGGTTCCTGCCTCCCTAATTAGGCTGACTTGTTCAGGTTGAGGCCGACTTGGTGGAGACCTAAATGACCTATTTTACATAAAAATAAATTTCTTTCTTGATTGACAAAGCCGAAGAAGGGTCTTTTACAGTTTGACATGGACAAGGACACTTGACATAAACCCTAGAAGCCTACAATGGAGGCTTTGACTTAAAAACCATTGACCCAAGCATGGAACCCGTGCTTTAATAAGTCAATTTCTTTTACGTTAATATTTTTTCTTTCTTTCTTTTGACAAATACAATACATCACGTCTCAAATACAATTATGAAGACCGACACTAGTTACATTTTTCAACATATCTTGGCCCCTCTTGGAAATATCAAGCTTAGCTTCTAATACAAGGGCTCCCAACCTCCTAGTTTAGATAAATAATTGGAGCAACTGATTTGGGATTGCACTGTAATTGCCTTCTTTAAATTAAGCGTGTGGGTCATCTATATAATTCAGCCTCTAGTCACAATCACTTAGCCCACATAATGCTATTGCGGTATTTAACTCAGCCCACCTACAGAAATCTCTTCATTAAACATTGAAATAAATTCAAATGCAGACTTCACCATACAATTACTAAGCACAATTATAAGGAAATACTAGCACAAGAAGGACACAGAGATTTTTGGACATCTGTCCCTGGAAAAACCCAATGCGGGAAAACCGGTGCAGCAGATGAGAGTTTCTATTATTCTTCAAAAAAAATCTTCTTGTACAATTTACAATCAGCAGTAATGAAAAGAAATTCTCTATGATAACACTGGAGAAATTTCTCACAAATTTTTCTGATGAGAAATGATCCTGGAAGAACCCTCTTGGGCCTCCTACTTCACCATTGCGCCAGCTCTACGTGGGCATTGCGTAGAACTGCGTCACCCCTCTGCGCTGTCCCCTTCTTCCCTATGTGCTGTCTCTTACTTGCACTATGTCCCCTGCTCCTGCACCCCAGATTGATGCTGAATCCGCTTTGTCTCTCCTCCACCTGCATCTCTCCCTCCGAATCAATTTTCTCTTGCTGAACTTCAACCACTGAGAAAATTGATTTACTTGGGTAACTGAGTTTTTACACTGGCGTGTTTTCCAAATGACCCTCAAGCCTTCTTTTATAATCTTCTCGCTGAGACATCAACGGCCGAGATTAGATCTCTAGTCAACGGCAAAGATTATAACTTGACTTGATCCATGTTCTCTAGAAGACTCACACTTTGTTTTATTAATACCCTTTAATTATTTAATTTCCCTCTGGTGTGTTTTCCAAATGACCCTCAAGCCTTCTTTTATAGTCTTCTCGTTGAGACATCAACGACCAAGATTAGATCTCTAGTCAACGGCAAAAATTATAACTTGACTTGATCCATGTTCTCTAAAAGACTCACACTTTGTTTTATTAATACCCTTTAATTATTTAAATTCCCTAAGTTTATACTTAGGGTCTCTGTAAATTTTGTATATGTTCTATGCTTGATGCAACTTTACTTTTTATCCCCATTATCAGTCAGCAATCACATAAACAAGAAAGTAAAATGCAGATAGAACATACCAATAGATCGACAGAAGACAAGCCAAAAATATGTGTGTTGGTGCGTTACAGCGGTCAGCAGGATGCTTCAACCAACAAAGTCTCAATATGGTCAGCCAACCAGAAGTGTCACACAACCCTCTCGGACAGCCAAATCAGTCAACCCAAAAGTTAATGCTGTCACAGTCAACGGTCAACGCAAACAACAACAACAAAAAGTCAATGCAGCCCAGTTAAAAGTCAACGATCAACTTCGATTTCTGTGCTAGAAAATGCGCACTGCAGAAATCAGAATTTTGATCAAAGTTGGGGTCAGTTTGACCATGCGTTGACCAAAGTCAACGCAGGTCAACTCTGCGCTGAAACCCTAGGTCGAAAACATAAATTTCTCTTTGTTGCGTTTTCCCACGTGTGGATGAAGAAGAGCTTCCAAGTGATCAAACCAATCAGATGATGAGAGAGAATGTGTGAGGATGGATGAGTGAAAATGACCTCCGACGTTGACCTATTTATATCCATCAATGAGGGTGTGTGACACAACTGTTGGGGCTTCAAGCCTAAATTTCATTTCAAGCCAACTTGCACATATTTTGAATAAATTCAAAATAAATGTTTTGCTCATCGGATCAAGATGATCTTTAGATTGATCTTGGACCTCTCTGAAAGATGAACCCAATAAAAATATTGGCATCTTCATCTGAGCATCACAACATGGAGTTTGGACCTAGTTGTCCAAAATTAACACTCCCTCTTAACTAGGGAGAACTCCATCTACTTGTGCCATCCAAACATCGTGCGTCATCCCACTGTAACTTGCTTTGTTGGCTTCTTTATTTCAGAACAAAAGTGGGTCAGTCACAAAGACATCATTCCCGATTGACAGATTCAACCCAGAGGTCCGAAACCTCTATAGGACTCAAAAAGAGTCTCATACCAACCCGAAGTTGGTTTACCTGAACCGAAGTCAGTTGGAGGTCCGAAACCTCACTATACTTGATCCCAGATCAAGTGGTTGGACCGTGCCATACTAGACATAGAGAGTACGACAATCTCTGATGCGTCCATCAGTATTTGCTATTGGTCTCTAGCTTTTACCACCTCACTGGCCAAATGAGAGGTACTTCCTATGAGTTTGGGATTCAATGGGTAGGATGCATACGGGGCACAGATCATGAGAGGTGAACTAACTCAATCAACATAATGGTGGGGCAGAAGCAGTAGAAGGTTTGGCAAGGCTAGCCCCGTGTGTGCTTATAGCTCCGAGAAGCTATCCCCAAAGCCCCCGAAAGCTCCAAGTGCTCATCGTCCAACATGACCCTCAACATAGGGTCGTTCCACGATACCAATATTCTCACGGAAGGTTAGGAACTTGACCTTCCCCAAGGGATTTGTGAGAATATCTGCGACCTGCTCATCATTTCCTATATGATCGAGCCTTACGACGCCTCGCTGTATCATATCCCGGATAAAGTGGTACCTGATATCAATATGCTTGGACTGATCATGGAACACGGGATTCTCGGACAACCAAATCCCACTCTGGTTATCACAGAGTATCACGGTGGTATCTAGCACATGCCTGAACAGCTCATTGAAGAGCTTTCACAACCAAACTGCTTCACAACAGGCCATACTCGCTGCAATGTATTCGGCCTTCGCAGTTCTCAAAGCCACCGAATTCTGCGTCCTGCTCATCCATGATATAGAAGCAGAACCAAGTGTGAAGAAACATCCCGATGTGCTCTTACGATCCACCACACTGCCAGCCCAATCAACATCAGTATATCCATGGAGTGTCACGCTCCCGGTAGTGTATCTCAGCCCATGGTTTATCGTGCCCCGAAGATATCTCAACAGATTCTTGGCACCAACCCAGTGAAAGTGATTCACTAAGAACATCAGGGCCCCTACGAGTTGACGATACTCAGTAGGATTTGCTAGCATAGGCCCAGCAGCGCTGCCACTCAACTTCTTAAAGTTGAACTCCATTGGTGTCGACAAGGATTTACAGTCCACCATTCCAAATCTTTCCAGAAGCTTCCCAACATATTTTCCTTGAGAAAGGAAAATCTTGACAAGTCTCTGCCAGACCTGCAGGCCTAGGAAGTAATGCATCAGTCCTAGGTCCTTCATCTCGAACTCAGCAGCAAGCTCCCCCTTACACTGATGAATGAGAGGGTCTGCACCTGTTAGGAAGAGGTCGTCCACATACAACACCAGAATGAGAGGCTTTTCTCTATCAAACTTGAAGTAAAGGTTCGGATCAACATTACTACAAGTGAAGCCCAACTTCATCAGGTAGCTATCTATCCTCTCGTACCAAGCTCTAGGTGCTTGCTTCAACCCATAGAGGGATTTCTTCAACCTGCAAACATGGGTGCCCCGATCCTGGACTTTGAACCCCAGAGGTTGCTCCACATACACCTCTTCCTTTATCGCACCATGTTGAAATGCAGTCTTCACATCCATTTGATGAAGATTCCATCCTTGCGTAGCAGCAAGGGCTATGATAGATCGGATGGTGGTATATTGGGCCACAGGTGCAAATATGTCATCACAGTCTATGCCTTCCTTTTGAGGGAAGCCACGGGCAACGAATCTTGCCTTGAACTTTTCGGCACTACCATCAGATCCATGCTTGATCTTATAGAGCCATTTCGAGGTGACAATTGCTTTGTCCTCCGGTCTTGGAACCACATCCCAGACATTATTCTTCATAATGGACTCATATTCTTCGTGCATAGCATCCTTCCAGACTTTATGCTTTACGGCTTCCTCAAAGGATCCAAGCTCAAATTGTACGATTGTACTCATGGCTACTAGATACCCTTCGTACCTATTCGGCTTCTTGCTTTCACGGAATGTCCCCCTTAGGGCCACATGTCTCTCGGCATCCTCGAGAGTGTCTCGGAGCCATGATGGTCTCTTCCTTATTGAAGGAGGTGGATCAATAGGGTCCATCGGTCCTTCAACATCGAGCATTGTCTCATCCTTCGATTCTTCTTGATTTCCAGTCATTGCTTCATGATCTTCCTCAGATCTTGGAAGATTGATTACTTTCCTCAGGGAAGCATCTTCGTCAAAGGTAACATCGTGGCATATCTCCAGTTCCCTTTGACCAGGCACATAGACTCTATAGGCCTTCGAAGTTTCGCTATAGCCCACAAACATTTCCTTCTTTCCAGAAGCATCCAGCTTGCTCCTCTTCTCCTTTGGTACATGAAAATAAACATGACATCCAAAAACTCTAAAATGTGAGACGTCAGGTTTTTTTACCAGAGAAAACCTCTTCGAGAGTTTTGGAGTCTAGAGCGGAATGCGGGCATCGGCTTTGTATGTACACAACAGTGTTCGCAGCTTCTCCCCCCACAGAAACTTCGGAAGACCTTGGTCACATAGCATGGCACGGGCAGCTTCCACAATGGTCCTGTTCTTTCTTTCAGCAACGCTATTTTGCTCAGGAGTATAGACATATGTGGTCACCCTCTTGATGCTACCTTCTCTGCAAAATTTCTTGAACTAGTTCGTCTCATATTCAGTGCCATTATCGGTCCTCAATATCTTGATCTTTTTCCCTATTGAATTTTCCACCAAGGCTTTAAAGGTACGGAACCACATGAAAGCCTCATCCTTCTTCTTCAAGAAGTATATCCAAGTTTTGCCATAGAAGTCATCTATGAACGTCATTTAATAAGAACATCCTCCCAAGGATGTCACGGGTAGCATACTGGACAAATTAGAATGTACTAATTGCAAGACATTAGCTGTCTTTGTGACACTTTAGGGGAAAGGTCCCCTTGTATGCTTTCCTTCGGCACAACCCTGACATACACCTTCATGATCATTTGTGAACTCGGGCATCCCCGTCACCACCTTCCTTGCTTCGGGAAGGGCTTTGTAGTGAAGGTGTCCAAACCTCTGGTGCCATAGTTCAGTCTGTCGGATAGTATCACATGTCATCGCTCCCAATGGACTTCCTCCAACCTGGTAGAGTGTATTAATTCTAAACCCAATCGTGATAGCTTCCTTGAAACTCTTTTTCCAAATACGCACCTTTCCATCAATGAATGCCACATTGAAGCCTTTGTCTTCCATGGCTGAAATAGACACAAAGTACTTCTTCAAATTAGGTACATATAGTACATCTTGCAAGCAGAGGACTTGACCTTAAGACAAGTGGAGGGTCACAGTCCCTATCCCTTTCACGGGATATGTGGCATTATCTCCAAGGATAATTTTCAGATTAACATCCTTCGCAACCATATCAGAAAGTGCTTCCTTGAACCCAGTGATGTGCCTTGAGGCACTACTATATATCAACCAGACATCCATAGTGTCAGGTGGAGATGCAGCAGAGAGGGCAGATACAAGAATGAATTCATTTCTTTTATCATCAACAACATTTGATTCCTGATACCTAGAATATTTAGAACTTTTGTAAGGTTGCCCATTTCCACTAGAGGGAGCCTTCCTCTTTCCTTTGAACCTGTTGTTCCTTTGATTGCCATTCCTCCAATTGTTGTTGTTGTTGTCATCATCATCAGGAGAATGCTTCTTGAAAGGGCATTCTCTAGCATAGTGGCCGGTCTTGTGACATGTGTAACATTTACCTTTCTTCCCTTGGGCCCCTGCTCTTCCTTTGTTCCTTGGACCACCAAAGTTCTTCTTCTTAGCACGAGCAGTGACAACAACATTTCTTTCATTTTCATATTCCTTCATCCTTGTCTCTTCTTGTACGCATCTCGGCAGTACGTCGTCAAAATCAGGTATCACATTGTTATTGAGAATGGTAGTATTGAATACATGCCATTCGGATGAGAGACCTCCAGGTGCAGTGAGAACCATCTCTCGATCAACTATTGTCTCCCCAATAGCCACGTGATTATTCCTGATTTTGGTCAGCTTTAGAAAATATGATTGGACGGATTAATCCCTACCTTTCTTCAGATTCTTCATTTGATTCTTAAAGAATAGGACTTGATTTGCATTGTTGGCCTTGAACATGTTGACCAACTTATCATACATCTCCTTGGATGTGCCCAAGTCAGAGATGTAGGCAACCAAACTCTTATTGAATTGAGTCCCTGATCATCAACTTTGCTTTGATTTCCCCCTTCTTATATTTTGTCTTGGTGGAAGCAGGTGCAGTGGATGGAGGCTCTTGAATTTTACCTTGCACATAGTCCATGACATCTTTGTCTTCCAACATAAGATCCAATGTCATCTTCCAGGCATGGAAGTCTTCCTTCCCAGTCAATTTGTCATCAGCTTTAAAGCCATTGTAGTTTGAGGTACCCATACTCTTCTTCGATGATTGCTACAAACTTGGGCTTTGTCTTCACCTCAACTCTGATACCATGTAAATTTTGTAGATGTTCTATGCTTGATGCAACTTTACTTTTTATCCCCAATATTAGTCAGTAATTACATAAACAGGAAAGTAAAATGCAGATAGAACATACCAGTAGATCGACAAAAGACGAGCCAAAAATATGTGTTGGTGTGTTACAGTAGTCAGCAGGATGCTTCAACCAGCGAAGTCTCAATATGGTCAGCCAACCAGAAGTGTCACACAACCCTTTCGGACAGCCAGATTAGTCAACCCAAAGTCAACTAAAGTCAACACTGTCGCATTCAACGGCCAACGCAAACAACAACAAAAAGTCAATGCAGGGCAGTCAAAAGTCAATGGTCAACCTTGATTTATGTGCCAGAAAATGAGAACTGCAAAAATCAGAATTATGACCAAAGTTGGGGTCAGTTTGACCATGCGTTGACCAAAGCAACGCTGGTCAACTCTGCACTGAAACCCTAGGTCGAAAACATAAAATTTTCTTTGTTGCGTTTTCCCACGTGTGGATGAAGAAGAGCCTCCAAGTGATCGAACCAATTAGATGATGAGAGAGAATGTGTGAGGATGGATGAGTGAAAATGTCCTCCAACGTTGACCTATTTATATCCATGAATGAGGGTGTGTGACACAACTGCTGGGGCTTCAGGCCTACATTTCATTTCAGGCCGACCTGCACATATTTTGAATAAATTCAAAGTAAATATTTTGCTCATCAGATCAAGATGATCTTTAAACCGATCTTGCACCTCTTTGAAAGAGGAATCCAATAAAAATATTGGCATCTTCATCTGAGCATCACAACATGGAGTTTGGACCTAATTGTCCAAAATTAACAGTGTCCATTAAAATAATTAATTATTTTAATAAAACATATTCCAAGTGGAATTTTCACAAACAATTTCTGGGTTCTCTAGAATACATGTGCCTAAGCCTCTCCACAAATTTTGAGACTTAGAGCACTTTCGATGCTACCAAAAATCCACACTCCCTCTTAGCGAGGAAAGTGCTATATCAACATGCCTGTTGCATACTTCTTTGACACTGTAGCATCCTCTGCATTGCTAATGTCTGACAAGCTGTCCACCAACTACTGCGCTGCTGCTGCAAATGTACTGCAACTCCCTCTCAAGTGCTGCCTCATCCGATTTTGCTACTGAAACGAATTTTTAATCACCCCCATCTTTTCCCCGAAGTGAACAAACTTTGTTCTCCCTAGTGCCTTGGGGAGAATGTCTACTACCTGATCTCTTGTGGGAATGTACTACAACTGTACTGCCCCCCGCTGAACTTAGTCTCTGATAAAATGACACCTTATGTCGATGTGCTTCGACCGATCATGGAAAACAAGATTTTCAGAGAGCTTAATGCAACTCTGATTATCACATAGAATGTTGGTCTCCTCTATCTTCCTTATGAATAAATTCACCAGCTTTTTTCTAAGCCATATGGCCTCACACGAAGCTGTGCTAGCTGCCATATATTCAACTTCAACTGAGCTTAGTGCTACGGAATTTTGCTTCCTACTGCACCATGAGGTCATTCCTGATCCAATATTGAAACAATACCCTGTGGTACTTTTTAGATCTATCGAACTTCCTGCCCAATCTGCATCGGTGAATCCATGCAGTCTGATATCATCGCCTTGGGTGTATTTTAATCCATATCCGACTGTTCCTCGCACATATCGGAGAACGTGCGTAGCAGCTGCCCAGTGTGCCCTCTTTGGTTCTACCATGAACCGACTGAGGGAATTAACAACATAGCAAATGTTTGGACTGGTGTTGACCAGATACATGAGAGACCCTATGAGCTGCCTGTATAAGGTGGGGTCCACTTCTTTGTCTTCAAATGCATCTATTTTCTTCCAATTGGTAATCATTGGAGTAGCCATGGGTCTACAACCCTGCATTGTAAATCTCTTTCAAATTTCTGTAGCGAATCTTCTTTGCCCAAGGAAGATTTCTCCCTTCTGCTGCCAAACTTCCAATCCCAAAAAATAGTGCATCAGCCCCATATCCTTTATGTCGAATTCTTCTGCTAGATTCTTCTTGCACTCTTTGATGAGCCTAGAAGATCCTATTAGAAAAAAATCATCTACATACAAAACCAAAATCAGAGGCTCATTCTCTGTTGTGAGATAGTAGAGATTGGGATCAGCGTCACTCTTGATAAATCCCATTTGCTGCAAGTAACCATCTATTTGACCATACCATGCTCTAAATGTCTGTTTAAGCCCATACAAGGCTTTCTTTACCCTGCATACATGAGTTTTCTTCTCATGTGTTTCGAAGCCTTCTGGCTGTTCGATCTAAACCTCTTCTTCTATCACCTCGTTCAAGAATGCAATCTTGATGTCCATCTAGTGAATCTCCCATCTCATCTGCGTTGCAAGGGATATAATGGATCTGATAGAAGTATATTTGGCTACAGGGGCTGTTGCAGCCCTGCACTGCGTAAGCAGCTCTGCTTTGCGCTGCTGAAGTCACATCAGCCTCTGCGCTGCCACTGCTTCCTTTCTCTGCGCTGCTCCTTTCAGTCTTCAGATTTGCCTCTGCCTGCTTTATCTCTGATCTATGCACCCACTGCTCCACTTGTCCCGCTACTTTCTTAAGGTTGCCGTAGCTCGCTTGTGATCCAAGAGATGAGCTGCTCAAGGATCCCGCTTCTCTTTCATGTAGCTCCTCTACATGTCCATGTCACCCCACCTCTATGGTTCATGAGCACTCATGGCCACGTCATCTTCGGCCATTTGTTCAGCGAATTTGTCGGAGCTCCTCCTCTCTATAATAGAGATCTGAATCTAGGGTCCTTTACGAACTGGGCACCCTTTGCACCCTCTGACACTTGATTTCCCTTCTTGGAAACCTGCCAAATCAACTATGATTCAACGCTCTTTGATCCTCTGATCAAACTGCAAGTTTCTTTGGCTAGAAACTCTCTGAGAAGCTGGTCTCCTCTCACTCTTTGTCACTTGTGCTAAGGATAAAAATCTGAAAACTTCAGAAATTTAACCCCACCAACACTTTCTGAATTTCTGCAGCTTTTCTTCAGTATTTTCTGGGTCTGACATATTCAGATCTACATCACACTGGCTGGCTTCAGACTAGTCCAGCGTTGTTTCTGAGTTCCATCTACGCATCAATTGCATGGGCTTACTAGGAGACAACGTTAGACAACGTCACCCTACCCTCTGTGTGAATCTGCCTCTGAAAACTGCGTTGTCCCTTTAGATTTGCGTTTTTGTTTCTTTTCCAGCCGCTTCCTGCAGCTAGAACCTTCAGATTCTTGCTGGTGACCCTCCTAGATCTGCAATTGCTCTGATACCATGTGGAAATATCTGAATTTTTACACTTTATGCAGCAATTATTTATTGTTAATATGGTTATGCGTGTCCTACTTAGACAAGTTATTAACTGAATAAATTCAAGTTAAAATCGAAGCAAAACACATAATAGATCTCCACCAATCCAGATCTAGAACAAGTTCATGCACACATAGACAAAGTGACATAGTTATTTCTGGACAAATAGTCCCCGGAAAAACCCAATGCAGGAAAACCGGTCTCTGGATGTTGGAGGGTCTTATTATTAAGAATATTTCTGAATACACAAATCTGGGTTCCGGTTCTGGAAAGTCCGACAGAGAATATACTAGATCTATAGCTCACTGGTTGATCTAGGGCCAAAATAATGACTGATCCACACGCTCAAACGGGATTTACAAAACTCAGCCAAGATTAGGTCCTAGAAACCCCAGCGCTGCCCCTGAAAGCCTCTGTGTTAGCCTCTAAAGCCCCTCTAACCCTCAGCGCTGCTTCGGAAAGGACTGCGTTACCGCAGACTGGGTGACGCAGTCACTACGTTGCCCCTGAAGGGTCTCTGCATAACCCTTTGAGGGTTTCCTGTTGAAAATCACTCTATCCTTGGAGGGACTGCACTGTCCTTGTTGCTGCTCTCTTCTTCTACGTTGTCCTTGAGCTGATCTCTGCCTCTTGTGTATTCTAGACCTCGGGATTAGATCATCTCCTTGGTCTAAATTCTCCTCTCTGTAGTTGAAACACTTCTGAGTATACTTAGCAAACCCTGCCCTAGAATCTCATCTTAGCTTCAGTGCTCTGCCTTTGTGTGTCTTTACAAATGACCCCAAGTCTTTCCTTTATACTTTTCTCGTTGACAAATCAACGACCATGATCAAATCTTGAATCAATGGCTAAGATTAAAAGAAAGCTTGATTCATGTGACTTGAGACAATTTCATCACATGTTTAATGAAATTCACTTTAATTATTTAAGTTCCCTAAGTTTTAACTTAGGAAATACATTAAAATAATTAATCAATTTAATATCTCCTAAACCAGATGAAATTTCCCAAATCCATTTTTGGGTCTTGTAGATCAAGTGTACTCTAGTCCTTCCTCAAAATTTGGGACCTAGACCACAATTGATGCTACCCCAAATATACAAAATCTCAACAGTTTTGCCCAATGCTTTGTGAGGGGTCTTATTCATGATATATACAGTTGTGTTGCATGCTTCTGCCTACATAAGTCTAGGCAGATCCTGGTCATACATCATTGCATTTGCTGCCCCAACAATAGTCCTATTTTTCCGTTCTGTGATTCTCTTTTGATGCCCTCCCTTGCTCAGAAATTTGTGAATTTCTTATCAGTATATTCCCCACCGTTATCTGAACGCAATACTTTGATTTTCTTCCCGGTCAAGTATTCTACCAGTGAGAAATTTGATAACCAACCCCGGTTTTCAGTTTCTCTTTATTTCTCCCATAAAGTTAAATGCCCATTCCCATAGCCATACATTCAACAAGCTGGAAAAATAAATATTTTCTGAAAACACTAATTCTGGAAATTTCACAGTGCTGAAATGAAAAAATAAAACTCAGAAATTAAATCAGCCACACACAGAAAATAGACACGCTGATTTTTGGTCAATGTGACCCTAGAAAAACCCCCTACAACTCTTGGGGAAAACCAGTGAGAAAGCTTCTTCTTATTTCTGATAAATGCTTTTACAGTGAACAACAATACACAGTAAAAATTACAGTGAACACTAAAAACCACTTATCTTGATTTTCATGTCACCTTCGACCTTGAAAATCGTGCCAAACAACAAACAGAAAATTTACGGCATTAAATGCTATCCTTGCTGCCTCGAAAAGCGTGCCATAACTGCCTGTACAGACTGTATGGATTTTGTACGGACAAGACAACAACCCCTTCCTCGATTTCTATGCCTAGAAATTATGCCTCGAAAACTGTGCTCCTTTGTTGTTGATTCTGCTCGAAAATAGTGCTGTCATTTCCTCAAAATGCGTGCAAACTGTTGTACGAATTTTCTGCCTCTGTAACCATGCCAATAAATGCTGCTGTACAGATTTTCAACCTTGGGAAGTGTGCCCTCCTGCTGTACGGATTTGCTGTGTGTCTTTTGTTGCACTCCCTTCGCTCAGAAATTTCTCTTCAGCTTTCTCCTCCTTTGTCAATCTGCTCATGAAAGAATGAATGATCTTTTCCATCCTTTTCCTCCTTTAACCCAACCCTAAGTGACTTTTGGGGAATCCCTAAATCCAATGGCTGAGATAGCTTTAGATCTAGGGTTGAGATTAAATGCTCATTTAAGTCTCACTTTCTATTTTTTAATTCACCCCACTTTAATAAAGACCCACTTAATCATTTATTTCCAAAGTCACTTTTCACTTTCTAATTTCACACTGACTTTATTAAAGTCACTTTAAAATTAGACTTTAGTAACTTTATCACTTAAAGTCACTTTTAAATTAGATTTGACTTTATAACTTTATAAAGTCACTTTAGGAGAAAAATTAAATTCTTTTGGACACTTTTCCTAGGCCAAAGATCAAAGCCTTAGGGAACCACTTGTCCTCTGATAACCAAATTTCAACACAACCTCTTACCGAGGAAAGTGTTCCTCACCACACCCATCTTGTCTCTGAAGTAGACATGCTTGCCCCGTGGTAAGACTTTGGTAAGAATATCTGCAACCTGCTTATTAGTGGGAATATACTCAAGCTTCACAGCTCCCTTCTGAGCATAGTCTCTGATGAAATGATATTTGATCCCGATATGCTTTGACATGTCATGAAATACTGGATTCTCCGTGAGTTTAATGCAACTGTGATTATCACAGTATATCATTGAATGTCTCAATGGCTGACTAAATAAGCCAAACAACATCTTGCGAAGCCATATGGCCTCACAACTGGCTAGACTGGTTGCCATGTACTCTGCTTTCGCTGAACTCAATGCTACTGACTGCTGCTTTCGGCTGAACCACAACACCATTGCCGAACCCAACCCAAAACAACACCCTGAAGTGCTCTTCCTATCAGAAGCACAACCTGTCCAATCAGAATCAGTGTAACTTGCTAATCTCACTCCATCCCCCTGCCTATAGTCCAGACCATAATCCATTGTCCCCTACAAGTACCGCAAAATGTGTTTTGCAGCAAGCCAGTGCACCCTCCTGGGCTCACACATGAACTAGCTCATCGTGTTGACTGCAAAACATATATCTGGTCTGGTGTTGACCAAATACATCAAGGAACCAATCAGCTGTCTATACAATGTGGGATCCACCAACTCGGACTCTGAAGCATGAAGCTTCTTCCAGTTGGTGATCATCGATGTCGACATGGGTCTACAATCCTCCATGTGGAATCTACCAAGGATGTCCACAATATACTTCCCCTGCCCCAGGAAGAAATGCCCCTCCTCCTGCCACACCTCCAAACCCAAAAAGTAATGCATCAAGCCAATGTCCTTCATCTCAAACTCCGACGCAAGATCTCTCTTGCAATGCTCTGAGTCTCTCTGCACCCGTAATGACCAAGTCATCCACATACAACACCAGAATGAGAGGCTCCTCGCCTATCACAATAAAGTAAATGTTTAGGTCTGCATCACTCTTTGTGAAACCCTCTCCTGCAAGTATGTATCTATCCTGGAGTACCAAGCTTTGGGATCTTGCTTCAAGCCATAAAGGGCCTTCTTCAATCTGCACACATGGGACTCCTTACCATGCACTTCAAAGCCCTATGGCTGCTCAATGTACACCTCCTCCTGTATGAAGCCATTGAGAAATGTTGTCTTCACATCCTTCTGGTGGATCTTCCAACCCATCTCTGCTGCTATCGATATGATGGAGCGAATCGAAGTATATCAAGCCACGGGAGCGAAGGTCTCCTCATAATCAACTCCCTCTACTTGGGAGAACCCTCTAGCCACAAACCTTGCTTTGAATTTCTCAATGCTGCCATCTGCAACATGCTTCACCTTGTAAAGCCATCTGGAAGTAACCACGGATTTGCCCTCAGGCTTCGGCACCACCTCCCAAACATCATTCTTCATGATAGAAGAATACTCTTGCATGGCCTCTCTCCAAATCTGTTGGCTAGCTGCCTCCTCATAGCTAGAAGGCTCAGAGTCAATGATGTTGGCAACCATTGCCATATAACTACACAACCTATCAGGTGGTCTGCTCTCTCTGACCGGCCTCTTTGGCCCAACAACAAATGTGGCCTCTCTCAAGGTGTCTTGAAGCCACTTGGGCTTCCTCTTCCCTGAGCACACTTCTCCTGCTGGAGAATGAAACTCCTCCTCCTCATCATCAGGAGCCTGAAGTCCTGACTGTCTGTCTGCTGTCTTCCTGCCTGAACCTGAACTTGTAGATACTGAAGTAACGTGTGAACTGTCCATCAGTGGACTCCCTAATGAACTGCTCTGCATGCTGCCCGAAGCACCACCCCTCTGACTCTGTGAGCCACTGCTCACTGATAGGCCTGACACCGTAATTGATGTACCTCCGGATCCTCCTGATCCCTGCCCACTAGATCCCTGTGACTGACTCAGTTGCTCCTGAGGGTCTTGCTGATCTAGATACTCTAACTCCCGTGACCTCCTGAAAGCCCTGTCCTCCTCAAACTTCACATCCCGCCTGACAACAACTCTCCTCTGTGTGGGAATATAAATCCGAAAGGCCTTCGAGGTTTCACTATAGCCCACAAAGACACCTTTCTCTGCGGTGGGCTCTAGTTTGGTCCTCTTCTCCTTGGGTACGTAGGAGTATGCAATACACCCAAAGATACGAAGATGACCAACATCAAGCTTCTTCCCAGAAAAAGCCTCCTCCGGAGTCACATGCCCTAAGGCATGATGCAGACTTCTGTTATGCAAATATACAACAGTATTGCAGGTCTCTGCCCACAAAAACAATGGTAACCCCTGATCATGTAACATGGCTTTGGCAGCCCCTCCGATGGATCTGTTCTTTCTCTCCGCAACCCTGTTCTGCTGGGGGTTGTAAGGAACAGTGAACTCCCTCCTAATGCCTGCCTCCGCACAATAATCAACAAACTCACCAAGGGTGTACTCCCCTCCATTGTCCGACCTCAGGGACTTGATCTTTCGACCTGTCTAAGTCTCCACAAGAGCTCTGAACTCCTGAAACCGCTTGAAGACCTCACTCTTGGTCTTCAAGAAATAAATCCAGGTCCTCCTGGAGTGATCATCAATGAATAAAACATAATACTCATATCCACTCAAGGAAACATGAGACATCTGACTGTTCACATCGGAATGAATCAAATCAAGTATCCCAGTCGATCTGCTGTCACTGCTGGGAAAAGGGGATTTGGAAAACTTGCCCATAGCACATCCTTTGCATATATCAAAGTGATCAAACTGAAATCTGGCACACCTATAGTGATCTCCTGCAATGTCCTCAAGGCCCCATGATACATGTGCCCCATCCTGCGGTGCCAAATCTCACACAGCTTTGAACTGCTAGGTCTGTTGCCGGTACTACTACTCAATGTCAAAAGGGGCTGAAATGCAAACTTGTACACCTTTGCATGGCATACACCTATCACTCTAGCTGAATCAGCTGGAGCGCCCCTGGGATATATCAGCATCTGTCCTCTCCTGAACAATATCTCATATCCTCTGTCCTCCAATGCTGAGACGGATATGAGGTTCTTCTTCATCCCTAGCACATATAGAACATCTGACACCTTCAAGGGAGGTTTGGGTTCCCTGTGAAATGTCAATGTTCCCACACCGACTCCTCTAACAACGGTGTCATCTCCAAGTACTACCTCTATATCAGTGCCACTCTCTGAAAGCTCTGAGAAGTACTCATGGACTCCTGTCATATGACGTGAAGCCCCACTATCAACATACCAGATACCTGAAGATGCTCCGCTAGTGGAGGGAAATGCACACTCCCTCTCAACCTTCGTGGCAGGTGATCCTGCTGTAGTGGACTCACAAGCAATGAACCCAAACTCTCGGTCAAAGCTATTCGTAAAGTCCTCTATCTCTGCTGATGCTGCCATGCTCTGGTTCTTCCCCTTCTTATTCTTCTGCGGACACACAACTGCATAGTATCCTATCTTCTGACAATTCCAACACTTCACCTTGGAATAGTCCTTCTGCGTGTTCCCTTGTTTACCTTTACCTTTGCCTTTCCCCCACCAAGACTTGTGGAAGTTTGCTTCTTTCCCTTGCCTTTCTTGCATCCTGCCAACAGTGCTACATTCTCATCTTGCTCAACTGGTTTGGCTGCCCCAAGCTGGCTCTTTCTGATTTCTGTCTGTATGCAATCGTCCCAGAACCTCTCCCAAGAGGGAAGGGTCTCACGTGCACAAACCCCATCAGCAAAGTTCAGCCATGAACTGGGAAGGCTATTCACTGCAATCCGCACCAACTCAGTGGGTGGAATGACCTCTTCAACTGCTGCCAATGCATCTCTCACATTAGTAATCTTTGTGAGATATCCAGCTGCACTATCAGTCTTACCCATCTTAATGGTCTTTAGCTTCTCCCTTAGGACCATTTTCCTGTTCTCATTGGTGCTTTGGTAGAGATTGGTCAATGCAGTCCACATCTCATGAGCATATCTCTTTCCTCTCACAAGAGGAATGCAATGGTCTTTGATTCCATCTATAATCTGTCTCTTACCCTTGTTATTCTTTTTATTAAAGGCTGCCAATTGAACAACATCAGTGGGCACATTAACAGGGTTCTGTGCGGTATGCACCATGATATTCTAGACTTCTGCTTCTTCTTTGCATTCTCTCCTTCCATACACTGTAATTATTATGCCCATTCAACTTATCCTCCATCCTCAAGCCCAAAGACATGCTTGCTGTCCTAAATAAGCTGAAAAAAAGACTGCTGTAGTAAAGTTAATGATTTTTGTGTGAAAAATCAGCTTGCTGTAATTTTTTTTCTTACTGTCCCAAATTGTCTTTTTTCAGCAAAATAGCTTCGATACCATGTAGAAATTTACCAACCCTGGTTTTCAGTTTCTCCTTATTTCTCCAAATAGTTAAATGCCCATTCCCATAGCCATAAATTCAACAAGCTGAAAAAATAAATATTTTCTGAAAACACAAATTCTGGAAATTTTCAAATGCAGGAAATTGCAGAAATAAAAACTCAGAAAATAAATCAGTCACACAGAAAATAGACACGCTGATTTTTGGTCAATGTGACCTTGGAAAAACCCCCTACAACTCTTGGGGAAAACCAGTGTGAAAGCTTCTTATTTCTGATAAATGCTTTTACATTGAACAACAATACACAGTAAAAATTACAGCAAACACTAAAAACGACTTATCTCGATTTTCATGCCGCCTTCCACCTTGAAAATCGTGCCAAACAGCAAACATAAAATTTACAGAAAAATTACAGCATTAAATGCTGTCCTTGCTGCCTCGAAAAGCGTGCCAGAATTTCCTGTATGGACTGTACGGATTCTGTACGGACAGGACAACAACCACTTCCTCGATTTTTGTGCCCAAAAATTCTGTCTTGAAATCCGTGCTCCTTTGCTGCTGATTATGCTCCTTGAAAACAATGCTGTCATTTCCTCGAAATGCGTGCAAACTGCTGTACGGATTTTCTGCCTCGGTAACCGTGCCAATAAACGCTACTGTACGGATTTTCAGCCTTGGGAAGTGTGCCCTCCTACTGTACGGATTTGTTGTGTGTCTTTTGTTGCTCTACCTCCAGTCAAAAATTTTTCCTCAGCTTTCTCTCCTCCTCCCTCAATCTGCTCATGAAAGAATGAATGACCTTTTCTCTCATTTTCCTCCTTTAACCTAACCCTAAGTGACTTTTGGGAAATTCCTAAATCTAATGGCTGAGATAGCTTTAGATCTAGGGTTGAGATTAAATGCTCATTTAAATCTCACTTTCTATTTTTTAATTCACCCCACTTTAATAAAAACCCACTTAGTCATTTATTTCCAAAGTCACTTTTCACTTTCTAATTTCACATTGACTTTATTAAAGTCACTTAAAAATTAGACTTTAGTAACTTTATCACTTAAAGTCACTTTTAAATTAGATTTGACTTTATAACTTTATAAAGTCACTTTAGGAGAAAAATTAAATTCTTTTGGACACTTTTCCCTAGGCCAAAGATCAAACCCTTAGGGAACCACCTGTCCTCCGGTAACCAAATTTCAACAACCAGAGCTTTAAATTCTCTGAACCGATCAAAGACCTCATCCTTGGTCTTTAAGAATTAAATCCAAGTCTTCTAGTGGACATTGGTTTGCAGATATCTAAGTGTATTAGTCCTGATACACTTTTCGCCCTCTTGTTGCTTCTGAAATATGCCGCTTTAGGGTACTTCCCTAGTACGCACCCTCTGGACACATCATCATGCTTGGTGGTAAGGATTGGAACTTCCGTAATAGTTTCTCTGATCATTTTCAGAGCTCCATGGTGTAGATGCCCCATTTGTTTGTGCCATAGCTCATTCAGATATGATTTGCCACTTAGATTGCTGCCTACAAGTGCCATTGGAGACTCAAGTTGCAACTTATATAGTCTGTTGCTTTGAGTTCCAATCCGAGTCTTCTTCTTTTAGCTTGGATGCTTGACATACACTTTTCTTCTGATAAAGTATACATCATATCCCTTGTCATGCAATTGAGACACTGAAAGTAAATTCATTCCCATACTTTGCACATGCAGCACATTAGTGGCTCAGAGAATGTCTACTACTTATGTCTGAAATGTTACGGTCCCTTTTCCTACAGGGGTACACTTTAGGTCCAAACTCCATGTTGTGATGCTCAGATGTAGATGCCAATCTTTTTATTGGATTCCTCTTTCGGAGAAGTGCAAGACCGATCTAAAGATCATCTTGATTTGATGAGCAGAACATTCATTTTGAATTTATTCAAAATATGTGCAGGTCGGCTTGGAATGAAATGTAGGCTTGAAGCCCCAGCAGTTGTGTCACACACCGTCATTGATAGATATAAATAGGTCAACGTTGGAGGTCATTTTCACTCATCCATCCTTACACATTTTCTCTCATCATCTGATTTGTTCGATCACCTTGAAGGCTCTTCTTCATCCACACGTGGGAAAATGCAGCACGAAGATATTCTGTTATTCGACCTAGGGTTTCAGCCCAGATTTGACCAGTGTTGACTTTGGTCAACGCATGGTCAAACTGACCCAAATCTGTCCCAGAATTTCGATTTTTGCTGTCCGCATTTATTGGCACAAAAATCGATGCTAGACATTGACTTTGACTGGGTTGCGTTGACTTTTTGTTGCTGTTGTTTTGCATTGACCGTTGACTGTGACAACGTTGACTTTCGTTGACTTTGGGTTGACTGATATTTCTATCCGAGAGGGTTGTGTGACACTTCTGGTTGGCTGACCGTATTGAGACTTTGTTGTTTGAAGCATCCTGTTGACCGCAATAATGCACCAACACACATATATTTTTAGCTTGTCTTCTATCGATCTACTGGTTTGTTCTATCAGCGTTTTACTTTCTTGTTTATGTGATTGCTGTTTGATAATGGGGATAAAAAGTAAAGTTGCATCAAGCATAGAACATCTACAAAAATTTATATGGTATCAGAGTCGAGGTGAAGACAAAGCCCAAGTTTGTAGCTATCATCGAAGAAGAGCATGGGTACCTCAAACTACAATGGCTTTAACACTGGTGACAAATTGACTGGGAAGGAAGACTTCCATGCCTGGAATTGACATTGGATCTTATGTTGGAAGACCAAGATGTCATGGACTATGTGCAGGGTAAAATCCAAGAGCCTCCATCCACTGCACCTGCTGCCACCAAGTCAAAGTATAAGAAGGGGGAAATCAAAGCAAAGTTGATGATTAGAGACTCAATTCATAAGAGTCTGGTTGCCTACATCTCTGCGCTGGGCACATCCAAGGAGATGTATGATAAGTTGGTCAACATGTTCAAGGCCAACAATGCAAATCAAGTCCTATTCTTTAAGAATCAATTGAAGAATCTGAAGAAAGGCAGAGATGAATCCATCCAATCATATTTTCTGAAGCTGACCGAAATCAGGAATAATTTTCTGGCTATTGGGGAGACAATAGCTGATCGAGAGATGGTTCTCATCGCACTTGGAGGTCTCTCATCCGAATGGCATGTTTTCAATACTACCATTCTCAATAATAATGTGATACCTGATTTTGATGAAGTACTATCAAGATGCGTACAAGAAGAGACAAGGATGAAGGAATATGAAAATGAAGGAAATGCTGCCTTCACTGCTTGTGCTAAGAAGAACTTTGGTGGTCCAAGGAACAAAGGAAGAGTAGTGGCCCAAGGAAAAAAAGGTACCACCACAAGACAAACCACTATGCTAGAGAATGCCCTTTCAAGAAGGATTCCCTCGATGATGATGACAACAACAACCGAAGGAATGGCAATCAAAGGAACAACAGGTTCAAAGGAAAAATGAAGGCTCCCTCTGGTGGAAATGGGCAACCTTACAAAAGGTCGAGAAATTCCAGGTATGAGAAATCAAATGTTGTTGATGGTAAAAGAAACGAATTCATTCTTGTATCTGCGCTCTCAAGGCACATCACTGGGTTCAAGGAAGCACTTTTTGACATTGTTGAGAAGGATGTTAATATGAAAATTATCCTTGGAGATAATGCCACATATCCTGTGAAAGGGACAGGGACTGTGAACCTCCACTTGACTCAAGGTCAAGTCCTCCACTTGCAAGATGTACTATATGTACCTGATTTGAAGAGGAACCTTGTGTCTATTTCGGCCATGGAAGACAAAGGTTTTAATGTGGCATTCATTGATGGGAAGGTGTGTATTTGGAACAAGAGTTTCAAGGAAGCTATCACGATTGGGTTTAGAGTTGATACAATCTACCAGGTTGGAGGAAGTCCACTAGGAGCGATGACATGTGATACTATCCGACAGAATGAACTATGGCATTAGAGGTTTGGACACCTTCACTACAAAGCCCTTCCCGAAGCAAGGAAGGTGGTGACGGGGATGCCTGAATTCAAGAATGATCATGAAGGTGTATGTCAGGATTGTGCCGAAGGAAAGCATACAAGGGGACCTTTCCCCTCAAGTGTCATAAAGACATTTGATGTCTTGCAATTAGTACATTATGATATGTCTGGTATGCTACCCGTGACATCCTTGGGAGGATGTTCTTATTATATGACGTTCATAGATGACTTCTCTCGCAAAACCTAGATATACTTCTTGAAAAGAAGGATGAGGCTTTCATGTGGTTCCATACCTTCAAATCCTTGGTGGAAAATCTAACATGGAAAAAGATCGAGATATTGAGGACCGATAATGGCATTGAATATGAGATGAACGAGTTCAAGAATCTTTGTAGAGAAGCTGGCATCAAGAGGGAGACCACAACTGTATATACTCCTGAGCAAAATGGCGTTGCTGAAAGAAAGAACAGGACCATCGTGGAAGCTGCTCATGCCATGCTATGTGACCAAGGTCTTCCGAAGTTTCTGTGGGGAGAAGCTGTGAACACTGCTGTGTAGATACAAAACCGATGCCCGCATTCTGCTCTGGACTCCAAAACTCCCGAAGAGGTTTTCTCTGGTAAGAAACCTGACGTCTCACATTTTAGAGTTTTTGGATGTCCTGTTTATTTTCATGTGCCGAAGGAGAAGAGGAGCAAGCTGTATGCTTTTGGGAAGAAAGGAATGCTTGTGGGCTATAGCAAAACTTTGAAGGCCTATAGAGTCTATGTGCCTGGTCAAATGGAAGTGGAGATATGCCACGATGTTAACTTTGACGAAGATGCTTCCTAGCGGAAAGTAATCAATCTTCCGAGATCTGAGGAGGATCATGAAGCAAGGCCTGGAAATCAAGAAGAATCGAAGGATGAGATGATGCCCGATGTTGAAGGGCTGATGGACCCTATTGATCCACCTCCTTCAATGAGGAAAAGACCATCATGGCTCAGGGACACTCTCGAGGATGCCGAGAATCATATGGCCCCAAGGGGAACATTCCGTGAAAGCAAGAAGCCGAATAGATACCAAGGGTATCTAGCAGCCATGAGTACAATTGTACAATCTGAGTCTGGATCTTTTGAGGAAGCCGTAGAGCATCAGGTCTGGAAGGATGCTATGCACGAAGAATATGAGTCCATTATGAAGAATGATGTCTGGGATGTGGTTCCAAGACCGGAGGACAAAGCAGTTTTCACCTCGAAATGGCTCTATAAGATCAAGCATAGATCTGATGGTAGTGTTGAAAAATTCATGGCAAGATTTGTTGCCCGTGGCTTCTCTCAAAAGGAAGGCGTAGACTATGATGACATGTTTGCACCTGTGGCCCGATATACCACCATTCGATCTATCATAGCCCTTCCTGCTAAGCAAGGATGGAATCTTCATTAGATGGATGTGAAAACCGCATTTTTGCATGGTGCGATAAAGGAAGAGATGTATGTGGAGCAACCTCTGGGGTTCGAAGTCCAGGATCGGGACACCCATGTTTGCAGGTTGCAGAAAGCCCTCTATGAGTTAAAGCACACACCCAAAGCTTGGTACAAGAGGGTAGATAGCTACCTAATGAAGCTGGGCTTCACTTGTAGTAATGCTGATCTGAACCTTTACTTCAAGGTTGATAGAGAAAATCCTCTCATTCTGGTGTTGTATGTGGATAACCTCTTCTTGACAGGTGTTGACCCTCTCATTCATCAATGTAAGAGGGAGCTCGCTGCGGAGTTCGAGATGAAAGACCTAGGACTGATGCATTACTTCGTAGGCCTTGAGGTTTGGGAGAGACCTGGCGAGATTTTCCTTTCTCAAGGAAAATATATTGTGAAGCTTCTGGAAAGATTTGGAATGGTGGACTGTAAGTCTGTGTCGACACCGATGGAGCTCAACTTTAAGAAGTTGAGTGGCAGCGCTGCCGGCTCGTGCTAGCAAATCCTACTGAGTATCTTCAACTTGTAGGGGCCCTGATGTTCTTAGTGAACACTCATCCGGGCGTATGTTTTGCAGTGAACACTTTGAGTCAACATATGGTTGAACCTCATCACATTCACTGAGTTGGTGCCAAGAATTTGTTGAGATATAAACCATGGGCTGAGATACACTGTCAGGAGCGTGACACTCCATGGATATACTGATGCCGATTGGGCTGGCAGTGTGGTGGATCGTAAGAGCACATCGGGATGCTACTTCACACTTGGGTCTGCTTTGATATCATGGATGAGTAGGAAGTCGGTGGCTTTGATCACTGCGGAGGCCGAATACATTGCAGCGAGGATGGCTTTGAGCACTGCAGGTTCCTATAGAGGTTTCAGACCTCTGGGCTGAATTTGTCAGCCGGGAATGATGTCTTTGTGACTGACTCACTTTTGTTCTGAAATAAAGAAGCCAACAAAGCAAGTTACAACGGGATGATGCACGATGTTTGGATGGCATAGGTGTATGGAGTTCTCCCTAGTTGAGAGGGAGTGTTAATTTTGGACAACTAGGTCCAAACTCCATGTTGTGATGCTCAGATGAAGATGCCAATATTTTTATTGGATTCCTCTTTCAGAAAGGTGCAACATCGATCTAAAGATCATCTTGATCCGATGAGCAGAACATTTATTTTGAATTTATTCAAAATATGTGCAAGTCGGCTTGGAATGAAATGTAGGCTTGAAGCCCCAGCAGTTGTGTCACACACCCTCATTGATTGATATAAATAGGTCAATGTTGGAAGTCATTTTCACTCATCCATCCTTACACATTTTGTCTCATCAGCTGATTGGTTCGATCACCTTGGAGGCTCTTCTTCATCCACACGTGGGAAAACGCAGCAAGAAGATTTTATGTTTTTCAACCCAGGGTTTTAGCGCAGATTTGACCAACGTTGACTTTGGTCAACTGACCCAAATCTGTCCTAGAATTCCGATTTCTGCAGTCCGCATTTATATGCATAGAAATCGAGGTTGGACGTTGACTTTGACTGGGTTGCATTGACTTTTTGCTGTTGTTATTTTCCATTGACCATTGACTGTGACAACGTTGACTTTTGTTGACTTTGGGTTTACTGATATTGCTGTCCGAGAGGGTTGTGTGACACTTCTGGTTGGCTGATCGTATTGAGACTTTGCTGGTTGAAGCATCTTGTTGACCGCCGTAACGCACCAACACACATATTTTTGGCTTGTCTTCTGTCGATCTACTAGTATGTTCTGTCGACATTTTACTTTCTTGTTTATGTGATTGCTGTTTGATATTGGGGATAAAAAAGTAAAGTTGCATCAAGCATAGAACATCTACAAAAATTTATAGGAAGTCCATCCATTCTTCTTGATAGCTGGAGAAATGATCTCTTTGTCCAGTGATATGGGCTGAAGCCCTGCTATCAATATACCAATAGTTTGATGATGCAGAGCTAAATAAACACGTACAGTCCTTTTCCAGCCTAGAGGTCAACTCTGAAATAACTCGATCTTCCATATTCTTCGTGCTTTTCCTTTTCGCAGGAGCTTTTGCAGAAGCAATGCATAAGCCCCCAAGAGTACGATTTGCTGCTAGAGCAGCAGTGCAAGTTCCCTTTAGCGTAGACCCTCCTACTTTCTTGCCCATCCTTGCTCTGATACCATGTGAAAATTTCAACTTGAAATTCTACTGCAATATCTGATATTATTTCTGCTACTTATTATTTAGAAATAAGTTATTTACAGAAATCTCTTCAGTAAGTATTGAAATAAATTCAAATGCAGACTTCACCATACAATTATTGAGCAAAATTATAAGGAAATACTAGAAAAATTATAAGGAAACCCTTGCAACATTCCTGAAATTCGACCATGCAATTTGCCTAAACAATTCGTCCTCCTTGCCACACGTGTGAGAGAGAAGATCTACCCAATAGCTGTATGAATCAATTAGAGAAGGAGAGAGAAGAAAATGTGTGTGTGATGATGATGCCAAATGAGGTGAGAGGTTACTTGTATGTATACAAGTAGTTGAGGGTGAAGTGACATGTCTCTTGGGCTTCATGAGCCTAAATGATGATGTGGCTGACCTGAACAATTTAAACATGTGTGGGCATAAATTCAAAAGCACACTTCTGTTTATCCAAATTAGATGATCTTTAGATCAATTTTGGTCCTCTCCAAAAGAGGAATTCAACTAGGGAGAATTCCACCTGCCAATCCCTCCATCATCATCGATCATCATGCCATCATGTCATCATGTACCATCTCTCTATCTCATCTCATCACTGCTCTGCTGAACATTGATATGGATAATGAAGAAGAATCGATCGAGAGTGACTCACAAGACCTTATCACTCTCCATTGAAAAAGTTAGTTCAGAGGTATAACCTCAATCAAACTTGATCCCATATCAAGTTGTTGAACACCATGCATCCTAGACATAGGGAGTACTGTTGAAAAGTGTAACTGGGATCGATCTTCATATTGACTATGTAATTATGTATTTATGTAAAGAAGAAGACAAAGATAATAAAATGTATTTTTGTTGTACTTACTTCATGGTTTCATGAGCAAGATTTTTATTATAGGTCAATAGACTTCTTCTTGATGTCTATTAGGGTTGTCTTCTGGTTACTAGTATAATTAAGTGTCGTGTATATGAAGAGTCTTGTCATCAATATATGCTCCAAGACCTTGTCATGAATCCTTGAAGGAATGGCTAAAGACAACCTTCATTAACACTGGAAATTATGGTCTCCAAGTCGGCCTCTTTACAGTGATGAAGTCGGCCTACACACTGGGTATAAGGTTGGCCTAAAAGGAAGGAACTATGCCATATATATATGCAGGACCTGCAGCTCATTTGGCACCAAGCAGATTGCAGATTGTTCTGAAATAGAATGCGGATACACCTATAGATGATGCGGATTTCAGAGAAGATTAAAGTGTGGGTTAATGACAGAATTCAGTGCGGATATATATGAGATCATACAACTTGATAAAATCTGGATAAAGTACGAGGATTAAAGTATGGTGCAGATTTGTTCTGAAGCACTCTGAAGCAGAGGATGCAAATCAAAATGAAGGGGCCACGGTCAAATGGAGTATGGTCAAACCTGTAATGAACACACTTATATACACCTAAGGTTTGTGTTCAATTCGTATGTCATGTCATGCAAAGAATTAAGGTTGATGATTATGCTGTGATGTGAAGTTTAAGGGTTATTACAGTATGGGAAAAAGGACAAATGAAAGGTTCTACAAAGTTTCTAGTGTATTAAAAGTGAAGGACAAGATCTCGAATGATCCTGCATCTAATATCTGAATTAGCAAGAAGAAGTGTTTGAAGATATACTCAGAGATCGAGCTCTCTAGTGTTGGTGCAGGACAGTGCAAGTTGGTGCAGAAAAGAATGATCAGTATTGAAGGCAGTCAAAGAATCATTGACAAGGTCTTGGAGGCATTCCTAGGTCAAGGGTCTGAGTCTTGGTCATGGTACTTGTCATTTGAAGATCTATTAGAAGAATTCCTTACGGGTTTTCCTCTCCAAGAGAGAGAGGTTTTGCCCTGGCTCTAGGAGCATAATTTTGTGTCTCGTGTATTTTGATAATTGACTTGATGAAAGACTAAATAATCTAAAGAAGAGAGGACATAAGTAACTCAAGTAAGCTCACAAGTAATTGAAGAATTTGAATTAATCATCATCCCTCTAAATTCTCAACAAGTACGATAGTGCACAATGCGTCCATCGGTAGTGCTATGGTCCCTATCCACTTTTTCCAACTCATTAGCTAGATGAGGTGCTTCCCATGACTCCCAGACTACATGGGTAGGATGTATGTTGGGTTAACAACAAGAGAAGGTGAACCACTCATCCTGCTCACATGCCATAGGAGAAGGTGAACCACTCATCCTGCTCACATGCCATAGGAGAAGGTGAACCACTCATCCTATGCATATGTCAATCATAGGGGAAGGTGAACCACTCAACCTACACACGTGTCATCAATCTTAGGGGAAGGTGAACCACTCACCCTACACACATGTCAACCATCATGTGGTGACACAAGGGAAAGTGAACCACTCACCTTGAACATGACGCACCAATAGGGGAAGGTAAACAACTCACCCTATGGCTGCTCATAGCTCTAAGAAGTATCCCAAGCCCCTAGGAACTCCCAGAGCTCAATGTCCAACTTAAGTGTGACCCTCATGGGAGGGTATTTCCACGACTCCAAGTCTCTCTCAGAAGGCTAAGAATTTGACATTCCCTAAGGGCTTCGTGAGGATCTCTGTGACCTGCTCATCATCCTGATGTGTTGGAGCCGTATTGCTCCCCACTGTACCATATCCCGGATAAAGTGGTACTTGATATCAATATGCTTGGAGCGGTCGTGGAACACGAGATTCTCTGAAAGGCGAATCCCACTCTAGTTGTAGCAAAATATCATGGTGGTATCAACACGTGCTCGAATAGCTCTCTAAAGAGCTTCTTCAACCAAGCAACCTCACAACAGGCCATACTAGCTATAATGTATTTAACCTCGACGATGCTTAAAGCAACTGATTTCTGCTTCCTGCTCATCCAAGAAATTGAAGCAGACCCCAATGAGAAGCAACATCCAAATGTTCTTTTATGATCCACCACCCAACTAACCCAGTCAACATCATTATATCCACGTAGCCTCAAATTTTCGGCAGTGTATCTCGATCCATAGTTGATTGTGCCGTGAGATATCTCAAGAAGTTCTTAGTAGCAATCCAATGTATGTGATGAGGCTCGACCATAAATTGACTCAACGTATTCACAACGAAGCATATGTCCGGACGAGAGTTTACCAAGAACATTAGGGCCCCCACAAGTTGTCTATATTCAGAATGGTTTGCCAATTCAGGTCCAACAACACTTCCACATAGCTTCTTGAAGTTGAGTTCCATCGAAGTAGACACAAACTCACAATCCACCATCCCACATCACTTGAGCAACTTCACAATGTATTTTCCTTGAGAAAAGGAAAATCTCACCTGACTTTTGCCAGACCTCCAAGCCTAGAAAGTAGTGCATCAGTCCTAGGTCCTTCATTTCGAATTCAGAAGTCAACTCCCTCTTGCATTGATAAATGAGAGCGTTTGCACCTGTCGAAAAAGATCATCTACATAAGGGACCAAAATGAGAGGCATGTCCTTTTCAACCTTGAAGTATAGGTTAGGATCAACATCGCTCCTTGTAAATCCCAACTTCATAAGATAGCTATCAATTGTCTCATACCAAGTCCTATGGACTTGCTTCAACCCATAGAGAGATTTCTTCAACCTGCATACATGTGTCCTTCGATCTTGTACTTTTGAACCCCTGAGGTTGTTCCAATTAGACTGCCTCCTTAAGCGAGCCATGCAAGAAAGCAGTCTTAATGTCCATTCGATGTAGGCTCCATCCTTGAGAGGTAGCAAGAGCAATCATAGATCAGATAGTGGTATATCGGGCAATCGGTGCAAATATCTTGTCATAGTCCACTCCTTCCTTTTGAGAGAAGCCTTGAGCAACAAACCTGGCCTTATATTTCTCAGCACTCCCATCTGCTCCATGTTTAATTTTGTATAGCCATTTTGAGTTGACTACAGACTTGTCCTTCGGTCTAGGCACCACATCCTAGACACATTTTTCATGATAGATTCATATTCCTCATTCATCGCATCCTTCCAGACTAGGCGCTTTACAACTTCTTCGAACGTACATGCCTCGGTTTGAACTTTGAACAATAATACTCATATCAGCTAAGTACCCTTGATACCTGTTTGGCTTCTTACTTTCGTGAAATGCCCCTCTTGGAGCAATATGTCTTTCCGCATCTTTGAGAGTATCTTTGAGCCGCAAAGGTCTTTTCCTTGAGTTAGAGGGATCACTGGGAGGTGGATCAATGGGATCCATTGGGCCTTCAACATCAGGCATATGCTCATCTGTTAGAGGTTCATCATGCTTTTTTGTAGCATCATCATTATCCTTCCTTGTAATGGAGAGATGCTTGGCTTTCCCAAGGGCAATGTTTTCATTGAAGGTGACATCATGGCTTACTTCCACATCTCTTTGACCAGACACATATGCCTTTGAATTTTCACTGTAGCCCACAAATGTACCTTTCCTCCGAGATGCTTCCAACTTGTTTCTTTTCTCTTTAGGAGCTTGAAAATACATGGGACATCCAAATATTCTAAAATGAGAAACATAAGGTTTCTTACCAGTGAAAACTTCTTCGGGTGTCTTGAAATCCAATGCTTGATGGGGGCTCCTATTTTGAACATACACGACAGTGTTGGCAGCTTCTCCCCATAAGAACTTCGGTAGACCTTGATCATGGAGCATGGCAAGGGTGGCTTCCATGATTGTTCGATTCTTCCTTTCAGCAACTCTATTTTTCGTAGCAGTGTATGGAACGGTTGTATCCCTCTTGATGCCAACCTATCTACAAAAGTCATTGAATTCATTTGATTCATATTTGGTTCCATTGTCGGTCGTCAATATTTTGATCTTCAATTTTTGATTTTCCACCAAGGCTTTGAAAGAACAGAGCCATTTTAGCATTTCATCCTTCTTCTTCAAGAAATAGATCCATGTTTTGCGAGAGAAGTCATCCACAAAAATTGCATAGTATAAGTATCCTCCCAATGATGTTACGGGAAACATACCAGGTAGGTCAGAATGGAGCAATTGAAGACTATCAATAGTTTGGCTTTCACTTGAAGGGAATGGTCCCCTTGTAAGTTTCCTAGATGCACAACGCTGACAAACTCCTTCATTTTTCAAGTTGAACTCAGGCATACCTGTGACCATCTTCCTTACCCCAGGTAAGGCTTTGTAATGAAGGTGGGCAAATCTCTAGGGCCATAATTCAGATTGAAGAGAAGTATCGCAAGTCAAGGTTCCCAAAGGACTTCCTCCAACTTGATAAAGACCATCAACCTTAAATCCAAGTTTGAATGCATCTTTAGGGTTTCTTTGCCAAATATGTACCTTTCCATCACTGAATGCTACCTTGAAGACTTTATCTTCCATTGCAGAAATAAACACCAGGTTCTTCTTCAAATCAGGCACATATAATACTTCTTGTAGATAAATGGTTTGACCTTGATTCAAGTGAAGAGTGACAATACTTATCCATTTCACGGGGCTGGTGGCATTATTTCCAAGTATGATTTCCAAATTAGTCTCCTTTTCAATCAAATTTGAGAGAGTCTCTTTTTACCCAGTGAAGTGCCTTGAGGCTCCACTATCAATCAACCAGTGATTCAAGGTATCTGGAGGAGAGGCAGTAGATAGAGTGGAAATAAGATAAAATTCATTTTGTGTTTCTACAACATTACTTTCATCATATTTGGAATTTCTCGTCCTTTTGGGAGGTCGACCATTTCCATATCGAGTAGCAGGAGCATTCCTCTTTCCTTATTGTTGAACTTCTTGTTCCTTTGATTGCCATTGCCTTTGAAATTGATGTTGTTGTTGTCGTCATCCCTTGGAGAATCCTTCTTGTGAGGACAATCTCTAGCATAGTGGTCGAACCCATTACAATTGTAGCACCTTCCTTTTCTTCCTTCTTTGAATCCTTGCTTGAATCCTTGACCCTGTCTCCTTGGACCAACATTATTTATCCTCTTAACATGAGCGGAGAAGGTAGTAGGTTCGTTTCCATTTGAAGGCTTGTCTCTCTCCATCATCCTCGTCTCTTATTGAGTGAGTCTAGCCAATAATTCATTGAAACTAGGAATCCTGTCATTGTTCCGAATGATGGTGTTAAACACATCCCATGCTCTTGAAAGACCTTTAGGTGCAATGAGAGTGAGCTCCTTGTCAGCAATAACTTCTCCAATAGATAGTAGATCATTCTTGATTTGTGTTATTCTCATAAAGTAGGATTAGATAAACTCCCCTTTATCCATCTTGATGTCCTTCAACTTGTTCTTGAGAAAGAGGATTTGATTTGCATTGTTCACTTTGAACATCCCAACCAGCTTATCATACATCTCCTTAGATGTTCCCAATTCAGAAATTTAGGCAACCAAATGCTTTTGAATGGAGTCTATGATAATTCTTTTAACTTTGACCTCACCTTTCTTATACTTCGTCTTTGCAGCAACATGTGCATTTGAAGGCGACTCCACCACTCTTCCTTGCACAGTCCATGGCATCATGCTCTTCCAAAGTCAAAGCCAAAGTCATCTTCCATGCATGATAGTCAGATTTGTCCTTGAGCTTATCTTTAGATTTGAAGTAAGATGTAGTAGCCTTTGAGGCTAGTCCAATAATCTGTTGCAGAATGCAACTAGGTTCGGTCTTCATAAGTGTACTTGAGTCATAATGAAATGTATTTATCAAAAGCAAGAAAAAGAAATTATTATTATTATTATGACTTATTAAAGCATGGGTTTCATGCTTTGGTCATCATGTTTTAGGTCAATTTTCCCATTGAGGACTTCTAGGATTTATGTTGAGTCATTAGAGTCATTGCACATATAATGAGACCCTTCTTGGGCTTTTGAATCATGTAAAAAGAATTATGATTGAGTCACCTCCACACCAAGTCGACCCTTACCTGATCAAGTCGGCCTACATTAAGGTAATTTGAACTCCAGAAGAGGCTATATAAACAATGCAGTTCGATTAATTTGGTGCATCCACTCACAAGTTCCATATAAGAGCAAAAGAAGCAATAGTACGAAATTGCAGGAGAAGAAGGAAGGTCACAAGATCAAAGTCTTTCTGGGGTATCTCTCTCACACGTGGATTTACTGGGCTATTGCTGGAAGATCGAAATCTCTGCTGCTAGGTTGAAGCTTTTGCTGCATCAAGGTTGAAGCTGCTGCTGCATCAAGGTAGAAGTTGCTAAGTCGAAGCTGCTGCTGCATCAAGGTCGAAGTTGCTAGGTCGATTTGCTGCTGCATCAAGGTCGAATTTGTTGCTGCATCAAGGTCGAATTCGTCGCTTGGTCGAAGCTGCTACTGCATCAAGGTCAAAGTTGTTTCTAGGTCGAAGCTACTACTGCATCAAGGTTGAAGTTGATAGGTCGAAGTTGCTGCTACAAGATCGAAGTTGTTACTGCTACTAGATCAAAGTTTTTGCTATTAGATCGAAATGTTGCTGCTACTGCTGTTACTGCTCTAGGTCAAAGAAAGTGTTGGAAGGTCATCATCGGCAAAAGAATGGAAGGGCTGACTTGGTGATTGGAGGAAGTCTATGTCTAGAGTCTTGGATTATCTTGTGAAACTATTTAAAAAAGGGTTTACTAGATTTTCCCCTAGATAGGGGTTTTGCCCTGACTGTCCACCTACATCTGGTGTCCTTGTTCTTCGTGTTATGGTTTTGGTAATTGCTTGATAAACTAAAGTAAAAGAAGAACACAAGAAAGTTAATAAGATAATAAGAATATCACAAGTAATTATCATCTTAAAGAAAATCTTTCTGCCTTTCTGATTCTCCAACATGGTATCAAAGCCTAGATAGGATTTTCCCCTAGATAGGGGTTTTGCGCTGACTGTCCACCTACATCTGGTGTCCTTGATCTTCGTGTTATGGTTTTGGTAATTGCTTGATGAACTAAAGTAAAAGAAGAAGAAAAGAAATTTAATAAGATAATAAGAATATCACAAGTAATTATCATCATAAAGAGAATCTTTCTGCCTTTCTGATTTTCCAACATAAGATGAAAGAAGAAGGAAAAAGGAAGCCTGAAGATCTCTTGAAAGTTAAATAAGGATCATATAAGGATACATGTTATCTTCATGAAACATGTCTAACTCATTGAAGAGAGAAAAAAAATTAGGAGCCTCAATTTAAAGGGCATGCAAAAAGAGGATAGATCTCATCCTCGAAAAGAATAAATTCCTGGATCTAGTCAAAGAAAAATTGAAGAAGCCTACAAGTGAATCAAGTGATTAAGAAAAAACAAAGTTTAAGAGAAACAAAAATATTGGCCATGGGCCTAATGGTAGATAGAATAAAGGAACCTTTAAGAAATCCAAAGGGTCAAGAAAGAAGATAGACCTATCCAAAATTGAATGCTACAATACTCACAAGATGGGTCACTATAAAAGGGATAGTCCTGAGAATCCAGGGAATAAAAGGAGGGATAGGGATCAAGCAAAATTTGCTGAAGAAGGTTCACCAAAGAAGAACAAGATTGAAGGATCCGAAGTCAAAGACCTATTTTGTTAATTTTGGGCAACTAGGTCCAAACTCCATGTTGCACTGCTCATATGACGATGGTCATATTTTTGTTGGATTCCTCTTTCGAAGAGGTGCAAGATTGATCTAAAGATCATCTTGATCGAATGAGCAGAACATTGATTTTGAATTTATTTTCCACATGTGCAAGGTCGGCCAGATTTATCCCACATGCCTAAGAGATGTGTAACACACCCTCATTGATGAATATAAATTGGAGAGACTTGGAGGTCATTTTCTCATCATATCATCACACATTCTCTCATTGTGATCTGATTGGTTCGATAGCTTTTGGAGGCCTTTTTTCCTTTACACGTGTGGAGCGAAGCTGCTGTTTTCTGTGCTGATCTGTTTAGGGCTTTCTGTTTTCTGTTGCAGTGTTGACCAGTGTTGATCGTGGTCAACCCTTGGTCGTTTAACCTCAATCTTTTGCAAAAATTTCGATTTTAGGAGGCCGTACAGTTGGGCACTAATATCGAGGAATTTCGGGCTGTTTGATTGAAGCCCTAGTTTGTTATGTTGACTTTTTTGAAGCTGCCTGCGTTGACTTTTTGCGCTGTCCCTGATTTGACTTGCGTTGACTTGTGATGAGTTGTCTTTGAGAGCTGTGGGTGTGACACATGAAAGTGCTGGCTGGCCGAGAAAGACTTTGCTGGTTGAAGCATCCTGCTAACCGCTGTAATGCCACAATATCTCATATCTTTGCTGGACAAAAGGAATTGTAAATCTAATCTATATTTGGCTTGTCTTCTATTGATCTATTATTGTGTTCTATCAACATTTTACTTTCAAGTTTATGTGATTGCTATTTTGTATTGGGCCTATGAAAGATTGGAGTAAAAGAGCATCAAGCATAGAACACCATGGTTATCTAAATTTAACATGGTATCAGAGCTGAGGTGAAGATAAAGTCCAAGAGTCCAAGCTGGTGTTAGAAGCTATCTCTGAAGGAAGAAATCCTATCAAGGACAAATGGCCTCCTCAACCTACAATGGTTTCAAGGTTGATGATAAATTGACTGATAAGTCTGATTATCATGCATGGAAGATGTCCTTGGATTTGGCGCTAGAAGATCAAGATGTCATGGTCTATGTACAGCTAGCTGCTGCCATGAAGACGAAGTATAGAAAAGGGGAAATCAAAGCAAAGATGATTATTTGGGATTCTATTCATAAGCACTTGGTTGCTTACATTTCTGAGCTGAAGACATCGAAGGAGATGTATGATAAGCTGGTGAGCATGTTCAGGGCTAGAAATGCTAATCAAATCCTCTTCTTCAAGAATCAATTGAAGAATATCAAGAAGGGTAAGGATGAATGTATTCAATCCTATTTTTTGAGGCTCACTGAAATCAAGAATAACCTACTAGCTATTGGGGAAGCAATATCTGATCGAGAGATGGTTCTTATTGCTCTTGAAGGTCTCCCTCGTGATTGGCATGTATTCAATACGACAATTCTCAATAATAATGTGATTTTTGATTTTGATGAAATATTGACGAGATGCACTTGGGAGGAAACAAGAATGATGGAGTATGCCTCCAATGGTAATGGAAGTGACCCTACTGCCTTCGCCGCTCATGCAAAGAAGAAGAACCATGGTGGCCCGAGAAATCAAAACGATGGTAGAGCGGGGCCCAAAGGAAGGACGGGAAGATGTTACACTTGTAACAAGACTGGTCACTATGCAAGAGAGTGCCCTAATAGATGGGACTCTTCCAGGGATGGTGACAACAACAACTTGAGAAGGAATGGCAGGAACAACAGGTTCCAAGGAAAAAGGAAGGCTCCCTTTGATCTTAATGGAAATGGGAAACCTTTCAAGAGGTCAAGAAATTCCAGGTACATTGAGTCTAATGTTATTGATAATAAGAGAAATGATTTTATTCTTGTATTTGCCCTCTTTGCTGTATCTCCACTCGACACCTTGGATGTTTGGTTAATTGATAGTGGTGCTTCAAGGCACCTCACTGGTTTTAAAAAAGCCCTTTCTGATTTGGTTGAGAAGGATACTAATCTGGAAATTATCCTTGGAGATAATGCCACCTATCCCGTGAAAGGGATAGGGACTGTGACCCTCCATTACAAGATTACAAGATGTGTTGTATGTACCTAATTTGAAGAAGAAGCTTGTGTCCATTTCGGCAATGGAAGACAAAGGGTTCAAGGTGGCATTTGTTGGAAAGGTACTTATCTTTAAGAAGAACTTCAAGGAAGCTCTTTCTATTGGTTTTAGAGTTGATACACTCTATTAGGTTGGAGGAAGTTCATTGGGGGCTATGACATGTGATACAGCTCTTCAAACAGAGTTATGGCACTGGAGGTTTGCACACCTTCATTACAAAGCTCTTCCCGAAGCAAGGAAGGTGGTGACAAGGATACCCAAATTGAGAGATGATCATGAAGGTATATGTCAGGGTTGTGCCGAAGGGAAGCATACAAGGGATATCTTGCAGTTGATACATTCTGACTTATCTGGTATGCTGCCTGTGACATCCTTGTGAGGATGTTCCTATTACATGACTTTTACAGATTACTTCTCCCGCAAGGCCTAAATATATTATTTTTGAAGAAGGACGAAGCATTCAAATGGTTCCTTACCTTCAAGGCCTTGGTGGAAAATCAAACCGAGAAGAAAATCAAAGTTTTGAGGACCGATAATGGGATCGAGTATGAGTCAAATGAGTTTAATGACTTTTGTAGAGAAGCTGGCATTAAGAGGGAGACCACAACTGCGTACACTCCTGAGCAACATGGTGTTGCTGAAAGAAAGAACAGGACCATTGTGGAAGCTGCCCGCGCCATGCTATGTGACCAAGGTCTTCCGAAGTTTCTATGGGGAGAAGCTGCAAACACTGTTGTGTATGTTCAAAACAGATGCTCGCATTCCGCTCTGGACTCCAAAACTCCCGAAGAAGTCTTCTCTAATAAAAAACTTGATGTTTCTCATTTTAGAGTATTTGGTTGTCCTGTTTACTTTCATCTGCCGAAAGAAAGAGAAGCAAGCTGGATGATTCTGGAAAGAAGGGAATGTTTGTGGGCTACAGTGAAACTTCAAAGGCATATAGAATCTATGTGCCTGGTCAAAGAGAAGTGGAGATATGCCACGATGTCACCTTCGATGAAGATGCTGCCCTCAAGAAAGTAAGAAATCTTCCTAGCTCCAAGGAAGACAAAGAAGATGAAGAAGCTAGGAAGTTGAAAGAGCCGAAGGATGACTTGATGCCCGATGTTGAAGGACCTATGCATCCCATTGATCCTCCTCCTTCGAATAAGATAAGACCCTCATGGCTTAGGGATACTCTCGAAGATGCCAATAGACATAAATCCCCAAGGGGGACATTCCGTGAAAGCAAGAAGCCGAAGAGATACCAAGGGTATCCAGCAGCCATGAGTACGATAGTACAATCTGAGCCTGAAACATTTGAAGAAGCCGTAAAACATCAAGTTTGGAAGGATGCTATGCACGAAGAGTATGAGTCCATTATGAAAAATGATGTATGGGAAGTGGTCCCGAGACCGGAGGACAAATCTGTTGTCACCTCGAAATGGCTCTATAAGATCAAGCATGGATATGATGGAAGTGTGAAAAGTACAAGGCAAGATTTGTTGCTCGAGGCGTCTCTCAAAAGGAAGGCATAGGTTATGATGATATATTTGAACTTGTGGCACGCTATACCACCATCCGATCTATTATTGCCCTTGATGCTACGCAAGGATGGAGTCTACATCAGATGGATGTGAAGACCGCTTTTCTGCATGGATCTATAAAGGAAGAGGTGTATGTGGAGCAACCTTTGGGGTTCGAAGTCTAAGATAGAGACACCCATGTATGCAGGTTGAAGAAATCCCTCTATGGGTTGAAGCAAGCCCCCAAGGCTTGGTACGAGAGGATAGATAGCTACTTGATGAAGCTGGGCTTCACTCGAAGTAATGCTGATCCGAACCTTTATTTTAAGGTTGATAGTGAAAGGCCTCTCATTTTGGTTCTCTATGTGGACGATCTCTTTTTGACAGGTGTTGACCCTCTCATTCATCAGTGTAAGAGGGAGCTAGCTTCCGAGTTTGAGATGAAAGACCTAGGACTGATGCACTACTTCCTCGGCTTGGAGGTCTGGCAGAGGCCAAGTGAGATTTTCCTTTCTCAAGGAAAATATGTCATGAAGCTGCTGAAGAGATTTGGTATGGTGGACTGTAAGTCTGTGTCGACACTGATGGAACTCACCTTTAAGAAGTTGAGTGGAAACGCTGTTGGGCCCGTTCTAGCAAATCCTACTGAGTATCGACAACTCGTAGGGGCCCTGATGTTCTTAGTGAACTCCTGTTCGGATGTATGTTTTGCAGTGAACACTTTGAGTCAACATATGGTTGATCCTCATCACATTCACTGGATTGGTGCCAAGAATCTGTTGACATATCTTTGGGGCACAATCAACCATGGGCTGAGATACACTGCTGGGAGTTTGAGACTCCATGGATATACTGATGCCGATTAGGCTGGCAGTGTGGTAGATCGCAAAGAGCACATCTAGATGTTGCTTCACCTTGGGTTCTGCTTCGATATCTTGGATGAGCAGGAAGCAAAAGTCGGTGGCTTTGAGCACCGCTGAGGTCGAATACAGTGCAGCGAGTATGGCCTGTTGTGAGGCCGTTTGGTTGCGAAAGCTCTTTAGTGAGCTGTTTGGGCATGTGCTAGATACCACTGTTATCCTTTGTGATAACCAGAGTGGGATTCGTCTTTCTGAGAATCCCGTGTTCCATGATCGATCCAAGCATATTGGTATCAGGTTCCACTTTGTCCGGGATATGGTACAGCGAGGCCCCGTAAGGCTCGATTATATAGGAACTGATGAGCAGGTCATGGATCTTCTCACGAAGCCCCTGAGGAAATTCCTAACCTTCTGTGAGAAGCTTGGAATCATGGAAAGACCCTATTTTGAGGGTCCTGCTTGAGTTGGACTATGAGCTCTGAGAGCTCCAGGGGCCTTGGGGATAGCTTCTTGCAGCTATAAGCATTCACGGGGCTAGGCTTGCTGATCCTTGTGGTGCTTCTTCCCCACCGTTATGATATTGAGTTGGTTTGCCTCTCTCTGATCTGTGCTCCACACGCATCCTACCCATGGAGTTTCAAACTCATGGGAAGTACCTCTCATTTGGCCAATGAGGTGGGAAATGTGGGTACAAACCATAGCAAGACCGATGGACGCATTGGAGATTGCCGTACTCTCTATGTCTAGGATGGCACGTGTCGAACACCTTGATCTGGGATCAAGTATGATGAGGTTTTATCCTCTAAACTGACTTCGGGTCAATAAACTAACTTCGGGTTAGTATGAGACTCTTTTGAGTCTGAGAGAGGTTTTTACCTTTAAGCTGACTTCGGGTTAGCCGTGTGTTATGTCTTTGTGACTCACCTTTTGTTCTGAAATAAAGAGCTAGCAAAGCAAGTTACGCTGGGATGACACATGATGTTTGGTTTGGTATATGATGGATGGCAGTTGTGGACAGATGGAGTTCTCCCTAGTTGAGAGGGAGTGTTAATTTTGGGCAACTAGGTCCAAACTCCATGTTGCATTGCTCATATGAAGATGGTCATATTTTTGTTGGATTCCTCTTTCGGAGAGGTGCAAGATTGATCTAAAGATCATCTTGATCGGATGAGTAGAACATTGATTTTGAATTTATTTTCCACATGTGCAAGGTCGGCCAGATTTATCCCACATGCCTAAGAGATGTGTCACACACCCTCATTGATGAATATAAATTGGAGAGACTTGGAGGTCATTTTCTCATCATATCATCACACATTCTCTCATTGTGATTTGATTGGTTCGATAGCCTTTGGAGGCCTTTTTTCCCTCACACGTGTGGAGTGAAGTTGCTGTTTTCTGCACTGATCTGTTTAGGGCTTTCTGTTTTCTGCGTTGATCTGTTTAGGAATTTTCTGCTACAACGTTGACCAGTGTTGACCGTGGTCAACCCTTGGTCGTTTGACCTCAATCTTCTGCAGAAATTCCGATTTTAAGAGGCTGTATAGCTGGGCACTAAAATCGAGGAATTTCGGGCTGTTTGACTGAAGCCCTATTTTGCTGCGTTGACTTTTCTGAAGCTGCCTGCGTTGACTTTTCTGTGCTGTCCCTGGTTTGACTTGCGTTGACTTGTGATGAGTTGTCTTTGAGGGCTGCGGGTTTGACACATGAAAGTGCTGGCTGACCAAGAAAGACTTTGCTGGTTGAAGCATCTCGCTGACTGCCGTAACACCACAATATCTCATATCTTTGCTGGACAAAAGGAATTGTAAATCTGATCTATATTTGGCTTTGTCTTCTGTTGATATATTATTGTGTTCTATCAGCGTTTTACTTTCAAGTTTATGTGATTGCTATTTTGTATTAGGCCTATGAAAGATTGGAGTAAAAGAGCATCAAGCATAGAACACCATGGTTAGCTAAATTTAACATATTTGCTAGGGACTCTTAGGGATTCTATCCCTTACATATCCTTCTACTGTAAAGTGTTGAATTGTTTCCCTCTATGCTTTAATTTGTAGGTTTAACATGCTTTGGAAAAACATTTTTGAATTGTTTTGATGAAGTTATAGGTATCCCTCGAGATTGGATTAAGAGGGAGACCTCACCACTTTTCCAAAGATAACTATCTTACTCCTTGAACTATCTTTTTATATTTGTTTTTCCTCTCTTATCTAGATGTGTTTGGATTAGATACTAATAACATTTCCTTTTATGATTTCTTTATTTTGGAAAGGCTTACTGAATGCTCAAGGGTTATGAAGAAGACCTCACAAGATAAAGCATGATAGAAATTTTGTTGCAAAGGTTGATGTCCTACAAGGTTTGTTAAGAAACATCTGAAAGGTATGTCTTAGACCATAAAGTTTTATTCTCTTTGTGGTAAAGGTATATTCATTACTTTTATCAATTTGTTTTACATTACTAACAAGTGTAATGTCTAGAACCTGTTAGCACTCCACTGGATCTCCGAGGCTGAGAAGAGACCAACAAAGGTAATTACAGACCAAGCTCTCGCCAAGTAGCTAGCCCTACTAGGCAAGAGAGGGCTCTCTACAAGGGATCACAACCAAGAGGGCTGGATCAATTAGGTTTTAGGCTAGGTATAGTAGCACAGGGGTTTTGATTGGTTGATTTGGGTGCTAGATGAGTGAATTAGGTCAAAGAGGTAACTAGGTCAGGGCAAATAAGATCAGAATTGTAGGCATCTGATGGGGCAAGGTAGGTAAGCACTCTAACACTTTAGGGTTCTCAGGTGAGATGGATTAAACTAGTGAGGTGCTAAAAAGAGCATGACAATACATGAATTCTTTTTAAACTTAAGAAATGAAACAAATTATGGTGATTCTTCCAAAACAGAGCATAAAAGATGTATTCTGCTTATCAAACTTGAGAATCAAACATATCATAGAAGTGGAATGAACATGGAAAGTACAAAACATTCAGACATATGCAACATAAGAAAAAACTATGTCAAAATACAGTACCACAAGAATCCCACCAAAATAGCTACAACTCATCCAATATATTCTTGCCAAAATCTGAATACACTAGTGTCTTTGATCAATACAACAACATCCAACCTCTCAAATGAGTGAAGAGGTGAAAGATATAGGCAAGAAACAACTTCTCCCAACCTCAAGATGGATGTTGACTCTATCAAGCCATATTTCTTTGTCATTTTCAACGTCCTTGGTAATCCTCTCCTCAAAAGTGAGCTTTTCATCCTCAATCTTCTGCTATTGTAAAGCCCTCTTAAGACCCCTTGTCTTTGGTCTTGTTCTGCTGCTTTGGATGTCATCTTGATCAGGATCATCAAGTGGCATCATGGCTTTACCTCTTTTTGTTTTGAGCAGCTCTAGCTCCATAAGTACTTGCTAATATTTCCGCTGCTTATTCTCCTGCTCAAGAAATGAAATAACTAATTGAGCTTTATCCAAATTAGCTTGCAACTCTCTAATTTGGGCATCCTTCTCTTTGACAATCAAGCTTGTGGCCTCATGATCATCCTGTTGATCCAAGTCAACAAGGTCAAAATCTGTTTCCTCATCATGAGGGTGCTCATCCTCCTGCATGACTTCCTCATGCACAATTGCCTCTTTCTGCTTTTGCTTTCCCTTTTGTACCTGCTTTGCTATTGAAGAAGGCAAGGTCCCTCCCACAATCTGGGGGGAAAACACCTGCCTATTCCCTCTCTGATATGTTTTAGCAAATGTGTCTTTCTCAGCCTCTTTGATCTTTGTAGGCTCTTTGACCACAACTCTGCTGGATGACCTAATATGACTTTGAAATACTGATGATGGTGATGATATGGGTCTAGTAGGCTGAGCTGATGGAGGAATAGATGCAGAGGGCTGAGATGAAGGAGGGATGTTTTCAGTATGCTGAGCTTGTGGAGTAGTGAAAACATCATGGGCAATAAAGGTATCCCATGAAATGTGCAATTGATTTAGATGATGGAGTACAATAATTTTGATCAGAGAGTGATGAAAGAGGCTGTTCATTTGTTGATCATATTCTCTCTTTTGTACTATGTAGGCCATTTTTTCTATGCTCCTAAACAAATAGTATGGGATATTGAGCAACTTGACTCTTGTGAAGTGCATGAGCAGTCTAATATGATATGTGTAAAGTCTGGAGAACCTTCCTTCACAAGAGAGTACTTCATGATGACTTTCATCATGGGGGTATACCTATCAAGAAGGTAATTGAAGGGGAAGACTCTCTTTCTCTCATTTTTGTACCTTGGTTTGATGAATGGTTCATAATACTGGTCATCCAGGTGTTTGGCTTTAAACCACTTCTCACCCATGTTTGGTATCCCTGTGGCAACAACAATGATAGGTGTAGATATGTTGAAGGTCACACCTGCAAGGGTTACCTGATTGTCTTTGAGGTTTGAGATGAAAAATCTGCTCAAAACAGGGTGATGTTGAACTCTTTGAATCATTTGGTAGAAATCAAGGCAACCAACATATTCAGAGCAAGAGACTGTCATAGGTGATGCCATCATTTCTTTGGTGTTGGTGGGCTCAGGCCTCAAAATTATTCCTCCCTTGTGAGTTCTCCTTTCCTCTCTGTCCTCATCTTCCTCCATATAATCTCTGTCTTCGTCATCCATGGTCTTTTTAGTTTTGAAACCCTAGGGAAGGGAAAGGGGAGTGAAAAATAGGTTTAGGGAGTGGGGACGGGAGTAGGAAAAATTGGGGAAATAGGGAAGGGGATTAGGGAACTTAGGGGATTGATATGGGATTAAAATACTTAGGGAAATGCGATGGGGAAATTGATTATAGGTATAAGGGAAGTAGCCTAAAAATTTTGTAGTCTAGGAGCTAGGGTTTTGGGTAATGTAGTTTGGGGATAGGGATTTAGTGATGTAGGGATAGGATTAGGGTTTAATGTGATATGGAAAGGGAATGAATGGTCTAAGAAACAATTTAGGGCTGTAGGAATGAAATCTAGGGTTTCTTAGCTTAAACACTTTGCAAATTTAAATGAGGGATTTAAGACTTTAAACTTGCAAATGGAAAATGCTAGGAGGGCACAAATGGTGTTGCTTACTTGTATTGAGGTGAAGAAACCCTTTGTTGGTGTTTTGGAGCAGTTGCATGAAGTTTTGAAGGCTGTGGATGAAACTGGGCAGGAACGCAGTGCCTAACTGCCAGGAACACAACACCCTTCTCCAGGAGCGCAACACCAGTTCTAGGAGCGCAACACCACCCAAATTTTGAATTTTGACCCTGAAAATTCATTTTTCGAGCAGAGGGGGTGTAAGCTCAATGGTTGGGAGAGCACATGAGTGTTTTCTTTGTCTTGTGATGGGCTTTATACTTGATGATTTGAATGCATTTGTCTTTGGGACCCACTTTTCATCTTCTCATTCACTTTAAACTCTGAAATATTTACCTTTCACTTTGTTTTTGATCTTTGGAAATTGATCATTTGATGGATTGAGAACACTTTAGACTTTAAAGCTTCTGAGATTTCTTGGCACATGAAACCTTTGAGTTGACAACTATCTTGGAACCATGAACTTATTATATTTTGAGAAAACAAAAAATTACATGATGAAATGAAAATTACATAATGGAATAAAAACTAAATATTACATTCAACTTTACATGGTAAAGTGAATTTATTGGTCACTCTTAGTCTTGCTGGTCTTTTATGCAATGGAAATGATGTTTTATTGGACCTTGAAAACCCTAAGACCTAATGGACACATTGACTGAATGGACTTCATGATGATAAGACTGAAAAGGTGATAAAGACTCATGAATAATGGACACTCAGCCTGTGATAAAGTGAGCCAACAAGTGATGAAATGACATTTTTGAAAAGAGTGAACTTTGATTAAAATCTGCACCAAGTGACCAAATTTTTGCATGACCTAGTGGAATGATAAAAAATTTCTGAATGGGACCCCTAACTTGACATGAAAGAGTTAATTTTGATCACTGGTGGAAGGATGCAAATACTGACGCTAACAGAACCTTTGAATCATAAAGATTCTTATTTGGGTGATTAATCATTAGATTGAGTCTACCCTCTTTACACTTTTGATCATTCTTGTGGAACCCTAAAAAGGTTCTTCCTAAAACCCTATCCTAAGGGTATATTGGTGCTAACGTGAAAATCCTAGTCCACTTAGGGTTCTTGATGAAAATACTGTTCTTTTGAATGCTTGAGGTTTTGTTGATAATGTCATGTTTGGGTTTTGACACTATCATAGAAACCATAGTCCTTTAGGGTTGGATGTGTATTGAAATGCTAGTCCGTTAAGGTTGGATGGTAATGTATATGTATTGAATTCATAGACCTTGAGGTTTTGATGAATTAGGGTTTGTGAGCAAAACCCTTATAATGTTTAGAGTAAGATCCTAGGAATGAAACCTTAGGTGTATGTTTGTCCGTCTGATCGAAACCCTAGATTGATTGAAATTGTTATATGTCTAACTTTAATATTTTGATATCTTGGGTTTGTCTGATATATGTTGCTGTGAAATCCTAGATATGTATATGTGCTAACTTATTTGGTGATGGTTATAGGGAAGGTAACTAAGCCCTAGTCGAAGTTTGATATTCTAGGATGATATTGTTTAGCCTTGATGATGGTCTAGGGTTTACAAACCCTGTATAAGTTTCTCATGTTGTTGAAACCTTAAATTGTGCTGTGATTGGTTTTGATTGTTGAAGCTTAATGTCTCATGTATGGAATCTATGGTTTGTATTAAATCCTAGTAGAAATCTAACATATGAATTCTGAAAGTTGTTAGATGCATTGTTGAATTATACTTGTTTGAATTGCTTCGAGGGTTTGCAATATGTCATAGAAGAGTCTATCATATCTTTGAAGGAAATATTGAGGCTCTTGATATAATGAGACTGATATCCTGATTGAGTTGCTCGAAGTCTTGATGATGAAATCTAGGGTTTGTAACAAAACTCGAGCAAGAAGTTGAAGAAGTATAGTCTCTTGCTGATTATGAACCTAACTAAGTTTAGGTATTTGATGTATAAATCCTAAAGTTCCCATTATTGTATGTTTCTGATATAGTTAACTTCATGCTTCTATATATGTATTTGGTCGTACTTGTTGTTCAAGTTATGCAGGTACATAATGTTCAATAAGTTGAGATATTCGTAAGTAAAGTTGACTTGGTTAGTAAGCATGATGAAGGAAGCTATATGAATGATGATGATCAAGATTTGAAGCCATTCTTTGATGTGATAAAAAGAAGTTGATCTCGCTAAGTTAAGAAGGAACCTGGATAGAATAAATCTCCCAAGTTGAGAGGGAGGGCATATCATAGTCATGATGGATACCTTGAAGAAGAAATTGGAGAATGCGTTTTGAGGTGCTGCTAAAAGAATGAAAGCAAGATTTGGTTGTAGAATTTGTTGCTGAATATGTGGTAGGAAAGGACGCTGTATGGTTGAGGAAAATTCTGTTAGATTTGTTTGGGAAGCCTTTAAGTCTTACTGTGATAAATTGTGTAGCAGCATTAAGATGATTGAAGACCTCAAAGGTTTGTGTTTATGTATATTTGAAAGTTTGTTACTGATTGGAGTTGTGTTTGTACAAGTAAATCTCTCAGTGTTTTGGAAGCATGTTTTACATGCTTGATGTTACCGATATGTTTGATCGGGAGAGATTTGCTACCGATTTGAATAATCGGGAGCGTTGAGGCTTTGTGTGTGATACACTTTGCTTAGGAGGACATCTAGCCGAAACTTTGTGTTGATGTCTGGTTCCTAGCATAGGGAGGGTGGCATTGGTCATAGAGCTATGACCTTGGATATGCAACTAGATCCCTGGGTTGATGGTTAGTAAGCCTGATGGTACCTATAGTGGCTGAAAGCTTTAGTCCATTTTAGTCTCACCCGGATAGATTTCCCTGGTTAGGAATCTAGTCCGTGGCACCATCAGTGCGTAAACTGTTCAGGAACTTGGATAGATGCCGTGGTCCAGAAGTCCATGGCATTGCGGTGCCTAAACTCTTCATGGTTCATGTGTTTTGAGATCTTCCTTGCACTTGGATATGTCATTATGAATACTTCCATAGTTAAGAGGGAGTGTTGAAGAATGTAACTAGGTTTGGTCTTCATAAGTGTACTTGGGTCATAATGAAATGTATTTAACAAAAGAAATAAAAAGAAATTATTATTCTTATTATTATGACTTATTAAAGCATGGGTTTCATGCTTGGGTCATCATGTTTTAGGTCAAAGTTCCCATTGAGGACTTCTAGGATTTATGTTGAGTCATTAGAGTCATTTTACATTTAATGAGACCTTTCTTGGGCTCTTGATTCATGTAAAAAAAATTGTTATTGAGTCAAATAAGTCATTTGTCACCTCCACACCAAGTCAACTGATGCAAGGGCATTCTTCAAAACTTATAAGACCCACAAGTCTTATTTCTCATTTACTAAAGGGAGTGGGTTCCCTTAATCATTTTATTTATTTTCCTAAAGTTTAGTTGAGTTTGAGGAAATTTAAGTTGTAAATTGATTTATGGAGAATATCTTGTGAGTTGTAAAATCCTAGGGATGAGTAAGGAATCCTATGAATAGTGAGGATTTGAGGGATTTAAACAAAAATCTAACCTAGGATTCTGTTGAATAAAGAGAGGAGCTGAATAGATAATTTAGGAGACAGTGAGAGCTTTTTGGATTTGAACTAAATTGGTTCATGAATCCTTTCTTTTATAAATTGTGAGCTTTTGAAGCATTAGAGGGGGATAGAGAGGAATGAGAGTGAGATAGATGATAGAAGGAATTTTATTTTAAAGCCTACGGTATTTGACAGAAAAGAGGAGGAAGGCCATATAAGGGCATATCAGGCCAAAATTCTGACTATAAAAAGGGTTTGATGGTATTTGTATAATTCATGATTAATGAAGATTTGATTGCAGTGTGATTTGTTTTATTCTTCTATGCGTTGTGAAATCTGTGTATGATTAATTATTGTTCTGTTTGATACAACCAAATCGAACGAGTTTGACATATAACTGATTGATTGAGTTTGGGTAATTCAACCCGAACCATGGGCGGTGTGACAGTGTTAAATCTCAGAACTGCGTAGGCAGATTTGGTATTGTGAAAGAAAACAGGTCTCAGAATATGATAGAAGTTGCGAAGAATCGAGAATAGGCTTGGAGATAAGCAAGTATGATGGAATAGAAATCGTGAGTTAATGTGGAACAGAGAGCTGAGTTATGTGGAACCATGAGTTAAGTTTTAAATAGCAGATGAGTGAAGTAGGTTTCAGAACCACACGCGTTTTGGAACCATGAATGAACAGTGAAGGTGGAACCGTGAGGTGGTTTTGAAAACCACCAAGGGCCTTATCACACCGCTTTTGGAGGACAAGCGGTAATCATCGGATCGAACGCGATACAGTGGAGGAAGCGACACGTGGATGTCCAAAACCATTTTTATCACGCGGTTATTGTTCGTGTAAGTTGCTGAGGGTTGGAATGCGAACATAGTCGGATTGGGAAACGTAATGCGATAACTGTCCGATTAATGACAGGTAGATGCAGGAAAGTTTGGAATGATCGACGGTCAAGAAAAGGTACGTTGTATATGCTGTGGGGTCTGGATATCATATTATGTCGGCAATTGATATTATAACCAAGGTAAGAACCTTATTAAGTGGAGGCTATATAATATAATTGACGGAACAAGTGGATTGATAAAGTTGTGGTCGAGAATATTAATGTATGTTAGTGCTTTGGCTTTTTAACCAAAGTCGAGATTTTTAATCAATGACATGTTCGCGTGGCCTCGATTATATATTGGTATTCAGATTGGTGAACGTCAAGTCAGCTTTGACTTCGTTAAAGGTAAAAGATTGGTGGAAGGCGTATTAATTTTTAAAGAAATATTTTAATGGTATTAAAGAAATTAACCATAGTCATTGGTTAAAGGTGAGTTGGCAAGCGGGGGCCATTATACTTTGGGTTTTTATTGCAAAGTCGGATGCATGGATACATTTTAATGCAAATTCGAATATTGATTTGAATTGTCCATAAAGTGGGTTTTGGTATATGGTTTTAACCATAGGTTTGGCAAAAAGGAAAAAGCTTCCGCGTATGAAGTTTTACCCTATCTGAGGTCTATTTGAGATGTTTAATTTAGAAACACATTTTTTATGTGTAGATGTGGGTGTGGCAGCCTTAGGATGCATCATCAAACCTTACCTGATCAAGTCGGCCTACATGAAGGTAATTCGAACTCCAGAAGAGGCTATATATACAATGCAGTTCGATTCATTTGGTGCATCAGCTCACAAGTTCGATATAAGAGCAAAAGAAGCAATAGTACGAAATTGCAGGAGAATAAGGAAGGTTACAAGATCGAAGTCTTTCTGGGTTATCTCTCTCACCTGTATGGATTTACTGGGCTATTGCTGGAAGATTGAAATCTCTGCTGCTAGGTCAAAGCTGTTGTTGCATCAATGTCGAAGTTGCTGCTAGGTCAAAGCTGCTGCTGCATGAAGGTCGAAGTTACTATGTCGAAGCTGCTGCTACATCATGGTCGAAGTTGCTGCTAGGTCAAAGCTGTGGTTGCATCAAGGTCGAAGTTGCTGCTGCATCTTGGTCGAAGTTGTTGCTGCATCAAGGTCGAAGTAGCTGCTGCATCAATGTCGAAGTTGCTGCTACAAGATCGAAGTTGTTATTGCTACTCGATCGAAGTTTTCGCTGTTATATCGAAGTGTTGATGCTACCGCTTTTACTGCTCTAGGTCAAAGAAGGTGTTGGAAGGTCATCATCTGCAGAAGAATGGAAGGGATGACTTGGTGATTGGTGGAAGTCTGTGTCTAGTGTCTTGCATTATCTCGTGAAACTATTTAAGGAAAAGTTGACTGGGTTTCCCCTAGATAGGGGTTTTTCCCTTGCTGTTCGCCTACATCTGGTGTCCTTGATCTTCGTGTTATGGTTTTGGTAATTGCTTGATGAACTAAAGTAAAATAAGAACACAAGAAAGTTAATAAGATAATAAGAATAGCATAAGTAATTATCATCATAAAGAAAATCTTTCTGCCTTTCTGATTTTCCAAAATAATCTTGTCTAACAAATCTCCCTTAGTGATTGCTTTTCTCTCTCTTGCTTGGGCTTTGTCTTCACCTGTGCTCTAATACCATGTTAATTTTAGTTAACAATGGTATGTTCTATGCTTAACACAATTGCTTCAATGTCCTTTAGCAACCCGATGACAATTTCCAATTTAGATTCCAATAGCAATCACATTAACCATTAATCACATTGACAATAACTGAAGATAGAACATGAAATAACAAAGTGTAGAAGACAATCCAAGACAAGATGACACCAGATTTGACGGATGCTACGGGAAAACTCTAATGTGGGGAAAACCCTTTCATCAATTCTTCTTATTATTATAACAAATGTTCAATAGATAGAGAGAGTACAATAAGTCAAAGTTGACTTGCCAAATCAAAGTCAAAACAACCTTGTCAAATCTGCAATCAACTGTAGTCAAATTCATCCCTAAGCAGAAAGTCAAAGGTGGTCAATGCAAGAACAAAACTTCCCCTTTGAAGCTTTGTCAAAGACAGTCAAACTCGACCTCTTTAGCTGGTCAAATAGTAGTCAAAATAGTCCACAAAACTCGGTCAAATGAAGTCAACTTCTACGATCAAATATGACTGTGGTCAACGCATGTCAAGTGCTCAAAATTTCTCGCTTTTGTGCCAATCTGTACAACCTGTCAAAAACGTTTTTTTCCCACAAAAATTGCAGTCAAATGATGAGTCAAAGTCAAATGGTGACATGGAAGTGCATAGGGAGGTCAAAGGATGATGTGGCAACTATGCGAGGTCCACCACATAAGGTACAACTCAAGTCAAAGTCAAAAATCAAGTCAAAGGTAGTCAAATACTACACATTGAATTAAAGAAGGAAATGTGAAATATTACGTAAGCTCAACTTTTGATTTAATATTAAATCATATGTTAAAAGTGCAAGGCATATAAGGTTAAGCCTTAAATAAAGTGAGGACCCCACCTCAATATGGTCTACACATAAATCAGCAAAGAAAAAGGAATTATGCACATGCCAAATAGAAACTCCACGTTGGACTGATTTAGGTCCACGAGGCCACTATATTCCAGCTCCACTCCATCTCCAGCTCATTTTCCACATAGTCACATAGCAGTGATATGGCAGTCCATAGAGAGTATGAACAACAGTTTGATAGAGGTGGCAACCAACACACATTTTTGAGGGAGTTTGTCTACGACAGTCTACAGTTAGGTATACACTTGACCAATAGTTAGGAATACACACCTCAGATTTGAAGACATTCGATGGACAGTCAAGGAGATAAGGCTGCCACCTATAGGTGTTCTACAGCAGTCTACAGCCACTTGAAATTTTTTTTTTGCATTGGGATTATCTTCACCTCTCCACTTGTCATGAGGTTCCTCATTGAGATCTTCTCTAGTTTTTGTATAAATTGAGCCTTGGGCTCTCATTGTAATCATGGTTTTTTGAAGCTTGTGCTTATTGTTACTATGCCGATATTGTTATTGAGCTAAATAAAGGAAAGTCTTTGGGGTTACTAGCTTCTCTTGTGGTGCATTCTTTGGTTGATGAGGTATACTTGTTTCATTTGATTTTACATTACAATCTAGTTGGTTTTTTTTGTGCATTTGCCTGAGGGCACTATTGTCTAGGGAGGGGAGATTTGTAGCTATCTCAGATCTCTTTTGGGCTTGGTATATTTTGTGCTCTTGTTGTAGCTTGTTATTTTCGGTTGAATGACAAGCTCAACATGGCCTCTATATGCCAAGTTTTTTTTGCACTAACAATTGGTTTGCAGAGATTTGTGTGTTCAAAGGACAGGTTGCCAAGTCTATTGGAGTGTGAAGACTTCTTCGGTTGGAATAAGTCACCTCCAAGGATATCAAAATTCCCACAATTTGTTCAAGCCAACAATCTCACAAGGCAACAAGAGATTTATTTCAATATGAGAGAAGAAAATATATGATTTTTCCATCTCTAAAAAATCATATATTTTCTTCTCTCATTTGTGCACATATTGATTTTATCTAGCATTTGAGGCTAAGTTGTTGGATTTAAATCCTAACTCTCACTCACTAAATCAACTCTTTCAAGTTGATCTTAGTGAGAGAATTTGTAATATAAAGTGTATTTTATACTTGCATTGAGTTTCTAACTTTTTCCTTCTCATGCATGTGGTTTCCTCTCACATACTTCAGCACTATTTCTTTTGCATGCTAACTCTTTTGTTTGCTTGCCTATACGTTTTCTTGGAGGCAATCCAAGTTTGAAGAAATTGAGCTAAAGCATAAGTTAAGGAACACTTTTCCATTTGGAACCTCAAGTCCAAGTTCCTCCTTATCACTTCACCTCTTCTTCTAAAGCCTCATTCTTTTGAGGAATTGGAACCACCATTCACTTCAAGGCTTTAGGCCTTTACTTTGTAACATCTCACAAGTAAATCTTTAAAATCTTACACTTGGAAATTTGGGAAAGAGTAAGCTTAAAGCGCATATTGTAAGCTCTTCCCAAGCCCCTCATTTCTATAAGAGGGCCTCACTTTCAATAATAAAAATCTGATTTCTTAAGGGAGTTTGGGAATTTTCCATGGTATCCCACCTCCTCATTTAGAGGGAGGAAGTATTCTTGAATGGTTAACTTTCTTTTGTCTAGTTTCCATTTTAGTATTTCCATTTGAGTTGTTGATACATGTTTTATGGAGCTTCATTGCTAGTTTATGTCATATTGGGCTAAGCGCAAATCTTGATCACAAATATCATTGTTATATCTCTATTGGAAGCACATTGTTATTAACAAATCTCATTGGAAGCATTTCACCCACATTTAGGCATTTCACTTTGCATACTAAATTAGACTTGCATCTCTAAAAATTAACCTTCAACTTAAGTTGGTTGTATAGACATTAGGGACCCTCCACCCCTATTGACTCCTCATTGTGAGATTTGGATTTTGCGTGAGGGTGAGGTCCGGGGACAAGAGTTAAATTGAAAATTGTTTTAGAATTCTATTAATAAAATAAATCGAGAGCACCTTCACATCTCAACTTTACTCGCAATTTTGCTATCTCATGTATTTGTTACTTTGGTGGTTATTTAGCTCATGAATATTTAATGTCATTATCCTTTGTTATTTGAGCACTCTCTTACAAGTACTTTTTCATTTATTGGAAGTGATGCTTATATGTTTATCTTGGTCTAACATTTGCTTTGCGGGATTATTGTCATTGTATCTGGAATTTCATTTTTGAGCAAGCACTTGTCATTTACTTTAAAGCACTGGTCTATATTTTGAACACATCATTGGATATTGCTCATATACTTATATGCTTGTTTACATCTTGGAATTGAGTCATCTTTGATAAGTAATTCCTTTTAATCAATTCTCCTAGAAACCTCATTTCTTTGATTTAGTTTGCCTTTAGGGACCAACCTCGTGAGTTGACCTAGGAGAGAGCTAAAACGGAGAGAGTCGGGGTCAGTGTGACAAACCCTTCTCTGAAATGCTTGCCACCAAGCACACCTTGCTGGGTTGAAGGCTTTTTCCACTGACTTGTAGGTAGGTGTAGGCGGCAAGGGAGCAATAACATTTTTGGCGCCATTTTCGGGGACAAGTCTTCTTGTACCTGGGAAATCGACTAACTTTTGGATTTTGCATGTTGGATTTTAGAGTTAGATTCCTTTTCAAGAGGTGACGCCACTTATTTCATTTTTTGCAAGGATTTCTGCGTGAAGCCTTCTTCTTGTAGACTTCTTGCTAATCTTAGATAGGAGTCTCCCTTTGATATCCATTTGCTCTTTCAAGGTCAAGTGAGCATGATATCATGAATGATCTGTTTTCTCCTTGTGATTTTACTAACATTCCAGGCTATCCAATTTTATTCCGGATGAAGCCATTGAGGCTGTTGATGAGTTGCCTAGTTTTCTAGGTAACAATGCCATTACCACCGAAACTCACCTTAGGAATTTCCACCTTTGTGTGAATAAATGGTGCCATGATATTAACCATGAGGAAGTTAACATGAAACTTTCCATCTTTTCATTAGATGGTGATGCTATGGATTGGTTCATAGACTTACCTGCTAACTATTTTGATTCTCTAGAATCGATCATTGATGCCTTTGAAGAAAAATATGGAGATGAAAAAAAGATCAAAGTGGAAACTTAAGCAAATGAGAATCAGGGAGTTGACTCAAATGATTAAGGATATGCAACTTAACCAAGCTCAACTCATTAAAAACATGGAACTCTGATGCAGCCTAAGCTGCGTTTACCCACAGATAATGCATTTCAAAATTTCATGTCTCATTAGCCAGGAAATTCCTTATTCCATATTTAGTGGAATGCCTCTTAGTTGATTCTGACAGTAGAATGTTTAAACGGAAGCTATCTCACTTTCATAGCTCTTTTTATTTATAAAAAACCCAACCATTATCCATAATGCGATTAAGACTTTCTATTATGCTATATTTCTATTATAATTTTATATAACAGAAATATACCCATAAATCATTAAAATACACTTACTCTTCACCAATCCTATTTGCTGTTCACGAATGCAATAAACATTAATCTGGGTCCACAGCTATCCCAGCTTACCTATAAACCGTCCATCATATGCACTCATCAAATCGACGGCAATCGCATTTCAAACTCCACGATGTTTAAGGTTTTGAAACTATGCGAAATAGGCAGTTTTGATGTGCTACGTGTCACTCTCGGAGGTTTATCGCACAGTCTCCTTCAATACCATTTACCATTTTAAAGCAACCATTTGCTGGTTTTCAAAACCTGTCCACCATTCTATTGTGCCATTGACTTACAGTTTCAAACATCACAAGGTTCAAATCTAAATATGGAATTCCCTAGCAATTATGCCAAATTATGATATACGATCTTTTGCAAACTGAGATCTCTTCTCAGTTTCTCTCTTTAAATTTCAATCGCATTTAAATTCTCTGCAACTATTTATTGCTCTCGTTCACACAGATTGTCTCCACTACAACACAATTCAGAATTTTGAAGATTGTGGTTTTGCAATAGTTCTATCTCCATCGTTTGCAAATGCAGTAAAACCCCAAATGGGTAGCCGCAACCCACTGATACATTAAGCCCAAATGTGACATCAAACTGTGGATCTCACTTCAATGTTTATACACAACGTTTTTTATAAATGTCTCACTTCACGGTTTTATATACAAGTTTTATACACAACAAAATGTGTAATATCTCCTTTGCAATGCTTTATATGATGTCAGCCACAGTGGCAAAATGCAACCAAGCAGATTTAGACCTCAATTTAGAAGGCCAAGTTATTTTTTAATGGCATCGATCCATTCTATGATCGATGCTAATTCCTCAACATACACAAATCACCTTGAATTCAATAAATGAATATTCGACCTTTTAAGAATACGCAGTCTCATACCTTCAATAATCCTGTAGCTCAAAATGACGGAATTTCCTTTGCTTCTGCCAATTTCACCTGCACACAATATAACTCAATAATGAGAAACATGAACTTAGAAGTTGAGTTCTTTGTATTGATACTCAATATTTACATAGGAATTTCCTTTTGGCCCAATATTCAAATCAGTGGCCTCTTTCTTCCTAATACTCGTAGGCTAAAATAAAAGCCTTAACTAACTGATCTGATCCTTAATCATCCTCCATTTAATGCCTTGAGGCTTACAATTTATACAATTGGATTTTAAAACCAATTTTGGTTTAGATCCACTATATTCTCAATGAAATCCTAAATATCCTCTAAATCCTAAAATCTCTCTTTTATCCCTAAGGATTCTCATAAATCCCCAGATTCATGAAACCAATTCAATTTAGGATTTACAATTAATTCTCAAATCTCTCATATTCTCTTCCGAGAACATTTACAAAAATCATCTCAATATTTAATTAATCCTATTTTAAAATATTAAAATCACTCAACTCCAAACAAATCGTTTTAATTTGTTACACAAGAATCCAATTTCTTAGGAAATAAAAGACCCCCTATATCTATTAAATTACAATGAAATTGATGAGCCGGATACTCCTGCATCAAACTCAATCAAAGAAGATTAATAGTAAAGCATGCACATGCAATAAAGGCCATGGAGGTGAATCATTCTAATTAGATGACCTCTTTTCAAAACAGGTTGCTTTCCATGGAAGAAAAACAAGTGCAATTAATCAACACCATGGAAATAAATCATGCCAAGGAAATAAATGTTATGAAGGCTAATCATATCGCTTTTCAGAATAGGCTGGAGGAAATGGAAAGATTACAAGTACACAAATTTCAGCTTATATCAGATCATGAATGGGAAAAGAACAAAGAAACAGTTCACAAGCCTCCCAATCTATTGAATAGAGTTTCATCTTATTATGAGGTCATTTATTCCATTGAAAAATGGCTAATTAAAGGAGACCTGGATAGAGAGGAAACTGAGGGGAATCAGGTTTAATCTTATGAGATCGATCCATCACCCATGTCAGAGCAGATGCAGAATGGAGAAAGGCAGGTCATAGAAGTCTTGGATACTTCAAATTTTCCATATGAGCATCTTCAAGATTGGGCAGACATGTCTACTTTGATCGCATCAACATCAACATCACAATCTATTAAGAAGAAAAGAGAAAAGGCGGAAAGGATATGGTAAATCTGATGACCATGTACAACACAGTGTTGGGATGGATCAAAGTCCTAAGATATTCAGAATTGGACAGGGCAAATAAAAAAAGCAGCCCATTGATCTGCTGGAAAGCAGGAAGGTTCTCCACATGAACTTCATTGAGGAAATCTGATGCCATGGGGCATCTTTTTGTATCATTTTTCTAACCTTATCCCTTGTCATTTTTGGTTAAGTAGATTTATTTCATGAATAAATTATGGTCTTAATAAAATTTACATTTCTGTACTTGATTTTATCCGATGATATTTTGAATGGATACTGCTAATATATATCTTTTGTTGGTGGATGCAGATTCCATGTTCTTGCACACTATCACTTCATATCTATCATGCATGGAGGCAAATGTTGACCACTGGAGTGGCACCTGATGATAATGTGAAGACTCCATGCCTAAGGATGAACCAGAAGACACTTGTACCATCAGATATCATCAGTTCAACAGAGTTTTTAAACCCTACTTCTTCTTATCATTTTACTTCTTCAGTCGTCAGATTCCGCAGCCCTATGGGGATATTGTATAAATGTCACTAGCATGATGATTAAAGCCATGTAACAGACCTAGGGTGTTGGGACTCGATCAACAAGCGAGTACACCTTGGAGTGTTTCTTTTACTTGGTTACCTATTCCTTCTTTTTAGCGGCGAATAATTTTCTAGGTTTTTTCACTCCTTGCATTACCCCAAAGCTGGGGTGACAGCTTGAAGGTTGAGCCCCTAACACATCTTAATGTCTAGAATCAATGTATATTACCATGCCAGCCTCTAGGTCATTTCTGAAATTTTGCGGAATTTGACTAGGTCCAAGTAGGGTATTTTACTAATTAAAAATTTCCTGCAAAACGAGATTTTTTAATTAATTTCTACGTAATGATGTAAATAAGTGGTCACTGGAAATGTCTGGGGCGCGTGACTACTTGAAATTCATCCTCAGAGACCCAACATTATCATAAGACCCACTTTGAGGGTCAAAAAATGACTTATAGACCCTCAAAATCCAAATTTTCTAATGTTAGTGGCAAAAATTGAGGAAAATTTCAAAAAAATTGAATAATTGGAAAAATTTAGAAACTTTTCCAAAGTCAAAATAAGTCAAATGGTGACATGGAAGTGCATAGGGAGGTCAAAGGATGATGTGGCAACTATGTGGGGTCCACCACATAAGGTACAACTCAAGACAAAGTAAAAAAGCAAGTCAAAGGCAGTCAAATACTCCACATTGAGTTAAAGAAGGAAATTTGAAATATTACGTAAGCTCACTTTTGATTTAATATTAAATCATATGTTAAATGTGCAAGGCGTATAAGGTTAAGTCTTAAATAAAGTGAGGAGCCCACCTCAATATGGTTTACGCATAAATCAGCGAAGCAAAAGGAATTATGCACATGCAAAATAGAAACTCCACGCTGGACTGATTTGGATTCACACAGGCCACTATACTCCAGCTCCACGCAGCAGCTGATTTGAGGACTGCTTGATGATAGGAGATAACTCTACCACTTGTACGCAACAGCTCCACTCCATCTCCATGCAAATCTGATTTTCTCGAACACTGATTACTCTTGTCAGCGTCCACGCAGTCACACAACAGTCACACGACAGTCCACCGAGAGTATGAACAACAGTTTGATAGAGGTGGCAACCAACACACATTTTTGAGGGAGTTTGTCCACAACAGTCTACAGTTAAGTCTACACTTGACCAATAGTTAGGAATACGCACATCAGATTTGAAGACATTCGATGGATAGTCAAGGAGATAAGGCTGCCACCTACAGGTGTTCTACAACAATCTACAAACACTTGAAAATTCGTTTTTGCATTGGGATTATCTTCACCTCGCCACTTGTCATGAGGTTCCTCGTTGAGATCTTCTCCAGTTTTTGTATAAATTGAGCCTTGGTTTCTCATTGTAATCACGGTTTTTTGAAACTTCTGCTTATTTTTACTATGCCGAAATTGTTATTGAGCTAAATAAAGGAAAGTCTTTGGGGTTACCAGCTTCTCTTGTGGTGCATTCTTTTGTGGATGAGGTATATTTGTTTCATTTGATGTTGTTATTCATTTGATTTTACATTGCAATTTAGTTGGTTAATTTTGTGCATTTGCCTGAGGGCACTATTGTCTAGGGAGGGGAGATTTGTAGCTATCTCAGATCTCCTTTGGGCTTGGTATATTTTGTTCTCTTGTTGTAGCTTGTTATTTTCGGTTGAATGACAGGCTCAACGTGGCCTTTATATGCCAAGTTTCTTTTTCACTAACAATTGGTTTGCAGAGATTTGTGTGTTCAAAGGATAAGTTGCCAAGTCTATTGGAGTGTGAAGACTTCTTCGGTTGGAATAAGTCACCTCCAAGGATATCAAAGATCCCACAAGTTGTTCAAGCCAACAACTTCATAAGACATCGAGAGATTTATTTAAAAGGGGGTTTCATGAGCCCTTTGCTTATTTTCCATCTCTAAAAAATCATATATTTTCTTCTCTCATTTATACACATATTGATTTTATCTAGCATTTGAGGCTAATTTGTTGGATTTAAATCCTAACTCTCACTCACTAAATCAACTCTTTCAAGCTGATATTAGTGAGAGAATTTGTAATATAAAGTGTATTTTATACTTGCATTGAGTTTCTAACTTTTTCCTTCTCATGCATGTGATTTCCTCTCACATATTTCAACACTATTTCTTTTGCATGCTAACTCTTTTGTTTGCTTGCCTATAGGTTTTCTTGGAGGCAATCCTAGTTTGAAGAAATGGAGCTAAAGCATAAGCTTAGGAACACTTTTCCATTTGGAACCTCAAGTCCAAGTTCCTCCTTATCACTTCACCTCTTCTTCTAAAACCTCATTCTTTTGAGGAATTGTAACCACCATTCACCTCAAGGCTTTAGGCCTTTACTTTGTAACATTTCACAAGTAAATATTTAAAATCTTACACTTGTAACTTTGGGAAAGAGTAAGTTTAAAGGGCATATTGTAAGCTCTTCCCAAGCCCCTCATTTCTATAAGAGGGCCTCACTTTCAATAATAAAAATCTGATTTCTTAAGGGAGCTTGGGAATTTCCCATGGTATCCCACCTCCGCATTTAGAGGGAGGAAATCTTCTTGAATGGTTAAATTTCTTTTGTCTAGTTTCCATTTTAGTATTTCCATTTGAGTTGTTGATACATGTTTTATGGAGCTTCATTGCTAGTTTATGTCATATTGGGCTAAGCACAAATCTTGATCACAAATATCATTGTTATATATCTATTGGAAGCACATTGTCATTAACATATCTCATTCGAAGCATTTCACCCACATTTAGGCATTTCACTTTGCATATTAAATTAGACTTGCAACTCTAAAAATTAACCTCCAACTTAAGTTGTTTGTATAGACATTAGGGACCCTCCACCCCTATTGACTCCGCACTATGAGATTCGGATTTCAGGCGAGGGGGAGGTCTGTGGGCAGGAGTTAAATTGAAAATTGTTTTAGAATTCTATTAATAAAATAAACCAAGAGCACCTTCACATCACAACTTTACTCGCAATTTTGCTATCTCATGTACTTGTTACTTTGGTGGTTATTTAGCTCATGAATATTTAATGTCATTATCCTTTGTTACTTGAGCACTCTCTTACAAGTACTTTTTCATTTATTGGAAGTGATGCTTATATGTTTATCTTGGTCTAACACTTGCATTGCGGGATTGTTGTCATTGTATTTTGAATTTCATTTTTAAGCAAGCACTTGTCATTTACTTTAAAGCATTGCTCTATATTTTGAACACATCATTGAATATTGCTCATATACTTATATGCTTGTTTACATCTTGGAATTGAGTCATCTTTGATAAGTAATTCCTTTTAATCAATTCTCCTAGAAACTTCACATCTTTGACTTAGTTTGCCTTTAGGGACCACCTCCCTTAGCTGACCTAGGAGAGAGCTAAACGGAGAGAGTCGGGATCAGTGTGACAACCCCTTCTTTGAGATCCTTGCCACCAACCACATCTTGTGGGGTTGAAGGCTTTTTCCACTGACCGTATAGGTGGAGGCGGCAAGGGAGCGATAACACAACGCTAATAGAAACACCAAGAACATTTATCAAATTCTGCTTTCTAACCAGTAAATCGACCCTTGTGCCTTGCCCTTGCTCCGCCTTCGCGCACTAACAAATTGGCTTTGGAAAATCAACCTCACCAACAACTGCGACTCTTCGCTTTAACAATTCAACCTTGCAATTTCCACAAAATGACCTCTTGAAAATACTCCCGAAATTATCCTTGTATTTTGCTTCCTTCTCTTCAGTCTTTTTGGAAAGTGTAACTAGGTTAGGTCTTCATAATGACTAAGTAATTGTGAATTTATGTAATAAAGAAGACAAAGATAACAAAATCTATTTTGTAATGCTTCCTTCATGGGTTTCATGAGGAAGGAGTTTTTATTATAGGTCGAAGACTTCTTTTTGATGTCTTTAGGGGTTTGTCATCTTGTCATAAATGTATAATTTAGACTCATGTATATGAAGTGTTTTACACTTGCAAAGGACAATTATTGATGTAAAAAGTATGCTTCAAGACCTTGTCAATATGATCTTGGAAGTCGGCTCAAATGTGATGCATATACTCTTGAACAAGTCAACCTAGAAGATGTTGGAAGAAGTTGACTCACCTCATAGAAGTCATGTCGGCCAAGAAGACAAGAGACAGTCCCTATATATATATATATATATAGGTCTGCGGTTTCATTATACACCAAGGATCTTAGTCATCTTTGAAATAAAAGGTGCGGATCTTAGTGCGAAGATGTGAAGGGTAATACAAAGGGTCTCCACAGTTTTGCGCTAAGTCTGTCATCTCATATCTGCAATCTTAGTGAAAGCGAAAGGCTATTTCAAGACTACTTCAGTTCAGACTGTTGATTTTTGTAGCATCAAAAAGTGTTCCAAGTCTCAAACTTTGCAAGGAGGCTTGGACAGCAGTATTCCAAAGAACTCAGAAACCGTTTGTGGAAATTCCACTTGGTTCATGACTTATTAAAAGAATTAATTATTTTAATGAAGACCCTAAGTCTAAACTTATTGAAATGGAATAATTAAAGGGTATTAATAAGTCAGAGTGTGAATCTTCTAGAAAAAAAAGATCAAGTCAAGTTTTAATCTTAGCCACTGATTAAACTTTTAATCTGGGCCATTGATACTCCAACGAGAAGATTATAAAAGAAGGCTTGAGGGTCATTTGGAAAATAAGCCGGGCATACACCCAGTACCCGAAGGAGATTGATTCTGAAGTAAGAGAAGTTGATTTCAGTTGGAGAGTTTCAGGGCGAAGATTTGCAGAAGCAGAAGGAGGAGGGAGTCAACAAGTGACTGAGGTCAGGGACAGAGGGAAGCAGTGGGCCATAGGAGGCAACTCTGGGCTACAACACAGTGAACCCACACAGACCCCATGCAGACTTACGTAGTCCAACGTTGGGCCTACATAGAGAAACACGCAGACAAGTATAGGAGATAGCAGAGGTAGTTAAGGGTGTTAGAGATTTGTCGAAAGGAGCCGAGAATTCTGTCTTAGGTGTTTCAGATTTTATCTGCCAGAATTTTTCCTTGTAAAGAAATCATTTGCTAAAGAATTTAATAAAACCCTCATATGTTGCATCGGTTTTCCCGCATTTGGTTTTTCCGGGGACAATTGTATAAAAATAACTGTGTACATGTGATTGATTCTTGTGCTTATGTCCTTTACTATTCATTTCTCTGCATATATATTTGTGAATGTTGCAGTAGTATTTATTTCGATATTTGCCAGAAGATTTCTGAAAATAACTTATTGAAATAATAAGTAGGAGGAATAAATCTATCACTGTAACTATATAGTTTTCAGATTGAAAATTTCACATGGTATCAGAGCCAGAGATGAGTAACAGGAACGGAGAATTGACTAGTGGACAGAAGTCTACCGTTGCAACAATAACGTAGAAGGGTTCACGCAGTTCTCCAGGGAGGGAAAGAAGCATGATAGAACATATGGATCACGATGTCTCTGTTCTGGCATCCAAACTTGAAGAAGAATTTGCCTGGGTATTAAGCACTGCTTCTTCTGATGTCTGGTATATTGACAGTGGAGCTTCTGCTCACATGACTGGAGCACGGGAATGTTTTTTCTGACTACCGAGAGCAGCAGATGAGTTTTAAAATAACCATGGGTAATAAAGCAAAATGTACCCCTATTGGGAGAGGTACTGTAGTTTTTCAAACCGAGGCTGGAAATAAGAGCCGGGCCACTAATGTACTGCATGTGCCCGGGTTGGGGATGAACTTGATCTCATTGTCTCAGATTCAAAATCGAGGTTATGACGTCTACTTTATTGGCAATAGGGTCTATGTCAAACACCCCAGTTGGAAGAAGAAGGCACAAATCGGGGTAAGAAGCAACAAACTTTACAAGTTGCAGCTTGAATTCCCAATGTCACTGGTTAGCAGCACACATGAAACGAACCTGAATGAGCAATGGCACAAAAGAATGGGACATTTGCATCATGGGGCGTTAAAAATTCTCCAGAAGACTGTCACAGGAGTTCCAACGCTGAGCACTAAACGAGATGATGTCTGCAAGGGGTGTGTATTGGGAAAGTATGCCAAGGCAGCGTATCAGAGAAGCAACAATAGGGCCATGGGTGTATTAAACTTGATACACTCGGATATCTATGGACCAATGCCCACTAGAGCTCTTAGTGGTGCTGAGTACTTCGTTACCTTCATTGATGACCATTCCAGGAAAACCTGGATCTACTTTTTGAAGACCAAGGATGAAGTCTTCAGTCAGTTTAAAGAGTTTAAGGCTCTGGTAGAAAATCTGATAGGAAAGCGGATCAAGGTGTTGCGATCAGACAATGGTGGTGAATACCAGTGTGGAAAAAGTCGGCAAAAAGTCCCGACTTTTTGAAAAAATCCCGAATCGGCCGACTTTTGCATCCCTGAAAAAATCGGAGCCAACTTTATCGGCCGACTTTTGCATCCCTGAAAAAGTCGCTATTTTATCCTCGAAGTCCCGACTTTTTGCCAAATTTTTCGAAAAAATCGTGAGTGAGGTAGTTTCTTTAATAAATTTTTAATTTTTTTTTTGAAAAAATCAAGATTTTTTCCAAAAATGAATATTTTTGTATTTTTTTAGTTTTGCCGACTTTTCGCCGACTTTTTCAAAAAACTCCCGACTTTATCGAGTTTTTCAACTTTTGGACCCTTGCCAATTTAATCCAGACTTCGACTTTTTCCACATTGGTGAATACATAGATAAGGAATTCACTGGGTTCTGCGCAAGGGAAGGTATCAAAAGAGAGTGGACAACTCCATACAATCTGGAGTAGAATGGTGTGGCAGAAAGGAAAAACAGGACTATTGTCGAAGCAACAAGGGCAATGCTGTATGACCAAGACATGCCCAAATTTCTATGGGTTGAAGGTTGTAATACAATTTTCTATGTTCAGAACATGACTCCTCACGCTGCATTGGGAAAGATCACACCGAAAAGTGTCTTAACTGGCAGTAAGCCTGAAGTGAGTCACTGTAGGATCTTCGACAGTACAAATTATTGTCATGTGCCCAGTGAGAAGAAGAAAAAGTTGGAAATGATTGCAAAAAAAGGGTATCTGGTAGCATACAGTGAGAATGCAAAGGCATATCGCATCTACATTCCTGAGAGCAGTAAAGTCGTAGTGCGGAGGGATGTGAAATTCATGGAGGAGAAGGCCTTCAGAAGGTCTCGCGAGCTACCTTTTGCTACGCCTACGTAGTCTGAGGAGGAGCCTTTGGTTCAGCCCCAACAACCAACGACAGAAAATTTAGTTGCCTCTCCAAGGCATGGGAAATCCAAGGGACGTGTCTCTCGAGGATTTGCAAGAGGGAGAGCCAGTAAATCCGCCCACCACCAGTGGAAGAACGAGCAGGGAGCTACGACAGATTCTGAAATATGTAGAGGACTTTGTCGGAGTTCCCCGGAATGAGAAGAGACAATGTAAGCATCCTGAGAGGTATCAAGCCTTGGTTGATCAAGTCAGAGAACCTTCCATTTTTCAAGAAGCAGCTCAACACCAGGTTTGGGTTGATGCAATCGTGGAAGAGTATAGTTCCATCATGATGAATGATGTCTGGGAAGTGGTCCCCAGACCTCAGGAGAGATCAGTTGTAGGATCAAGGTGGATCTACAAGGTCAAGTATGCTGTAGATGGCAGCATCAAGAATTTTAAAGCCAGGTTTGTCGCTAAGGGGTATGCTCAAAAGGAAGGGATCGATCATGAAGAAACCTTCGCCCCAGTAGCCAGATACACCTCTATTAGATCTGTGATGTCCCTTGCTGCGTAGATGGGATGGCAGATTCACCAGATGGACGTCAAGACGACATTCCTGAACGGTGTGATAGAGGAAGAGGTGTATATAGAACAACTAGAGGGCTTCAAGACACATGATCAGAAGACTCATGTGTGCAGACTAAAGAAAGCATTGTATTGACCGAATCAAGCTCCTAGAGCCTGGTATGGTCGAATTGACAGCTTCTTGCAGAAAATGGGATTCGTCAAGAGTGACGTAGATCCTAATCTCTACTATCTAAGAGTGGGGAGTGAGCCTCTGATACTGGTTTTATATGTAAATGTACTATTCTTGACAGGATCATCAAGGCTCATCACATACTGCAAGAAGAATTTGGCTGAGGAATTTGACATGAAGGATCTAGGACGGATGCACTATTTTTTGGGGTTGGAAGTTTGGTAGCAGAATGGGGAGATATTTCTTGGTCAAGGAAGATACACTATAAAGTTTCTGAAGAGATTTCAGATGGAGGATTGTAGACCCATGACAACTCCAATGATCACCAACTGGAAGAAAATCGACACATCCGAGGACGATGAGGCTTATCCTACGTTATATAGGCAGCTCATAGGATAGTTGACGTATCTGGTAAACAAAAGGCCAAACATCTGTTACGCTGTAAATACCCTCAGTCAGTTCATGGTAGAACTTAAGAGGGCTCATTGGGCAACAACCAAGCATGTTCTCAGGTACCTTCAAGGAACAGTCGAGCTTGGCTTGAAGTACACCTGTAGCAATGATGTCAGGTTGAGTGGTTTCACCGACGCAGATTGCGCTGGGAGCTCAGCAGATCAGGAGAGTACCAGTGGGTATTGTTTCAGTGTAGGATTAGGAATGACTTCCTGGTGCAACAGGAAATAAAAGTCCGTGGCATTGAGCTCAGCAAAGCAGAGTACATGGTAGCCAACATAGCTTCGTGTGAGGCCATATAGCTTCGAGAACTGCTGGTGAACCTTGTAGAAATTTCTGAATCTTATACTTTATGTAGAAATTATTACTGTTAATCCGGTTATGCTCCTCCTACTTAAATAAGTTATTAATTGAATAAATTCAAGTTAAAATCGAAGCAAAACACATAATAGATCTCTACCAATCCAGATCTAGAATAAGTACATGCACACATTGACAAAGTGACACAATTATTTTTGGACAAATAGTTGCCGGAAAAACCCAATGCGGGAAAACTAGTCTCTGGCTGCTGGAGGGTTTTCTTATTAAGAATATTTCTGAATACACAAATTTGGGTTCCAGATTTGGAAAACTCGACCGAGAAAATACTAGAACTACAACTCACTCGCTGATCTGGGGCCAAAATAATGACTGATCCACACCCTCAAACGGGATTTACAGAACTCAGCCAAGATTAAGGACTAGAAACCCCAGCGCTGCCCCTAAAAGGCTCTGTGTCAGCCTCTGAAGCCCTTGAAAGGCTCTGCGCCAGCTTTTGAAGTCCTCCAAACCCTCAACACTACTTCGGAAGGGACTGCGTGACCCTAGACTGGGTGACGCTGTCACTACACTGCCCCCGAAGGGTCTCTGCATAACCCCAGAGGGTTTCTTGTTGAAAATCACGTTGTCCTTGGAGGGACTGCGCTATCCTTGCTGCTGCTGCTGCTCCCTTTTTTTGCACTGTCCTTGAGTTGATCTCTGCCTCTTGTGTACTCTAGGCCCTGGGATCAGATCATCTCCTTGGCCTAAATTCCCCTCTCTGCAGCTGAAACACTTCTGAGTATTCTTAGCAAACCCTGCCCTAGAATCTCAGCTTAGCTTCAGTGCTCTGCCTCTGTTTGTCTTTACAAATGACCCTGAGCCTTTCCTTTATACTTTTCTTGTTGGAAAATCAATGACCATGATCAGATCTTTAATCAATGGCTAAGATTAAAAGAAAGCTTGATCCGTGTGACTTAAGACAATTTCATCACATGTTTAATTAAATTCACTTTAATTATTTAAGTTCCCTAGTTTCAACTTAGGAAATACACTTAAAATAATTATTTAAGTTTCAACCAGATGAAATTTCCCAAATTCATTTCTTGGTCTTGTAGATCAGGTGTACTCTAGTCCTTCCTCAAAATTTGGGACTTAGAGCACAACTGATGCTACCCTAAACACAAAATCTCAACACTCCCTCTTAGCATCAAGGGTGTGCTCCAGCAATACATCACACTATGCATTACATGACTTTGAGTATTGGTTCTGCTCTGCTGAAGCTTGGCATGTTGCCACTCATCTCTGCACTGCTGCTGCCATTCTGTACTGCTATCCATGACTCTTCCGCTGCCACTGCAACTTCTGTATTGCAGCGCCCTCTCAATATGCTGCATCTGTGCTGCTCATAGCACTGCCATTGCTGATCTGCTGCACTGCAACTTCAGTTGTTGAGAGAAACAACTGAATCTCTTGCCCAATCTTTGACAGACAAGTCAGATGGGCTGCATCCTCTTCACTGAAGCTCCATAGGCTACAGATTTGTGTTGGCATCTAAAGAACGATGCACAACTACAACTTTGCCTACGTAATCAGACTCCCTCTGCACTACTGAAGTCACATCAGCCCCTTGTGCTGAAATCTATCAAGTTGCTGCTGCACTGCGCTGTCCCTCTGAAGCTTTCTGCGGTGCTGCAACTCTGCACTGCATAAGCAGCACTGCTTTGTGCTGCTGAAGTCACATTAGCCTCTGCGCTGCTACTGCTTCTACATTGCTGTTGCTTTGCTTTGCGCTGCTCCTCCTAGCCTTCTGATCTGCCTCTGCTTTTGCCTCATTTGTGATCTATGCACCCACTGTTCCTCTTGTCTCGCTACTGTCTTAAGGCTGATGTAGCTCGCATGTGATCCAAGAGATGAGCTGCTCAAGGATCCCGCCTTCTTCTATGTAGCTCCTCTACATATCCATGTCACCACACCTCCGTGGTTCATGAGCACTCATAGCTGCAGCATCTTCTGACCCATCGTCTGCCACAACTGCTTTGGAAGAAGACACTTCCTTGTCCTTCTTCTTTTGAGGACAATGGTTGGCAAAATGTCCCATCTCACCACACTAGAAGCACTTGATATTAGAAAGATCCTTCTTCTTCTTTGACTGCTTTTTTGATGCCAAGGCCGCATCTTCCTCATCTTCCTTCTTCCTTTTGCTCAATCCTGGGCTGTGCTGCCTCTTGGTGAATCTGCGGAGTTGTTCTTGATGCAGAATTGACCACACGCTGTCCCAATATGGGAGGTCCGCTCTGCCCAAGATAATTTGGACAAAGGTTTCCCACTCATCCGTGGCTGCATTGAGGGCAACCCTGACTATCACAGCATCATCCACCATTGCACCCGTTGCAGTCAGCTGTTCTCTGATTGATTGCATTCTGAAGAGGAAGTGCTCCATGTCTTCTCCCTTGGTCATCATGAATGACCTCATTTGTGTAATATTCCTAATTAGCACCGCTAATTGGAATATTTGATTTTTGTATAGTTTTCCCGACTATAGTTTATTAGTCAATACAAGTGAGAAAAAGGGGCTAACTCACTTAAATAAAATAAAGTGTCTCCCTAGTAG